>JAXCHB010000149.1:4237500-4837500 GCA_036926305.1 Uropetala carovei
TCAGTTTTAATGGGTGCTTTTGCCCCTATTTGGCCCCATACGAGTTTGATAATTATAAGGCACGTCTTAATGAGATACAAACTTGAAATTTGGCAGAATTATGGGTTTTTAGTTGCAACAGATGGAAAAAATCTGAGAATGTAAAAATTCATAATGTTAGGGGCAGTTTGGCTCCATTATTGCCACATACGAGGATTAAAATTATAAGGCACCTCTAAATGAGCTACAAACTCCAAATTTGACACGGTTATATGATAATGCACAACATCGATTGGGAATAATTTGAATTTGTAAAAATGCTAAACTTTTAAAATGCTTGCAGAATGCAAGCACATATTACTAGTATATTATATATATATAGGAGGATACAAAATTATGAGGCACTTCCAGATGTGCTAGAAACTTGACATTTTGTAGGATTATAGTTTTTTGGTCACAATCGAAGGAAAAAATCCGAAACTGTCGAAATTCCTATTTTCAGGGGCTATTTTGGCCCTTTTTTGCCCCATTTTAGGCCCATAAGAAAACGTAAATTGATGTAGAGGTTTTTATATTTGCATTTTAAAATTACTTCCCGTCAAGATACGAACTCGAGACTTAAACTGTCGGATAGGATATAAATTGTAGTTTCTTATTTTTGAAGACAGAATTCACATCCGAGTAGAATTGACGTAAATTTATAGTTTTTATCGCAAAAAAGCGGTAATTTTTCTGGGTCTAACAATAGGCTTCCTAGGCAACTGGCTTAATCCTTTCATATGGGTAAGCTTTTAATGGGAATCAGAGACTTATATTTTAAAGACTTCAATGTTAAACTACGACTAATGAAGGAAATCCGATACTGATATAAACTGATTTTTGGGGCTGTTTTGCCCCAGTATTGCTCTACTCGAGAACTAAAACGGTGTGACAGCTCCAAGTGACCTAGAGACCTAAGATTTAGCACGATTATAGAAATGTTGTTGCAACCGAAGATAGCAAAAATTATATTTTTAGGTGCAGTTTTGCCCCATTTCTACCCAATACGCGTGTGAACATTATAAGGCACTTCTTAATGAGATGCAAACTTGAAATTTGACACGGTTATATGGTTTTGGAGATAATCGATTAGGAATAATTCGGATTTGTAAAAATTCGTAACGTTATGGCTGTTTTGACCTATAATTGCCCCATACGAGGAATAAAATTATAAGGCAATTTTAAATGAGCAACAATCTTCAAATTTGACACGCTTATATGATTTTTTTTGAAAAACGAAAGGGAATAATTTGAAATTGTAAAAATCCTAACATTTAAAAAAGCTTATTCATTATATATTGACGGGTCTTAATTAGGATATAGGAGGATATAGGAGGATACAAATGTTCAACCCAAACTACAATAGTTTTATAGCTGAAATTTAATACATAGGTGAATCTAAAAAAATAATCGGACGAAAAATTGCAACAATATGTATTTTCTTGACCATTAAAAATTATAAACTAGTTACTAACTTTTCATGGTTTAGGTAATTCTAAATGATCTATGAAGCTGAAATTTTTTCCATTGGTAGAATTTGCCATATAATGGAAACGGGATTATAGAAATTTGTAAATTTTTATTTGTTCGGCCGTAATAATCTCTTACATGTTAAACAAATTGACTAATGTTTATGTACTTTCTTAGGAGCAAGGAAGCTGAAAATTTTAAGAAAGTTAGGGAGTAATGTTCCAGTGAAAATTAACATTGAAAATTTTGTTAAAATTTATTATTGTGACTTAAAAATTCAAAAATTTTTAACAATTAAATTTATATAATTGCACTTCTAGAGGTGCTATATCAATAAAATTTCGCATAAATGTAACAAATGCTAAAAACCTATAAATGATTTATAATTATAAATTTAGGGGTTGTTTTTACCTCAAAATTTTTCAATAAGGAAATCGGTAAAGAGGTCCAAACTTTTGCGTTTCAAAATTATTTTTCCGCTCCTAATGCTTGCAGAATGCAAGCACACATTAACTAGTATAATATATAGACGCTTCTTACACATGATATATATATATATATACATCATGTGTAAGAAGCGTCTATATATTATAGATATATATATATATATATATATATATATATATATATATATATATATATATATATATATATATATATATATATATGATATATCTATACATATCTATAAAGTAAGGTGTTTGTGTGTATGTATGTATGTTCTACTAAGGCTCAGAAACTACAACATGCAGAAAAAAGAGGAAGGTGTCATATTAACCATTACCATGTGTACGGTGGTGTAGTAAGGTTTTTAAACCGATTCGGTGTACTATTTAAATATAATAAAATATTTTCGATTATATGGGATTTCCATTTTAAATTTTTTCGTAAATTTCTCGAATTTTTTAATTCCTTACATATATATCGCGGACATATGCTCTCGCAGACTTTTTTGTGGTAAGATGCTGCCTCTCATATCATTATATTGTTCTGCATATCTATTAGTTTCTTCAACTATAACTGTAATTAAATCCTTAACAAAAAAAAGTTCAAAACATTCCACAATATCAACTCAATTTTTGGTTGTATTCTGAGGTCCACAGTCTTCAGTAAATGCTTCCTGTTGTCCGATGAATCTTTCCATGCTCTCCCATTGAAAATCTTCATTCTTTCTATATTCTTCTTCACTATCAGCCTGATTCATCACTACATCTGCAATTGCAATATCATCAACAACACTGGAGCCACTATCACTATCGTTTGAGGAATCATTAGATTCCTCCAAAATTCTCTGCAAATCTTCATCAGAAACACTGTTTGTACTTCTACTAGCCATATCTGCACAATAAGGAGTAACGATTCCTCAAATTTAATTAGGAGTAATATCTATTGAACTGAAGGAATGGATATTAAGTCACTTAACAAATAAGCAGATTTCCTTAGGAAACAGCTCTACCATTTATAGTCAATACCATGCAGAGGCAAGAAACCGAATGGAAACCAAAGGGTCAGAGCGATTCTATTACTTTCCAGCGATGTAAGCTCTCTTTCAGCAAGCAATAAAAGTGTTTAGATGTGACGTCTACCAATAATAATTCCTAAGTGCATCCGAAAAATTTTTATTGGGTTCTGTTTATAATCTCTTTCGTAACCAACTCCATATCTTCTCATGCTCACATACATGAGTCGGAGAGTGGGATAAACAAGCAACAGCCTCAAGGGGCTCAGAATATAAGCTTTAGCTGTCAGCATATCATTCTTTATAACTAACTGAAAGATTAACTAACTCTTGGAATGGTATAAGCATTCAACTTGGCAGTTTTGAACAGACGTATTATCATTGAGCCTATTATTTCGAAAGACGATATTTTCTTATTGAAATTTTTTACAAATAAGTTTCTTAGAAGAAATATCCTGAAATCTTACATAAAGACAGAGATTATATCTTAAAGTGATTTAGAGATATAAATAAACTGTTAGGAATTTACAGATATTGAAAGTGATGAAATAAAACAAATGATTTTTACTCGTGTCAACCAGGGCAGCAGGTGTCATCACATGAGACAGAATTTAATTTTTACTAAATAAAATACTAGAAAAAATACTTTGATCAATGGTCACTTAAAAAACAAACGTTTTACTATCAAAATCTGAAAGTCAATCAAAAAATATACAAACTAATTAAAATATAGCAAACTAAAACCAGAGCGGCATAGATCCATCCATAGCATGCACAGAGGCCAGCAATAAGGTAAGAAATGGAGGTCCGTACCATGCAGTGATGATTAAATACCACCCGGCCATCCGCTAGAGTGATATTTAAATCTACTCCATCACTGAAGGATTAAAACTACATTGTCACAGGTTGATGAATCCATAATTACTACCGAAATGAAATTGATAGGAATATAAATAAACTTTGTATATTAGTGGGTTGTATTATATATTTGGTCTTTGTTGTGTGCTCCTGTAACACAACCGATAAATTTACATAGTTTCTTATGGGAAAATCATTTTCGAATAATGCGATTTCACTCAACGTGGTACGTTTTAGTAATGCAACTACCACGTAAAACGAGAACTTACTGTATGAAATACAATAAAATTTTGATAACACTTTATTCTCACATCTATTTTAATTATGAATAAATTTAATTTTTATATAAATCAGTTAAAGTTCCATGTGCCATTTCTGGGGGGCCAATGTATCAAAGTTGGTGCATCAACATAGATAGGGCTCCCCTGACCTAAGAGACTGTTTTGACCACCTCCATATTAGTTGTTATGTATTCAATAGAAGCATTTTATAAGGGCTTTAAAAATGTATACAAGAAAGCTCATTGCTAGTCTTAAAGTTTAAACATTAATGAAATACTATTAAATTTTTCATAGGTACGGATGAGGGGGACTTGAATTTTGACTACCTATCAAGCTTTGGTCCTCGTTTTCGCAAACTGGCTGACATGTATGGTGAGCACTCAAGTGATGAAGAAGAGGACCATTATAATCAAATGGGTTCAGAGTCATGGTGTTAAGAACAATATATTCTTCCTCATTATTGAAAGACAATATTTTTCCCTTGGGAACTGGTAGAGCCTGGATGAGTTTGCCAGAGATTTGGTTCACTCGAGGCGATGTAGCACAAAGTGATGATCAGTGATTCTTTCATCTCCTCTGTTGCTTCATCTGTCTCAATTTGAGATGATGTAGAGGTTACAGGGTTTTTGCTTGGTGTCAGATGTTCCAGCTAAAATTTAATGTAATCTGCAGGTGAGATGATTCCTACTGCTCTTTTGAGCTGGATTCCACAAATGACCGCCTTGGCATGGATACTGTGATAACGTCAGAAGAGTTTTGTGAGACTGGATGTATAAACAAATAAAAAGGACTTCTTTCCAAGATTGTGACAAGAGTTCAGCAGAGCATTTTCAGCAATAGGGTAGTACTTAATTTAAAGCTGATGATAGATTTGTTATGTGAAATGCTCTTGCTCTTGACAGTTGCTTTAACTCTGATACAAAATCTTCACTCCTCTCTTCTCCAAGTCTGTTCCTTGTTTGCTGCAGCTAGGTTTGCATGCCAAAGAGTTGGAACAATTTTGTAATTGACGAATTGAAGATTATTTTTTCTAATCAAGCTATCTTTTGCTAGTATAGCTGCAAAACTTGTGGACATGGTGGCTGGTTGAGAGAGAGAGAAGCATGGAAGATGGCTATTTTTAAACATTTGTCACAGAAGAATTATGACTTCTATTACCTGGAAGTACTATAGTTGCCTTTAAGTCCAATTGAACTTTATGAAACGTATTTTTTTGAACTAAACATTGTTATTTTATTATACAAATGTATTGTGCTGCTCTCTGGGTGGCATTTAATGTAAATGATTAATTTTTATGCTAATTAATTAGCGATAGCTTTATTGGAGTTTTTAGAAGAATGCCATAAGAATATTGTGGAATGAATGACATCTTGAATATGAGGTTCAAAGGCTCAGAAACATTCAGTATAGTTTGATAAGATATTTTTACATTCCTGAGAAGCCAGTATTTCTTGAAATTGATTTCTGAAAATATTGCTGTGCAAGGAGGTCTTCAGGATTTTCTTGATAATATACTGCCATTTTTTCAGTTTTATATGAAAATGCATAGTGAATTAGAAGTGAAACATTCTTATTGTATTAGTTTTTTATAGTGCTAGGAATTACTTGGAAAGTAATTTCCATAAGTTGATGCGAAGAATATGACTGTAGTAACATCATCCTACTGGGTTGTTGAAAATTTACCATTTATTGTTTCAAGCAAAGTCTGGATGTCTTTCCAGCTTAGGAAAAAATGTTTAAAAATTGATCAGAGTGAATGATAGACTGAATTCTTTTTTAACCCATAATTGTGCTAAGCATCTCAGTGGATTGGTGACTTTGATGCATTTCTGTATGAATGAAAATGCTCACCGTTTGAGAAATATAATGATAAATGATTTTTTTATATAGTGCTGTTATTAATTGAATTAGAAACCAATGAACACTTTTAGTTTCTGCTGGCGTAACATATCATTGCCAGTGCCATTAATATTTAAAGGACAGTACACGACATTTTCAATACTGAAGAATTTATTGACTAAGATCCTGAAGCAATTTTTGGAACTTATTTGATGGAGTATTTTCTGCACCTATGAGAGTTTTCCATATTGTTTGTAGGACTGCATGTACTGCGTGACATATGGTGCAAATATCTATTTGATACTTGAAAAATGAATTAATTGTTTATGTCACAAAAGATCTCATTGCTAGTGATGATGATGAAAAATGCAAATTGGAGTTAATATTGACTCATGTGAATAAGTATGAATAAATGTAGCAGATATATGATTTTCTTTGAAAGCTGATAATATTTTTTAATAATCAATTTTAAAAGTATAAGTTCTGTTTTTTGTTGATTTTTCTTTATTTGAATCATAACTGCTATTCTCTGGTTATAAGTTATTCTGTCAAAAGTGGTTTTCCAAAATCAGTAATGTTTATAGATGAAAATGTGTAGTTTCTCTTTTGGCTTTAACTTTCATTTGTAAATAAAGAGAAATAGTAAAATTAGTGCATTTTTGAAAGTTGTTTCATTTCCCTTGTAATTATCAGTTATTACAGATGTTTGCTGGAAATATTAATATTTGTATGAAATTTTGCATTTCCATTTGCTAAAAAAGCTGAATAATTCTTTATAAGAAGGCTTTGATGGTTATTCATCATCATTATTATACCTGATAACCAGTGTATGGTGGTATGGAGTGGTAACCTGTACCAGTTCTTCTCAGAATGGTCAGAAAACATCCTGCAACATTTTAGTAGACTTTAAATCAGTGGTGTCCAATCTTTCTGGTCTCGGGGGTTACTTAGCTTGCCTAACACTCATGGTGCCCCTCCCCTTCCCCCACAGTTTTGACCACAAACCTTGGCTAAATTCACGGGTCATATTTTTATTAATAGAATTTATTAAAATGGTTTACATAAAAATGTATAGTAATAGTAAAAATACATCAAAATACAGAGGTTTTAATTTACAAAATTTTTAATTCAGTACTATTACAAATAAATTTCTCGGCACTTGTGTGACACTTGCGATGGAGCATTTTCTGAAACTTTTTAAAAATCTGGTGTTTATGGTGACACTGAGAGTGTATAGAATCATTCAAATGTTTGCTGGAAAGACAATTCCTGCATTTGGTTTTTATGATATTCACCTGCGAAAATGCCATCATGTAAAGGTCTGAGGATCCAAAATACGATTTTACTTTATGTATACACATTTCATAATGTTTGAATGCTTGTGGAAGAGGAAATGTAAATATGGAAATCTAGGGCAGCTAGGTGATGAGTGAAGGATACCCAATGAACACTTACCAAAAGGAGAGCCGCTGGGGTTTTGGAGAAACATTTATACAGACATATTGGAGCTTTCGGGTTAATCCCTTCTTCAGTACAAGAAAGAGAACTGATTTTCATAATGTTTGCATATATTGAGGAGTCGATTACTTTTCTCAAGTTACCATCAACATTTTCAATAGGCTGCCATTGAATATCACTTTGGATATTAATTATTTCCATTTCTACATCACTTTTACTTATAAACTTAAATTGTTCCATCAGTTAAGGTCAATTGCTTACATCGAAAGTCAAAAATGGATTCGCCAGAAATAATGAAGCTGGCTCAATTTCCATCAGATGGTGAAAGCATTTATTAACTTCATCTTTAACCCCTCAATGCCATTGAATAGTGGTTACGTTTGGCAAAATCCACCACGTGCAGTCGTCAAACATAGTCACTACATCCAGTTAGTCTCTATTTATATTTTTTTCACTCAATGAATTTTTTTTAAATCTGAAAAATCTTGATATATTTTGATAGAGGAACCTTTGGCCTTCCTTTTTAAGCTTCATTCTACAATTTTCTTGACTTTTATATTGCATATATTATAAATTAATTTTTGCTTTTTTATTTTCATGCAAATAGCGTAATGTGGAACTCGGCTGGATAAAAACCCCTATGTAATGCTGAGACGAAACGTATCTCTGCACAAAAGGCCACAGCGAAGGTAAAGAGGATATAGGTTGCATGTGTGTGATAACAGAATGCTCTCACTTTTGGGATAATTAGTTTATCTTACAAGTTGAAACGTGAGCTGTATATTGAGGGAGAGAGAAGGGTCTTCAGCAATGTTCTTTCCTTAGCATTTCGTGTAAGCAATTTAGTGAGAGGGAAGAGTTGTCATCCACACATAGCTGATGTCAGTTTATAATCAAGCCCATTCAAAAAAATTTATGATCCAGGATGATGTCCTCCATGCTTGAGGGGAAGAATATGAGTAAAGCAAATGCCAGTAAAATTCTCAGTAAGTATGATACATAGATGTAAAGATGTTTTCTTAAGGTAAAGTTCATGCTGCATCTAATTACGCATGTATAAATTTTCTAAAAAAATGGAAAATGCCTTATAAGTTAAAAACAACTTATTTTGTTTCACCAAACATATTACTAATGATATATTACAGATACATTTTCTCTCTGCTGATGTATTGGGTCTCCTCTAGGGTTTCTGATTCCCAAACTTTATTTCCTGGGACTCGAGACACTTTCTGAAAAATCCTGGGAATTCCTGGAATTTGAGAAATTGAATGAGTTAAAACAAACAGAAAATTATATTTCAATAGTTTCATTTCTTAAAATTGTAGTCAAAAGAACTACTACATAAGCACATTCATTTTAGTTTTTGCAAAGAAGCTTATCAAAAATACAAAGTGTTAACTTGTACATTTTCGTACTTTAGTAACAATATTTCCTGCTATAGAAAAAACTAAAATTTGTTTTTAAGGTACTTCTATATTTCAGAGTGATCGCTGTCCATTTTAGGCTGAAATGTTTTATTCAAATAATTGAAAAGACTCGTAGAAATAATTACAAAACTCACTTGGGAGATTTTTTAAACTGCAATTAACGTGATTCACACATACAAATTAAATGTGAAGATAGTTGCAAACATGGGGGTTTTCCACAGAACTAAATTATACAGAATGCCAGAATTCATATAAATGCACAAATAAAATATTTCCTACCCAGCGAACATTTTGATATTAAACACAGCTACTGAATCTATTACTAATCAAACAAAACAAGCATTTATACATCTAAAAAAGAGAGATAATAATAATTTTTACTTTCTCATATACAATGTATATTGAGAAAGTATTGTCATCCTGAAAAATTCGACCTTGAGATTTTGACGGAAATATACGTTTTAGGTGTAGCGGGTGTAGCTAAGTCCGAAAAAGTGGTTTTCCCAGTGCTGTCTGTTATAGGCTCTAGAGCAGGGCTGTCCAACATACGGCCCACGGGCCACAATCCGGCCCGTGAAGCTGTTCAATCCGGCCCCCTAGCCGCTACAAAAAATCTCTTATTTATATTCTTATTTTTGTTGAAATGAATTTAAAAATATATTTCAAAATAACAAACTACCTACTAATATTTGTCTGATAAAGAAGTAAAATATATGACCGATATATATATCGATATATCGACCTTAGTGCCAGTTTGACAGTGTCGGAGTTTCATGAATGTCGCGTGGGTATGGTTTTATTAATATAATACTACCCATTGTTGCTGATGTCTTTATCCCAGTTAATTATAATTACAGAATCAATACATTGAAGCTATTAACCCTTAATGATGATGGCTGTAAAGAAACGTAAAATTGACGCAGAATGTCGCGTGTTCAAGGGCAGTTGGACTGAAGATTTTTTTGTGATTGAACAAAATGCAAACATCATATATCTCATATGTCAAGAAAAAATTTCAGTATGCAAGGAATATAATATCAAGCGACATTATTTAGCAAAGCACGCTACAGAGTATAGCAAATTGAAAGGTCAAATTAGAATCGATCAAGTGAATTCATTAAGAAGAAATATTGTTGGAAGCAGTCATTCTTTAAAATACCAAAAGAAGATTCTGAGGATGCAACCAAAATCAGTCTTCAGATAGCCAAAGCAATTGCAAAAAAAGGGAAACCGTTTTCTGATGGAGAATTTGTAAAAGAGTGCCTAGATATATTTACTTCAGTTGCGTGTCCAGAGAAAAAAACTTTGGTGAAAAATACGAGTTTGTCACACCAAACAGTTGCTAGGAGAGTTGACGAATTGACAAATAACATAGAAATTACGCTTACGGCTAAATTGAACGAGTGTAAATTTTACAGTTTAGGAGGACTAGATGAGAGTACCGATATATCTGACACTGCTCAACTAGCAATATTTGAGAGAGGAGTAACGAACACATTTGATATTGTTGAAGAACTATTAGACTTGTGTCCAATGAAAGGTACAACAACGGGACAGAATATTTTGGGTGAAGTCAGGAAAACTTAAAAAAAATTAAACTTAAAGATGAAAATCTCTATGGTTTAACAACCGATGGTGCCCCAGCGATGACAGGAAAGCGAAAGGGTTTTGTGAGCTTAACGAGCAATGAAATTTAACACAAAATCATTAAACATCATTGTATAATTCACCAGGGGCAACTATGTTAAAAATATTAGGAATGAAACATATAATGGAAAAAGTTGTTAAAATCGTAAATTTCATACGATCAAAAGGCCTCAACCAGAGACAATTCAAAAACTTCACGTTCATTGGCTCAGCAGAGCGGCGACATTGGAACAATTCTGGTCACTAGTAGGAGAAATAAAAACATTCATGAAAAGCAAGGGAAAGGATGTTAGTTATTTAGAAGAATCCGAGTGGATAAATGATTTGATATTTTTTGTAGACATGACAAAATATCTTGCTGACCTAAATTTGAAACTTCAAGGGAAAGACCAGCTTGTTAATCGGCAATTTGAAGATATTCAAGCATTCGTTAAAAAGTTGAATCTGCAACAAAATCAATTGGTTAATAAGAATTTTGTTCATTTCAAAACATTATCGACGAGGGAAAAGACAACAATAAATATTGAAAAATATTCACTCTCACTAGTAAATCAAAAAAATGAATTTGAAGAAAGATTTACCGATTTTAGAAACAACGAGCCACTTATGAAAGTGTTTAGTTATCCCTTTTTTATTGATGTTGAAAATGTTGAGGGAAAATTCCAATTAGAACTATTTGTTCTGCAATGTAATAGTTCCCTGAAAACGGCCTACGTTGAAAATGATCTTTTAACGTTTTATAAAAAATATGTTAAAGTTGAACATTATCCCAACCTTACAAAGCTGACCCTTCAACAAGTGTCTTTATTTGGCAGCACACATACTTGTGAACAGTTCTTTTCCAGAATGAGAAATGTTAAAACAAAGAACCGATCAGGTTTAACAGATGAACATCTGACTGGTGTATTACGAATTGGTACATCGAACATTTCACCTGATATTGACTTTTTATGTAAACAGAAAAATTCTCAAGTGTCCCATTACTATTTATATTGCACAACAATTTTATTAGTAATTTTATTTTCTTTAATTTCTTTGATAAATATAAGGTAAAAGATGGAAAACTTTTATTTTTTTCTACCTTGGCCCGCGAAGTCAGACTTATCTTGAATCCGGCCCACTATTAATTTGGGTTGGACACCCCTGCTCTAGAGCCTAAATGGTAGAGAGAAAATGAATGAAATCTCGTACTTAGGCATTTTATCATACAGAGCAGAGGCTATGAAGAAATGGTTGACGTTGGTATATAATTAAAGAATGTTTATTCTATGCATTTTTAACAACAATTTGACTTTCTCAAAAATGGCTCTAACGATTTTGATCAAATTTTGTAGTCACTTGAGTTTATATCTTCAACAATACCAAATAGTTCATATTTCTCAAAAAATGAATGTGTAGTTTATTCTAGGAAACTTTAACAATAATTTGATTTTCTCAAAAATGGCTTGAACGATTTTAATCAAATTTCGTTCAGTTACTTGAGTATACGTCTTCAATAATACCAAATAGTTCATGTTTCTCAAAAGATGAATATAAGACTAGTTTATTCTAGGCAAGTTGAACAATAATTTTTCTCAAAAATGGCTTGAACTATTTTAATCAAATTGCATTCAGTTACTTGACTATACATCTGCAATAATACTACATATTTCTCAATGAATGAATATAGTTCTAGTTTATTTTAGGCAACTTTAACAATAGTTTGATTTTTTCAAATATGGCTCGAACGATTTTGATCAAATTTTGTACAGTTACTTAAGTATATATCTACAATAATACTACGTATTTCATTTTTCTCAATGAATGAATATAAGGCTAGTTTATTCTTTGGCAACTTAAACAAAAATTGTATTTTGTAAAAACCGGCTGATACGATTTTCATTTTCTAAAGATATCTAAACGATGCATTACAGTCTGGACAAAATTACTTTGGGATTGACGGTTGAGGCGGCTCACGTGCGATGTTGCCAGCGTTTCAAATATCTTTGCGGCTGAGAGAGAGAAGAGAAAGCATTCCAAAACGTGACCATGTGAGAACCAATAGGAATGAAGGAGGCGGAGCGTCACTGGGCTCAACTTCATTCTCCCTCTCAGGCCTCCGTCGTGTCCACTTCGAGTCTCTCTGTACTGTGTTGCCTTTTGCTTTACGATCCCACCAAAAGGTGCATTCCAGTGTGGTAGATATGGCAACACAGAGTTTGAGTTTTCTTCCCAGAAGACCTCCCCCCCACCTCCTAGCAGCGGAGAGACGGGAGCGGTCCCGAGTATTTTGTTTGCAGGGGACATAGCGGCAACACAGTGTGATTGCTCTTAGCAACACTTCTCTCCCCTCTGCCTCTGATTGACTTTGAGGGAGGGGAGTCTTTCCCGCCAAGCCCCCACCCCTCCCCTGCCCCAAAGTATCAATACCAAAGTAATTTCGTCCAGACTGTAGTATATGAGAAAGATTGTACAATGTATGTTGTACCAATTTGCTTATAACTTCGTTTGGTGTGGTTGATGACAGAGACAAATGTGTTGAACTAAAGTGAATAGGACGTCGCATTGCTGTTTGTAGTTTACACTTGTGTTATTTTGTTCGGTATTATTTTCTAATTGTTTTGATACTGGGCCAAGTATATTTTGGAAACTAAAAATCAACAGAAAATAATGCCATACAAAATATATAACACATGATGTAATACATAATAATAACATGGTATATAAAATATAAATATATTGGCTTACATCACTAGTAAATCGTCTAATATATTACTAATAAGGCATACTGAAGACAGCATCAGACATGCGCAATATGTACATTGGATCTGCAGGGATACACAGTGTATCTTCATAACGAGTATGTAGGTAGTAGTGGTACTAGTAACAAAATGTTGCATTTCAAATTCATGATTTCACACCAAAGCGTTTTTTATTTAAAAACGTTAGAGCAAGAATATTTCCGATTTTAAATAAAGTCTCGATGTCTCGAATGAAAATTTTGCGGGACTTTTTGAGACAAGAAAAATTCTTTGATTTCCCAGGAAATTTTTGTCGAGAATTCTCGAACCAGAAACCCTAGTTTCGTCACTCCAACCTAGTCATTGCCTTTCAAAAGAAAGCCATTGTTCATATTTTTCTATAAAACAATCCTCATCCTGTAAAAATATATAAAAATATATTTATTTCTAGCAGTATACTGACACTCCCTAGTTTATATATTTATGAATGTACTTTTGTAGAAGTCAATATGTACACTCGTACATTCATCATTATCGACCAGACAATAAAACAAATTACATGTTAAACACATCTTATGTCTCTATGGGATAATCCTACACCATAACTTAAGTGAATTTTTAACATGTAATATAATTAGTTAATATTGTTAATATCTGTTAATAAGGAGAAGAGTCACAATTAGTAAAAATTCCACTTTATTTGAGAAAACAACCAGTTTCAACTAACAATAAGAGCTAGTCATCATCAGTTATGGAAGCCAGAAGAAACACAAATATATATAGAGGGAAGTGGGGGAGGGATATGTGCGAAGGGGCCAATGAATGGTTAAGAGGGGGAGGAAAGGTTAAGTCTATGTATTAGGGGAGGGAGGGGGAGGGGTGATTAGGAAGAAACAAAGTAAGCAAAGGGGAGTGAGTGGGGGAAATGAGATAGTTAACGAGGTGAAGTGTATTTTCATTGTTACTTTCTCATACGAAGTATCAAGAAAGTATTGTTATCGCGAAAAAATTCGATCTCGAGATTTTTACGGAAATATACGTTTTAGGTGTCGATTAATCCAAAAAAGTGGTTTTCGCAATGCCAGCTGTCTGTCTGTCTGTTACTGGCTCTGGGGCCTAGACAGTACAGCAAAAATGAATGAAATCTCGTACTTAGGCATTTTATCATACTGAGCAGAGTATATAAAGAAATGGTTGACATTGCTCAATAATTAAGAGTAGTTTATTCTATGCATTTTTAACAACAATCCGATTTTCTCAAAAACGGCTCTAACGATTTTGATCAAATTTCGTAGTTACTTGAGCTCACGTCTACAATAATACTACGTATTTCATTTTTCTCAAAAAACGAATAAAAGGGTAGTTTATTCTTGGGCAACTTGAACAAAAATTGGATTTTCTAAAAAGGGAGTTTATATGTTATTTTCGCAAGATTTTCTTCCTTACATGTTACCCAGTCGAAGTTTTTGATTCACCAAATCCGTTGAAATTCAACGGGCACTTCAGCTAGTTGCTCAATAATTAAGGAAAGTTTATTATACGCTTTTAACAATTTCATTTTCTGAAAAACGGCTCTAACGATTTTGATCAAATTTAGTACAGTTACTTTAGTTTACGTCAATAATACTACATGGTTCATATTTCTCAAAAGTTAATATAAGGCTGGTTTATTCTAGGCAACTTTAACAATAATTTCATTTTCTCAAAAGTGGCTCGGATGATTTTGATCAAATTTCATAGTTACTTGAGTTTACGTCTTCAATAATACTACGTATTTAATTTTTCTCAATGAATGAGTATAAGGCTGGTTTATTCTTGGGCTACTGTAACAAAAATTGTATTTTATAAAAACTGGCTCATACGATTTTCATTTTCTAAAGATAACTAAACGATGCATTAGTACCTATATATGAGAAAGTTTGTACAATGTATGTGGTACCGATTTTTGTGTAAAAGTATTTCTAACTGCTCAAAAAGATTTAATCTGGGGCCTTTGATTTTGAAATGAATGACCTCCAGGTTGGAGGAATTGTTATTTTCAAGTAGGTGTTGGGCAAACTGAGCCATGTAAGAAAGATTTTTTGTCCAGTAGCACTAATGTGAAAATGTCTCCCTCTGAGGTTGCTTATGGTTAAGAGGAGTTGGGTTCCGATGTGCGGCTTACTATCTGCAGCATTGTCCCTCGGATGGACTGCAGTTCTATGGTTTGGAGCCGTGTGGTGGTGCTGAACCATAGGCTGTGGGACTTCTGTCGGGGTAATGGGATGGACTTGGAAGACCTGAGGCTGGTGCTGGATTCGTGTGGGGTACCCCTAAACGGTTCTGGGATTCACTATACTGCCGAGGCAGCGGATGCGGTAGCACCAGTGGCGTAGTGCACAGCCCCCACATGGCAGGGGGGCCAAAGGGGGCACAAAGCGAACCACTCACAGACAGAGAAAAATGTTAAGAGGTAGATGAAAGAAAAGATGCATAAACTATATGAGAATATATGGACACTACATTTGTTTTTCCTCCTATGAACAGAACCAATTGATAATGCTTCTCACTTGAGGAAGATCTGTTTGGGTTGTTAGTAATTAGGGCGACGAATAAACACAGACAACCCACGCATGCGGTCTCCCTACAAAATGCTATAAGTAGAGCAGAACCGTTTGCATAAATCATTTCTATGTTATACTCTGTTTTTAAGGAACGTATATGCCACGTAATATAAGTGTCTAGTGTACAAACAACATTCTCAAAGATATTAACGATGAAATATCTTGACCGATGTCTTGATAGTGGAGTCAGTGGAGACTCCGCTAGTGTCATTGCATTCAGTATTAACGAAAACTTTGCTTGTTATGGACTTCGCTGCCCTTTTGATTCCAGTAGTTGCATTTAGGTGAATTTGAGTATTACCAAGGCATCAAAAAAAAAAAGAAAAAGTCAGTGTCTGCATTGATTTGTGATTTTCTCATTCTTGCTTGTAAGTTAAGCAGTGTAATTGTGTGCTGTGAATTAATTAATTTGTGTTTTAGTGAAATATTTTCCCTTTTATATTAAAATATAAAATTTGATGACCCTTATATTTTAAGCTGTGTAAGTCAACTCAGCTAAGTAGTGCTCAAAAATGTAAATTAAAATGAGAATGTAAACTTTCCCTTCAAATGAATGTGAAATTATTGACAAGATTTTTTTTTAAAGCAGTCCGCCAGTGACCAGCTCTAACTAGTCTTCAGGAGTAAAACATCGCAGTGAAGCTGAAAATGTATGCAATACTCTGGGTAAAGTACAGTGCAGTGATGCAAATAGTTAAATAATAAGTAGTCTAGTGGTATTCCTTGAGAGAACGATGTAGTGGAGAGAGGAGGAGGGAGTGAGAGGGTAGGAGGGAGAGAGAGGGTGGAAGAGGGAGGGAGGGACATATTCTTAAAGCAATAAAAATAATTAGTAGATTTATGAAAGAAAGGAGCAAAGAATATTAAATCACTAGTATAAGTGCCCATCAAAAATGACTTGTAATAGTTCATCATAGATGCGATAGATGGAATTTGATAATGTCATCATCTGAAAGAGGATGATTCCTACTTAATAAATCTTTTTTTCCTTTTGTTATACTTCGATCGTGAATTTATCATTTAAGCTATATAAATGGTCATATTTGTGGCATATATTCGTCTGCGTGGTATGGAACGCAAATAATCTCGACCTTCAAAATTTTTTTTCTCTCATTGGAGTAAGGTCCTGTAGGCACAATTCCTTTTGTATCATATCCCGAATGTTACTGCCCTCTGCTGTGACATTTTTTAACTGGATAGTATCAGCAAGAAAGCGAATAGATGCTTTCATGCGTAGGCCATTCAAGAAATGTTGGCGCTATAATTGAATTAGTTGTAGCTATACATTTGTATTCTTCAAAGTATAAATAAACTTATTTTAAACTTAATAAATAGTGCGTTTATTTATAATGTAAACAAAATTTCACGTAAGGTAAAAGAAATGAAATTTTCTCTTTCGAAGTAAAGGGTGCTGACCGTGCGAATATGCGACCAGATGTGCGTACATTTGGTAACGAGAAATGGTCATATGGATGATCCCTGAACCCTCACAAAAGAGAAACTCGAGCATTATTGAGGGTCTTGAGATAGAGTGGTAAGGAAAGAAGGACTCAAGTGTATCTTCCACTTCAAGCGGTTTGGGTGCGCAAAGAGAGACAGATTCAGAATTTGGACCAAAGAAACTTCCAGGCAGGAAAGAAAAAAACTGCGTTATATGTAGTGGAAAACGTGATGGGAAGAGAGTGAGGTGTCGCACAGTGTGCATAGAATGTGAAAAGGGAGTGCAGAGTGTTTGTTTATCAAGACACATATGTTGTGTACTTTTTTAGAAGTTATTTGTTACTAACTAACGTATGCAGACGTTCACTGAAATAATTCTATAGTATTTTTTCTATTCCTTGTTGATTTTTGCTAATTATATTCTTTAGTTTTTATGTTGTATAATGAAATTCAAACGTAAATTTTTTGTGATATTTTTGTTGCAACGTGTTATGCAATAACTTTTATTTTTAATTAATAATTTCATGTTAGATTGATTGAAAAATTATGTAGTTTTGAATAATGTATCATAATTTTATATAATAATAGCCGTCATCCGTTGGTTGGTTGGTTGTCCACTATGCAAACGCTAATAACTAGAGAAATAATAATGATAGAAACTCGAAATTTGGTAGGGATGCTTGATTAACACTTATTCAGAGAATGACAAATTTAAATCGCGAAAACATTCCTTGGTTAGTCTCCAAGAGAGGCATTTCCATTTCCCATTACTTAACATGTAAAACGCGATTTTTCGACGTGCAGGCTTTTATTGATTTAGAAATTAAAATTTAAGAAGAAATTAACAGACGACCTTCGGATTTGAACCATTTTGAAGAAAAATTAATAAAGTTTCTTATTCCATTCGTCATTTTTCGCCCACAGTTCGAAATATTCCATGTTAAACGTTTAATTTGCATATTTTGTGGAAATCTCGCCATTTTAACGTGATGTTGCTATGTCGACCATTATCATTGTTAGCTTCAATACGAGAGAGAGAGGAAGGAAGGGGAGAGATTGGCGTGTTTTGTGGAAAATAAGTATATTAACGTAAATATTAAAAAAATTTAAGTATCAATAGTGTCATTTTAGAAAAATTGGAAATAAAAAGCATTTTTAAATTAAATTATTTGTAAACCATACATGCTTAAGAATTTATATTGTTATTCCTCAAATTAATTTTGTAACAATGGCCGAAGTTTGGAAATGAATATAAATTAAAATTAAAAGGATATTTAAAACTGTTAACAGGCAATTTTCGAAGAAACAACAGTGGATCTTTTAATGAATTGATTTGTTTTTATAAAAGGAATTTTGGTGCTTATTTAATATAGAGTAAGTTCTAAGGCTTATAATCCTTTTAAATCTAATAACAGTGGCTAATATAGATTAAAGAAAGAACTTTATTTATTCACTTGACAGAATGAATTAATTTTAGGCTAGCATTGCCTATTATAAAAGGAGTTACTTTGGAATTTACAGTATGTAAAGTGGAAGTTGTAATGAATTGACTCAAGTATCTTGGGTACTTTCCTGTTAACGGGAATACCTCAAAAAATAAACACGTATTGTTGTGATATGTTACGATGTATTTGTTTGTTAACAATGCGTAACAACGGGGGAATTACTTAAAAATCAAACTTTTTTGAAACTTATTTATTAATAAAAGCAACATAATTACTAATACAATCTAAATTAATGTTACTATGGGGCCAATATGTCTTTATGGCATTTAAAATAGCTGGAAATATGTCGATTTCTTTGTTATGTTGTCGCCACATGAATGCTTCTGCTGACAGGCTTTCGCGTTGCATTTCCAAAATATTCTGTCGCAGAAGTAAAGTTTCATAATATGATCCTTCTTGCACATTCGCCCTTTAGATAAAATACCATGGTCTTGAAGCAAAGATACAGCTTGTTCTTCACTCCTCGGCAAGCTCCACAAATTCATCATTAAGGGATCAACATAAATATCTTAACGAGATTTGTTACGCATTGTCAACAAACAAAATGTCACAACATATCACAACAATACGTGTTTATTTTTTTAGGTATTCCCGTTAACAGGAAAGTACCAATTCAAAGCAAAAATCAATTTAAAACTATTGAAAGTTGCTGTTTCGGAAACTGAAAAGTCCAGAGTGGTGAGCAGACTCTAAACGATATTAAGGTACATTATATTCCAAAGTCTATTTAAAGTATTATCAGAGGCAATTGAAGATTGAACAAATTTTTTTGTTACCGGAATTCTGCTTATTTCATGAAATTGAAATGTTAATGCATTAATCCATTAAAATCTGTTAAGAGTGGCTATTTTAGTTGAAAGAAATATATGTACATGGTACTTTTATTCACTTTTCAGAATGAATGAATTCTAGGTTAACATTGCATATTATAAAAGGATTTTCTTTGGAATAAGAAGTTTGTTATGTGGTTATTTTAACTGAATAGAATCATGTTCTCTTCAAAGTTTGAACTCCATTTAAAACTGGTGAAAGTTGTTGTTTCAGAAAATGAGAAGGCAAGAGTGCTGAGCAGAAGATAAACGATATTGAGGTACATTATATTCCAAAATCTACTTAAATTATTATCAGAGGCAATTGAAGATTGAACCAATTTTTTGGAACTGGAATTCTGCATATTTAATGAAATTGAAATCCTAATCCTATAATCAATTTAAAACTAATAACAATGACTATTTTAGTAGAAAGAAAGGTACTATTTTATTCACAAGTAATTTCTGTGAGATTTAAGTTAATAAATTAAAACAGACTTATAATATTGAAATATTGGATGGTTAAAACAGTGCACAATTTTATTGCGATTTTTACATGTTGCATTGACGAAAATTTAGATTCATTAAACCCGTTGAAATTCAACGGGCACTTATGCTAGTTAATTAATAATTATGCAGATATTAACTTATTACATTAAGTATAATTTTATTAATACAAATTTTAAGTCCAGTCGGTTATTTGCTCCAGATGCAAACGTCCAGGAAAATATCTGTATTTAATATAATTTTTTGTATTCATTGCTGATTTTTGCTAATTATATTCTTTACTAATGTAGGTTTCATAATTTATAAGTTTTAATGCTGTATAATAAAATTCAAATGGAAATTTTTGCTGGCAAACTTTTTTCTTTTTTTGTTGCAACATGATATGCAATAACATTAGTTTTTATTTGATAAATTTATGTTAAAAGAAATAAAGGTAATATTTTTTTGAAGATTAGAGTGTTTTTTACAATTACTGAAAATATTAATAATTTATCTTAAGAAATTATTTCACAATGATAATTTTCCTAAGGTGATACAAACTTCAGGAATTGCACTTGGCACTTCTGGCTTTACCCCCCAAAATTTGCATGGCACTAAGAGGGTTAAATTAACATTTCACAATAAAGATATGCAATACAAATTCAACGGCCATTTTACATATGGAATTGTGTTGAAGTAGAACACAAATGTAGGGAATACTACCAGTGGCGGTTTTAGGTTCTGTGAGGCCCTAGGCAAGCGTGGACTTGCGAGGCCCCTTTTATATAAGTTTATATAATGTAAAGCCCGTATCACACGATACTTGATATTCTACAAGGTCTAGGATCCTAGCTAGTACTGGATTCTGAGTACTGTACCAAGTATGCTCACTCGGATCTTTGGATGTATCACACGATCATTGATATTTTGCTCGCTAGTATGCTAGTATAGCGTGATTGGCTGATAGCTACTAGGCCAAGTACGAAAATAGGACCGGTCCAATTACAAATCCTAGGATCTTAGCTAGGATACTAGCTTGTATACATGGTATCCAGTATACTGGTTCTGAATCAAACAATACTCGTGAAAAGTTATGCTAGCTAGGATCCTAGATCTTGTACAAGACCAAGTATCGTGTGATACAGGCTTAAGTCAAGGTAACACAAAGATACAATAAAATAAAGATTTTTATTAAGGTAAAATACAGTAAGTCAAGGTACAACAAAGATATAATACAACGAACTTAAAGTAAAATACTGTAAGTCAAAGTAATACAAACACAATATGAAAAACATTTTTATTTGAAGTAAAATAATACCAAACTGAATTATTATTTTTGAAAGTGCAAGTAAAAAAGAGTTCACAACTTAACTTTTCGAGCTTTCACAGAGGCGAACTCATCAATTAAATCAGAATAGTCCAAGGATCGACTGAGTTCATTTTCAATAGAAATTAAAGCTAAACCAGAGAAGCGATCCTGACTGAATTTTGAACGTAAATAGGTTTTTTTAAGCTTCAACTTGGAAAATGATCTTTCTGCGCTAGCTACTGAAACCAGTAAAGATAGTAATATTCGCAATGCAATAAACAGATTTGGAAAATTTTCTATTAAAGAATTTTCAGTAATATATTGCAAAATTTCAAATGCAGTCATTGATTTTTCAGCTTCCATTCTTAGAAAAGTGCTTATTTCTGAGTATAACTCTTCCTGGTCCACATCTGATTCTTTCATATTTGGTTCCATTAGGGCAGTCTCTAAATTTTTACAAGCATTTCGCAGTCCATTTGCATCTAGACTATGCAGTTTTTCTGTGCAAGTCAAAAAACCAAACATTTCATTGTAAGAATCGAGTATTTAAAATCTTTCATTAAGAGAAACTGCAGCAACGTCTATTATTACATTAAAAAATTCGATTTTGAAATTTTCTTTTCCACTCAGTGGTGTTGCAACACCTTCATAGTAAAACAAATGTCACTTTTGTCGTACTCTTACTTGAGGAAAAATTGGGTCAGTGCCCAGTTTTAGAGCAATTTCTTCAGCTGACTTAATGAGTGCTTCAAATGACTCATCGCTTCTGAATTATTGTAAAAATTGCTTCATAGCATCTATCAATTTTATCATTATAGTAACATCTACTGAAGGATTCTGCATAAGCTTGCTTACTTTGTTAATTTGAAACAAAATATTGGTGACAGTATAAACTGATACAAAGTGATCTCAGTAGCAAGACTATTTGCCTCAGAAACCTCAAGACTAACTGCACTGGAATCCGCAACTTTTTGTAATGCTTTGCGAATTTCAAGCAAATTATTTTTTAAAGCTTTTATGCTGTTAATACAACTTTCCCAGCATGTATCTGACAATGATTTATTATTATTATATTAAGGTATACAATAGAAATTATTTTAAATGATGTATGCGTATCTACTTTCATTGATTCGTTTACCTCATTAGAACCACATGTTTAGATTCGTGGCGATAGCAATTGTTTTTCGTTAATGCAATTAGTACTTTCGTTAAATTTTATTTTGACATGACTTCGAAAAAAGAATACAACCCATAATTGGTGTTACAAAATGTAAACAGAAAAATCTCACGATTGAAAAAAAAGTGGAATTACTAAGAAAACTTGAAAAAGGTACTTCAGTGAAGAGACTTTGCGAAGAAAATAGCTTTGGTAGTTCCACTGTGTAAGACTTAAAGAAGAAAAAAACGGAAATATTGAAATTTTATGCAGAGAGTGATACACCTAAAGCTATGTGTAGCCGTAAAACACTACACGTCTCGGGTAAATATTGTTGAGGTTTTGTTTGAGTGGTTTCGTCAGCGAAGAAGTGAAGGTGTACCTATTTCAGGCGTAATGCCAGTGGCACGTTATGCCGTAGGCAAAAAAGACATTTACCTACGGCCCCCAATTCCAAGGGGCCCCAAATTATTTTTTACTTTCTCATACGAAGTATCAAGAAAGTATTGTTTTCGTGAAGAAATTCGACTTTGAGATTTTTACGAAAACATGCGTTATAGGTGTCGCTGAATCCGAAAAAGTGGTTTTCGCAATGCTGCCTGTCTGTCTGTCTGTTACTGGCTCTGGAGCCTAGGCGGTAGAGCGAAAATGAATGAAATCTCGTACTTAGGCA
Source organism: Uropetala carovei (assembly GCA_036926305.1). NCBI lineage: Eukaryota > Metazoa > Arthropoda > Insecta > Odonata > Petaluridae > Uropetala > Uropetala carovei. The sequence continues at coordinate 4,260,659 of JAXCHB010000149.1, forward strand.
TTTTATCATACTGAGCAGAGTATACATAGAAATGGTTGACATTGCTCAATAATTATGAGTAGTTTATTCTACGTATTTTTAACAATTATTCGATTTTCTCAAAAACGACTCTAACGATTTTGATCGAATTTCATACAGTTACTTGAGTTTATGTCTTCAATAATACGGCATAGTTATATTTCTCAAAAAATGAATATAAAGCTAGTTTATTGTGGGGAACTTGAGCAATAATTTGATTTTATCAAGAACGGCTCTAACGATTTTGATCAAATTTCGTACAGTTACTTGAGTATATGTCTGCAATATTACTACCTATTCCTTTTTTCTCAATGAGTGAATATGAGGCTAGTTTATTCTTAGGCAACTTTAACAAAAATTTGATTTTCTAAAAACCGGCTGATATGATTTTCATTTCCTAAAGATAACTAAACGACGCATTATTATATGAGCAAGTTTGTACAATGTATGTTGTACCGATTTTTTCAGTTTATAAAGGGACTAAAATATAATTATTAAAACAGTGAAATCTGTGAGAGGCGGAATCTTTATTAGGCGGAAACCTCTCAAAGCCAGAAATATCGAAGTCGTACTGCATAATGATAACGTTTTTCTCAAGAAAGTCCCTCCATAAGGCGAAATCCGTGAGACGCGGACGGAAAGCTTATGTCTTGTACTTCTTTTATCAATAAGTAGAAATTTAATCTGTGAAAGGTAGAAAGAAAATTTCACACAGAAATGTTTTCAGTTAGTTTGATTCAGGTTTCGAGTTGTTCACCAATCACACATCACATGCAGTCCGACACTTCTTTTGTTTGAAAGACCTTTCCTCCCAACTGGTAAGTTTGGGATAACCAGGGATGTTATGTTGCTTGAACCTCACAGATAGTTACGATATATAAAGCAAAGCGTATGTTAGTGAACTCTTAGAAAAGTATTCAAAGTTAATATAAAATTGAATAAATCGTGTTAGTACTATACTACTAGTACATATACTTATAAAGTTTTATTTTTGTTTGTGAAAAAAATCCTACATTTGTTTATTAAGTAAGGCAATGCAACTGCAGAATCTTGTTCCAAGGCTATTAATTTTTTTTTATTTAATTCAAAATTTATTCGTCTTCTTTTCGTCGTCAACAAAGAGGTGGGAATTTCTAATTAAGACAAACACAAAATCAAATTTTACATTAAAACGAATCAGTGAAACCAGATGGTCCGCAAGGGCGGATGCAATATTAGCTGCTAAGGTAATTTTTGTAGCCATAAAAGAAGCATTATTTGAACTTTCTAATGAACCAAATGAAAAACCTATAACGAAATTAGAAGCAAAAAAAACTATACAACTGTTTTGAAGATTATGAAACAGCACTTTTATTGATTCTATGGAATACACTTCTACAACGAATAAATGCCACTAATAAAAATCTGCAAAGTAAAGATTGCAATCCACAAGAAGGTGTAAATCTTCTTACATCATTGTCCTCATTTATTTTAGAAGTTCGAAACAGTAATGCATCTGAAAGTATGGAAACAGAAGCACAATCATTGACAGGTAATAAAGATACAAATCTGATAAAGGAAGAACCCAAAAAATGAAACTACATTTTGGCAAAAACAGGGATAACGAAGCAATAGTATCTGGCAAAAAATTATTTATCGTGAGTTGCCTTAACCCTGCAAGACTAACCCTCCCGGATAGTAAGTTAATACTAACCATGCGTAAAACTTACTCACTCAGAAGGAAAAAATAAATAGCTCAGCAAATGATTGAGTAAAAACTTGTATTTTTAAACAATCAAGGCAAAATATTATTTTTAAATATTTTACGTTTTTTTTAATCGGGGAATAAAAACATTAAACTTTTTACCCATAAAATTTAAGTCTTACTTTATTAACAGCAACTTGCGTATTATGACTTCCATTTTGACCAATTATTTTCTTTTTTTAATGTAAAAGTAATTACTTGTGCCTAGTATCGTTTACAAAATTCAGTCATCAAACTAAAATTATATCAAATGAATGAATAAAAATACTTTAAAAACAATAAAACATTACTGGCATCAATAGAGAAATAAAAACAGGAGCTGGATGGCTGAATTATTCTGAAACATTACCACAAAGACAGCAAAATTTATGTCTATGTTCTCCACATATTGGTTTTTGACATTTGAGGCAGTAAGTCGTCGTATGTCTTCTTTTTGTATAAGGGCAGAAGAAACAATATTTTCTTGGTCCTTTGGCTGGCCCAGCTTCTTCATTGCAATTTGCCGAAAGAGCTTGCTCTGGCAAGTTTCTCTGCTCTATTACCTTTTTTTCATCATTTGTAACTCTTTCTATCATTGGGCTCAAATATTTTGGGATGGTCGAAATTGTTCTTTTATTGCTAACCGTGCGTAAAATTTACTCACAAGGTTCAGGAAAAAGCCGCCGTGGCAGGAAAAGTGAGCATGAACTGCTCCGGCACCTATGGAATCTTGAAGGCAACTAAACAGTGGTAGTATATGTGGCCGATGGGAGCATTACTGCAGACGGTTCGTTTTTTACACTACATTTTAGCAAGGGTATGCATAAAATTTACGCAGGTTAGTATTGCAGGGTTAATGTAATATGCGACAGTCTACTATCAGAAATTAAAAGACGCATTCAGGTGTACGAAGACGCTTACAGCAATTCCCAATATTTAGAAATTTAAATTTACGCGATACATCACCGAAAGATTATGACAATTGTATTGCAAATTTAATTCATAATTATAAAGATGACATTGATGGAATTTTGTTAAGAGATGAAGTAGCCCAATTTCTTCATTTTGCAATGATTGAGAAATTAAATACACCGATGGAAATGTATATAGCAATTCAGGGAGGGCTAATTTCAACCTTCCCAAATGTTTACATAATTTTAAAAATTTTTTGTCATTGCCGATCACGAATGCATCCATGGAAAGGTCATTTTCTGTGTTAAAAAGAGTAAAGAATTACACGAGAAATTCACCTCGGAAAGAAAAATTAAATAATTTAGCAATATTGTATATTGAAAATGTAATAACAGAACAAATTAATTATGATAGACAGTTTTCAGCTCAGAAGCCAACGAAAGTTAATATATAATATATTATATGTATCCATGTAAATGTTCATGTTTTAAATCAGTGGTCTTCAAGGTGGGCGATAGCGCCCACTAGTGGGCGTTTTCAGATTTTTGGTGGGCGTTAAAGAACTCATAAAATGCTATTCTAATTTTTACACTGAAAAATAAAATTCTATAAAAAAGCACACATATTCTGTACAACTATTTTAAACACTGTTATTACCGCTGAGACCGTATTCGGTAATCTCATCTAACGACAGTCCCACTAGTATTAGGGTTACCTTACCTCCGTAAATCGCTTTGTTACTGGGGGCGCAAAATTATTCTTTGCCCCGGGCGCCAGAAACCCTTACTATGCCACTGGGTGGGCGGTGAACTTATTTCAAAGGACAACATATGGTAAAAGTGGACGGTGACTCAAAAAAGGTTGAAGACCACTGTCTTAAATGTAATTTTTAATTTCTCCATACGTAGTAATGGGAAAATATTGTGATCACGAAAATATCGACTTTGAGATTTCAACGGAAATACACGTTTTGTGGTCCCTAGAACACGTTCAGACTATTTTCGGAATGATGTCTGTGTGTGTGGATGTATGTGATTGTGGGCGCTCTAACTAAAAAAGTACTTGTCATATTAATACCAAATTTCATTTATAACACTTTAAAATGAGCACAAAGAACCGATTAGTTTTTGGACAATAACGGTTAACCGGAAGTCGAGGTTTATTCGAAACCCAATTCGGTTTTTGCAATATTACCCCGTTAAACCTCATTATTGTATATACAATTCTATACAAAGGTTATAGAGAATGTAATTTCCTACAACTTTCATTTGAAACTATTTTTCATAGCAGTTATTGTTTAGGAATTATTTTATATAATAATAGCCGTCGTCTGATGGTTGGTCATGCTATGCAAACGCTAATAACTCGAGACACATTAATGATAGAAACTCGAAATTTGGTAGGGATTCTTGATTAACACTTATTCAGAGAATGACAAATTTAAATCGGAAAAAAAATTCCTTGGTTCGTCTCCAAGAGAGGCATTTCCATTTCCCATTACTTAACATGTAAAACGCGATTTTTCGACGTGCAGGCTTTTATTCATTTAGAAATTAAAATTTAAGAAGAAATTAACAGACCTTCGGATTTGAACCATTTCGAAGAAAAATTTATAAAGTTTCTTATTCCGTTGTCTTTTTTCGCCCACAGTTCGAAATATTCCACGTTAAACGTTTAATTTGCATATTTTGTGGAAATCTCGCCAATTTAACGTGATGTTGCTATGTCGACCATTATCATCGTTACTGTATACATCCTTCTGGGAATAAGCGTGCCTTGAGTGCTTCAATACGAGAGAGAGAGAGGAAGGAAGGGGAGAGATGGCGTGTTTTGTGGAAAATAAGTATATTAACGTAAATATAAAAAATTTTAAGTATCAATAGTGTCATTTTAGAAAATTTGGAAATAAAAAGCATTCTTAAATGAAATTCTTTTTAAACCATACGTACTTACAAATTTATATTGTTATTCCTCAAATTAATTTTGTAATAATGGCCGAAGTTTGGAAAAGAATATAAATTAAAATTAAAAGGACATTTAAAACTGTTAACAGGCAATTTTCGAAGAAACAACAGTGGATCTTTTAATGAATTGATTTGTTTTTATAAAAGGAATTTTGGTGCTTATTTAATACAGAGTAAGTTCTAAGGCTTATAATCCATTTAAATCTAATATCAGTGGCTATTATAGTTTAAAGAAAGAACTTTATTTATTCAATTGACAGAATGAATTAATTTTAGGCTAGCATTGCCTATCATAAAAGGAGTTACTTTGGAATTTACAGTATGTAAAGTGGAAGTTCTACTGAATTGACTCAAGCATATTTCAAAGCAAAAATCAATTTAAAACTATTGAAAGTTGTTGTTTCGGAAACTGAGAAGTCCAGAGTGGTGAGCGGACGCTAAACGATATTAAGGTACATTTTATTCCAAAATCTATTTAACGTATTATCAGAGGCAATTGAAGATTGAACAGATTTTTTTGTTACAGGAATTCTGCTTATTTCATGAAATTGAAGTGCTAATGCATTGAACCATTAAAATCTGTTTGGAGTGGCTATTTTAGTTGAAAGAAATATATGTACATGGTAGGTACTTTTATTCACTTTTGAGAATGAATGAATTCTAGGTTAACAGTGCATATTATAAAAGGATTTTCTTTGGAATAAGAAGTTTGTTATGTGGTTATTTTAACTGAATTGAATCAAATTCTCTTCTAAGTTTGAAATCCATTTAAAACTGGTGAAAGTGGTTGTTTCGGAAAATGAGAAGGCAAGAGTGCTGAGCAGACAATAAACGATATTGAGGTACATTATATTCCAAAATCTATTTAAAGTATTATCAGAGGCAATTGAAGATTGAACCAATTTTTTGGAACCGGAATTCTGCTTATTTAATGAAATTGAAATCCTAATGCTATAATCAATTTAAAACTAATAACAATGGCTATTTTAGTAGAAAGAAATGTACCATTTTATTCACAAGTAATTTCCGTGAGATTTAAGTTAATTAATTAAAACATATTAAAAAATATTCAATGTTTAAAGCAGTGCACAATTTTATTCTTGCTATTTTTACTTGTTGCATTGACGAAAATTTAGATTCATTAAACCCGTTGAAATTCAATGGGCACTTATGCTAATTTATAAATAATTGGTTTTTTCTGTTTCCGTCAAATATCTCCTTTAAAAAATCGTTATTGGTAATCTTCGTGAGGAGCAAAGTTGTAGAGAATAATATTTCTTCCAAGTTTTGTTTGAAACAGATTTTCGTAGAACCATCCATTTCAGAGTTATTTTTCTTATAGTCGCTTCACCAGCTAAAGTCTCTTGGCCTACTTAGAGCAAGTAGCCAATCACAAACGTTTCCCCTTCCAATGCACCTCTCAACTTTCGAGCGGGACAGCAGTTACCGGTGCGCGATGCCAGCTGTTGCGGATTTTCGCCTTCAGCTGATATACTACGCAATTTCTAATGGCAACACATCCCGATGTGATCTCTTCGAGAGCAGGAGTGAGACTGGTTTCCTCCCCACTACCTTCCCAACCGTCTCCTATTGGCTGCTGCTAACTGGCCTACGCCCCGTTTTCTAGGCCAAGATGTTGGAGCGACTATAATTTCCATTATACGGTGCCACCAGTGTTGAATCCAGACGTTCTTCCCTGGGGGGGAAACTGCATGGGTCGGGGGGGTATATAATATATTGCTAGAAAATTAGGAGGAGTTGTCTTTTTTGTTACTGTTTAAATAATTAAGTAAAATAAAATTTGATTTATTTATATTTTATTTATTTATTGCAGATTAACAAATAATTTGTAATATAATTTTATACATCACAATTTAATGACAAAATTAACTATAATTTATTTATTTTAGTTATTTATTTATTTCTATTTATTTATTACAAATTACAAATTTATTTATCACAAACTTTTTTGACTGTCATACTTATCTAGAAAAATACACCAAGATATTTTGAACTCATTAGAATGGAAATGAAATCTTCCAATCCCAGTGATAACATGGTTATACAATTACTTTGATAATTTGATTGGAATGATTAATCTGGTGGCAAAATACATTATTTTCTCAAGTTGAAAAACAATAATTTTCTGACACACTCAGAACTTAACATTTTCAGCTCACACATAAATAAGTTATTTATTCAGTTAGCTAAATTTAACTAGAATTAATGAATCACCAAAAAGTCATTTTCTCTTCTCTTTAATCCTAATTTGGCAAACCACATTTTCAAATAAATATTAAATAAAAATATTGACCAATAGCCACCTGGATATTATTCGTTGATTATACTTTTCATGATAAATTATAATAATAATTCACTGAAACATGTATATTTCACTGAAACATGTATATATCTTCTGCTAATATCTACAAACTTATAATATACATAGACATTTTTCATTTCTAGTTGTTTTGCATGCATTCATTTTATACATAAAAACATTAAAAATGTTTAATGCTGCACAGCAAATTACACAGGTTAGTAACAACAAATACATGATTGGAAATAATTTTATGGTTTTTATGGAATACAGAATTTAAAAACCTGTAATGTTGCTCTTATGAGGCTGAATAGAAATGACAAATGACAAAAAGTAATATAAAATAAACAAGCGTTCTGAGTCCAAAACAAGGACTTGTCAGCAGGTGCCATGTAATGATATATTTATCTTAATGCGGTATTGAAGTATCACATATATCTCAAAACTAACTAAATTTAATAGATATTTGGAATAATCATAGAAAATTTGATTGCCGTATATACTCGTGTATAGTACGAGTTTTTACGACCAAATTTTTATTGCAGAAATTGGGGATCGTACTATACAAGAGGATTTAAAATTCATGTATCTTCACGGGCATTTTCGGTGAAGTTATGCCACCCGCACGAATTCTAATGGTAGGCTAACCTTAGCAGTGAGGTCCTTTATCGTTGTTATGTTGCTTTGTGAAAAGTAGAATCTTTTTCATATATACAGCTTCAAATTCACAAATACTTGATAGAAGTGACGAGTTACGGGCACTTCCTTTCTTGAATTTTATGTATGTACATCTTTGTTTGCGTCTTTTCACAATGGATGGATTGGAACGAGTTGGACTAAAAGTATCATAGACGGCGTAACTTTATGGAATTTCGACATCTTAGAAAAAAGAAATTACTTTGTAATACTCAACAGTCTTTATTGTTTCTTCAATCACACACCGATCGGTTTCCACTACAAAGTCATTCTAAAGGTATTACGTCGGTTAGTAACACCATTAGAATGATTTTGTAGTGGAAACCGGTAGGTGTGTGATTGAAGAAACAATAAAGATGGCGGAATATTACAAAGTAATTTCTTTTTATCCGTTATCTCTACCTATTAAGTAGTTGGATTATGTACGCCGAACGTAATCCAGACGTACTAGAATTGAAACGATTTTATTTCATCTTGTGCAATCATGATTCATATCACTTTTTATTAAATGTTTTAGGGGTAAGATACTTAACTTATCCGAACTTTAGTGTACTCGCAAGAAATACTATTTAAGACATTTACGGTCTATTATATGGTGGTGTGGAAAGTAAAGGTCATTCGATATCTCTCGCTCGTAACCATCGAGCTATCGAAACGAAATATATCGACCATGGTGGAAAGCTGGGGTCGTACTATAAACGAGATATATGAAAAAATCAGGTTTGTTCACCAAAAAATCAGGAGTCGTACTATACATGGAGTCGGCATATACACGAGTATATACGGTAGATATGTAACAAACGCTTTAATAAACCTTAGTCTTCATAAGTTATATAATTATAAAACACTAAATATATATTTATTGAAAAGAATAAATCAATGTGTATTCATCAGTACTCAGGAAGATAAAAAAAAAAGCAAAAACTAAAACATGAAATTATACCTATTTACGCATCTAGTACTTATAAATAGACATAATGTAACAAAAAATGTTTTATTTCACAAAAACTGACAAATTCCCGTGCCTTAATAAAAAATAACTATGAATTTATGGTTTAATCTCAAGACACTATATAAGGAACTTAAACAATTTAAATTAACCTCAGTCTTCTTTGTTTCTTCTTAGCGTATGTGTCAATAACATCATCTAAGGAAGTATTTGGTAACTCATCAGGTCCCTCGATAGCGATTTTCATGAGGTCTTGCAATGTTTCTTGTCCCAATCTATTTCTTAATTTTGTCATCAGCCTATTCATTGTACTAAAAGACCGTTCAGCACTTGGGGTGGACACTGGAATGCAACATAGTTTTACGCATAAACTCTTAAGTTCATCATATCCAATATTGGATTTCAATATTAATTTCAAAATATTATTCGGATTGTCTTCGGATTGGACAGCATACATAAAGGAACGAATATCGTTCCACAATGCATCAAAATTTAAATGCAGCAAACCAGATAAATGCCTAGCATCCTGTTCAGTCACAGTACGAAATGATTCTGCCGATTCCAACTTCGAGGTAATTTTGATCAACAGTATAGCCCTGTCGTTGAATCGATAACTCATCTGGTTAATCATTTCATTGACGAATTTGCTGGCTGTTTAAAACTTATTTCAGGTTTTTCGTTTTCCTTTACGGGGCGTATATTTTCAAGATCATTAACCATGGACGTGTAGTTTTTCCAGATTGTGCTTTCTTCATTATTTTCAAAGCAATCATGAGATATAGTTTTAAGGTGTTTAATAGTGGAATTAATAAGTCTGGGTAAAGCGGATAAACATAAATCTTCTTTTTGTAAAATCTTACTTAGATTTGAAACAGTGAGTAGTGCTTCATGTAAAACACAGAGGTTTATTAAAAAACTGGATTTTTCCATTTCTAATAAAATGCCTCCTGCTAAAGAAGCAAGATCCGCACCATCCTTATGTATATGTTCACAAGTCATCATTATGGAACTGTAACAAAGCCTGACGGCGTCGATGGATCTAAAATTACTTAGCCAGCGAGTTTCTGTGGTTTCTGGAATTTTTAATAGTTGTTCCTCAAGAATGGATTGAACATTGTGTAACATTCTTTCCCGCCTAGATGATCTATGAAACAGTTTGTAAATATCCTTAACAACATGCAGCACTCGTTTAATCGCTGGATATTTGTTTCTAGCACTTGTCAAAGCTTAGGATAATACATGCGCTCTGCAGTGTATGTAAGGTATTTCTCGTCCAACTTTTTCTGATAGTCTCTTTTGTACACTGGAAATATTTCCTGAGAAAGTAGCAGCTCCATCAAATGAACATGACACTAAATATTTTACATCTATTTTCCGTTGTTTTAGCTGACATAAAATGGTTTGCTTTATAGTTTCTGCATCCACATTATCTAATTTAATTAAACAGAGGAACATTTCTCGAATATTAATGTTATCTACGAAACGTAATAATATCGTAAGTTCTGACATATTATTAATATTTGTGGACTCATCAGCCATTAACGAAAAGTACTTATTTTTCACAACGATGCTGGAATCATGTTAATCTAATACCTCTCCAATGCAAGAAATAAATTCTGACCCAGTCGCTTTGCTAATATAAGTAGAGCGGCTGCTTTGGCCTTTTAACCAAGTATTGAGGATATCGTCATGTTTAATAAGAATTTTATTAACTAATGCTTCATATTTGGTTGTATGAGGTATTTCTTCTTTAGCTAGAAAATATAGGGCTTCTATAAGAGCATGCATTGACCGACGATTTTGGCCTTTCTGTGTTTCACTCTCGTTAATCAATATGCTATGTACTGGTTTCTGCATTCCCTGGAGACGCAATGTTTCCATAGAAACACTACATGCATGCTTTTCGGAATTTGCATGTTTTTTCTAGTTTACCAGTTTTTCCCACGGCTTTTCTATAATTAGTAAAAGGTACGTTGATAAAAATACCACCAGATTTTTGTATCGCTTCTAAATCGTTTTTCAAAAATATCTCACAAAATTTGCAATATGCTCCTCCGCGAATACTATCGAAATAAAGCCATTCATATTTTGATTCCCACTGTTTGTTATATTTTGATTTAGTTTTCTTGCTGATATCACTGCTCTTACCTATATCTTCAATTTCCAGTGTTTTCCCATCTTCAATCCATTCATCTTCTTTTCTACAACTACTACAGTGACTATCCTCTTCTTTTTTCTCACAATCACTATTAACTTCATTCTCTAATTCCGTATTTAGTTTTTCTTTTTTTTCCTTTTGAAAGAATGCCAGAAGAGATTTTTGCGAATCCGGAGTCTTACGCTTCATTGCGTTAGACATTATTTTGGGGTATGGTATAAAATTTGTAGAAAGTAACTGAAAAAAAATATTTTCACTTAAGTAAATAACAGTAAGTAACAATTGAAATTAAATATTCATATAAAGTAAAGTAATTTAGCTGTTATTGATTTTGAGATTTTTTGTATAGATTTGTGTTCCAATTCGTTCCAATGTACTGAACAAAACTTACCAATTGTTAATAAAATTTAATTTTCACTTCAGTGGAAACTGCAGCTTACTGCACAACAAAATCAGTCATAAATATGAAGTCCCGTCTCCTGTCGATGAAGCAGAGGGGAATGGGGAAGGAAGTATTCAGGAACAGAGAAAGAGAAATTCTTCTATCTGTCGAGATGTTCCAGGCAGTGTGTGTTAGAATGGCGAGAAGATACTATGTGGCTAATTTTAATAGAGAATACCAAAACATTGTTTCGAATCACAAACTTGAAGCATGAGTCTGCTTCCCTTGCGACGGCACGATCTTTTTTCTGTACGCTGCACGCGCAACAAACTATTGACGCAACAAAGTATCGACGCTTCAGAATTCAGCAAATATTATGACACAGTCTACATGTCAAAATATCTTTAAAATAGATATTTATGACTTATATGTTACAATCAATATTTAAAACACTATTTTAGTTAAACGTGCTTAGTAGAAAATAGAATTAAAATACATATTTTTAAAGTTGCGTAAACTCACTAAAATCCCGTAAAAAACTGAATTAATTGACCATTTTCTCCGGGGGGGATTTTCCCCCCCGGGTACCCCCCTGGATTCAACACTGGGCGCCACCACCATGTAGTGGTGAATTCTGTAATAATATTCAAAATATACCTTACTTACGAAAATGGGTACGACTGTATTCTTTTACGATATAAAATAATAATTTTGTCTTATAATGCTATTCATAATAATTTAAATATCTATACACCAAATATGGAGAAAGTCATGTGTTGGCCACATCAGATTTTTAAACATTATTTAGGTAGGGAGTAGTGCTCCAATTTATTTTGCCTAGGGCCCCCGAGAGCCATAGCGCGCCACTGCGTAATGCTGATACCAGGGCCGGCTCAACAATACAAGCAGACCAAGCGACCGCTTGGGGCGCCAAATTTTCCTGGCAAAAATTTTCCATTTGGTTTTCCATTGATATGTTTAGTGTTTGCAGGTTGCGAATGAATGTGAAAATTTGACTTCAAATGAATGTTCAGGGGCAGCTCTACTCCGAATGGTAAAATAGTATTTCCGAAAGCGGCTTCCGAGAAAACAACTGAATACAGATGGCTGGATGTGGATATTCCAACATTTTATTACCGTTAAGGTATGTACACATATGCGCATTTCCCGGCAACAGAACAGTGAACCGCGCAGCGGATCAAGCAGCGAACCAAACCTTGCAACAAGAGGGCGCTCGGCACGGTGTTGCAAATCGTTGTTCGCCTGTTTTCCGCCAGTATCCTTTCGGTCTCCGAGTAGACATGACTGCTCTTCAAGTAGCTGCTGCAGCTTATATTTTTGTGCATAAATACGCTTCCAAGAAGAAAAGAAGGAAAATTGGTTTGGTTAAATAAATAAATTATGTATCTGTTCGTGCCATTTAAAGGATTGAATACGCGCGGTATACTATTTCCTTGGACTGTCGTAATATATGCGCGAGAGGGAGCCACCTGGGGCATGAGTTCATGGCTCACGGGTTGGTCGGTGTCGGGGTTTTATGAAGGCATTGTGTCTCGGTGGAAGTGGGTCGAAGGTTGTCGTCGTGGACGGAGAGTTGTTGGAGAAGTCTGTCGAAGGTTGTCGTCGTGGATACCGGAGGAGTGGGGATCGACAAGGAGGAGCCGAAAGTTCCCTAATACTGAAGGCAAAGGACCCAAGAGAAGAGGTGAGTGGTGGATTATTGTCCCGGGTTTGGGTTCCCGTCTCAGTGTCTCTCGCATTGAATTAAAATTAGATTACAGTCCACTTCGTTCTCGTGCAAATCGCAAACAATTTGGTCCTTCGGGCCGGATGGCCTATGGGTTTTATGAAAATTTGTCGTTAAATGAATTTCGTCTTCGTTAAAGTTTGTCGGCTTTCCTCCATATCTTTTCGCTGAGAATTTGTTACTTTGTACAGTAATGTGGCAATTGTTGCATTTTGTCGTTGGTGTCATCTTTGCCCATTACTAGTGCGAATTATTCGGTGGCGTGAGAGTTGTTGATGTCACGCTACAGTGAACCGTCATTGTTAACGAACGCCTATTTGGAATGGCTACTGGGTTCGAAATTAGTGGAGCGAGCACCCGAACAATTGCGAACTTTCGTTACCTTGTTGACGGAATATACGGGCGCTCTAACGGTGTTAGGGCATCGCGTCGAAGATTGGGCCGTACTTCTTTTGTTTATTTTACGAAAGAAGCTCAGCGCAGATCTGAGAGAGAGGTGGGAGAAAAATGTTTCGGAGGAAGGGTTGTCGACGGTGAAATGTTTTATTTCCTTCTTGGAAAAGGAGGCTCGGGTGCTGGAAGCAGCCAAATGTGGGCCTTCTAAAGGAAGTTCGCCCGGTATTAGATCATCGGGAATACAAATGGAGAGAAAATATAAATTGTATGGGGCCCGGACTAGTACTCAGGTGGCAAGCACGGATGCATATCCTTCTCCCGCGTCTTTGACATGCGTGTTTTGCGGAGCTAAGCATCCACTATACTTGTGTGGAAAATTTAAGGGTTTATCTGTTGATGATAGATTTCGTGTGGCGAAGGAATACCGCCTTTGGCTAAGTTGTTTGCAGTCTGGGCATTTGATTAAAACTTGTCGCAGTCGAAACCCCTGTCGGTACTGTTCGTTTAGTCATCATTCATTGCTGCATTTCACTCCACGGAATCAAGCCTCGGGTAGTGAAAGGGTAGTCAAGAGCGTGGAAAGGGAGCGAATACAGAAAGCGCATCCGTTGCTCAAGGAAAAATTGAAGGTGCGTCTATAACGTCGGCCACTCCTGTGGAAGCAGTTGTTAATTCATCCAAGACCCAGGTGGAAGTTACAAAGTACGTTGTTTTGTTATCCACCGCACAAGGTCGGGTGCGGGACCGACATGGAAATTATCAGAGTGTAAAAATTTTGTTTGACAGCGCAAGTCTAGGAACATTAATTACGAAGGCGTGCGCTCTGCCTATTCAAAGGATGATCACGTCCATTTTCGGTTTAGCTCAAACATCGGTGGGCGTCGCCCAAGAGAAATTAATTTGTGTATTAGAACCTACTCCGAAGATGGGGGCATCAGAGCTTGAAGCCTTAGTTATAGAAAATATTGCGCGTTGCCCTACGATGGAGGTAGCAAGGCAGCAGTGGCCGCACATACGTAATCTTACGCTGGCGGATCCATCGTATTATCGTCCTGAGGCTATTGATATTTTGCTGGGTGCTGAATGGTTGGGCACAGTAATGATTGGTAATGCAGTAATAGGTCCAAAGGGCGCTCCGTGTGCAATATAGACAGTTTGGGGCTATTGTTTAGTGGGAAAGGTGCCTCAAGAGGCCAACCGCATTGATTCGTTTTGCTTGACGATGGAATCTCAATTTTTGGAGGTGGAGGATCCTCCGGTCACTCATTACCTAAGTGAGGATGATAAACAATGTGAATCTCACTTTCAGTCAACCGTATCTAGATTGGAAACTGGTCGTTACGTAGTTGAGCTTCCTTTTCGAAGTGATGAGGCGCTGTTAGGAAACAGTCGAAACAGTGCATTTTGCCGGTTTCACCAACTTGAACGGCACCTTGATAAACAGCAGAAACTTAGGCAATGCTATAATGCCTTTATGGCGGATTACGAGGCGCAAGGCCATATGATTAAGGCTGTGGAGCCACCGATAGTCTCCACGCCCTTTTATATTTATCGCGACGGTGATAAATTCGAAAGGTTTCCAGTGGTCTTTGACGCCTCCATGAAGACTGAAAACGGCCCTTCGTTGAATCAGATCTTACATAGCGGCCCAAAGCTGCAATTGAACATCGTTGATATTTTGTTGTTATTTAGAATGCACAAGGTAGTTCTTATCGCGGACTTTCGCCAAATGTACCGGAATATCTGTATTAGTAAGAGGCATTATGATTTCCAGAGAGTGTTTTGGCGTGCAAGTTCGGAACAGCCGCTTGTCGAGTATAGTCTTACAACAGTAACCTATGGAGTGGCATCGGCCCCATACTTGGCAATAAGAACGTTGCAACAATTAGTCGAGGATAAAGGGGAACCTTACCCTGCCGCAGCGCAAGCTCTTTGCAGAGCAACTTACATGAATGACATCGTGTTGTCGAGTCCTCCAGCGGAAGAGTAAAGGTTAGAGATGAGTTAATAAAGTTGTTGTCATTAGGTGGTTTTTCACTGAGGAAATGGACGGAGAGTTGTTGAAGAAGTCTGTCGAAGGTTGTCATCGTGGATTGAGAGTTGTTGGAGATGTCTGTCGAAGGTTGTCGTCGTGGACGGAGAGTTGTTGGAGATGTCTGTCGAAGGTTGTCGTCGTGGATACCGGAGGAGTGGGGATCGACAAGGAGGAGCCGAAAGTTCCCTAATACTGAAGGCAAAGGACCCAAGAGAAGAGGTGAGTGGTGGATTATTGTCCCGGGTTTGGGTTCCCGTCTCAGTGTCTCTCGCATTGAATTAAAATTAGATTACAGTCCACTTCGTTCTCGTGCAAATCGTAAAAATACATAGCTTTTCCTGTTCCACGGCTTTTGCAAATTTTTGCTCTTTCCCGCCGGAATGATGATAACAAGCTTGACATCTTTTTCTGACATTCATCAGCTGAGGAGCCGACTTCAGTTGCGATCTCCTCCCGAGCACCTTTTTTCATTAATTTATTAAAATGGTTCTTGTTTTTTGCATCCCAAAGAACCTGTTTGCTGCTATAGATTTCAATAAATTTCAACAACGTTTCATTTGGCCACTCCATTTTAATAATACACTCTACAACTGAACGATATACACATGCAAACAACGACGTGTCTTTCTTGGTGGTAAGATGATAACTGAATGTGAACACACGTCTACGCTCGCTTAAATGTTGCACGCCCGTCCAGACAGGTTGCAGCGTGCGCGCGCAACATCCTTTGATGTTTCGCTGAAATACCGTCTACGCATGGATCGCCAGTGTGTTGCGCGGAAATGTTGCACGTTCGTGTTCGCCAAAATGCTGCGCTACTTTGCTAGGTTCGTTGTTCTGTTGCAGGGAAATGCGCATATGTGTACATACATTTACATTCTGGGGATCTTTGTCGACCGGGTGAAAGCAGTTCTCACCACCCCTAATATTTTTAGCTGATTCCCTCTGTGATTTGCCGCCCCGAGGGTTTCTCTCCGGGTGCAATGCACCCCTTGCGCCAAAGGCCTGAAGAGAGGAGCAGTCCCTTAGGTTGGAGGGGGAGGGAGAAAGGTCGTGCCTCGGCATCGCCCCCGCCTTACTAGCCTCTGCAGTCTCATCAGAAGTTGGCCAGCGGGAGACATTTGCTAGAGGGTGCCCAAAAGCCAAGGAAAACCTTAAAAAGTCCGAGGAGGATGCGGGATATCCCAAGACTCTCCCTCCTGCGCTTCCTCTTTGTTTCCGCGTGCATTCATTCAGGCACATTCAAAATTCTCGGTGATTGGTTGCGGCTCTTGTTTGAGGACGAAATATATATCTTTTGGGTTTATTTTACTGCTTCTTAGTAATTGCTACGCTGTGTTAGGGTGTGTGAGGACGGGGTACATATTCTCACACCACTGTTTTCAGCCCCTTCTCCTTCAACATTTCCTCCTCCCTCGCATTTTACTTTGGTGACATCGAAAAAGAAATATTTGTCCGCATTAGTTCCAATAAGCCCATCGCTGTGGAAAAGTCAGTCGAGTGGTGAGCGTCTTTTAGTGTTTGAAGAATCTGTTATCAAGTTATAGCGGGTTTTTTCTATAACAGGTTAGTTTTCCTTGAGCATAATTGATGTTTTTGTCTTTGCTCAAGAAGAGACGTCAATATTTAGTGTAAATGGGAAAAATACCCATTGATAAAAGCGGGTGTTTCACCCTGAAGTTGGAGCTATACCTAGTTTACGATCAACGAAGAATTTCTAAACCAGGAATTTAGTATATACATATTTTTATTCGATCTTTTTCTATACCTATATCTTTCACGTTGTATGGTTAAATTATTTTTTAATTTAATTCAAATAAGTTTGTTGTTATTATACTCGTTCTTGAATCAACCTTTCATAAGTAGTTTAATGTAGAGGTTTTTCTCTTTAAAAGTTGAGGTAATTAACTCTATTATTGGGAAATTTTATTTCCTTTTAAGAAATTCATCCTGAAGGTCGTTTTAAATTTTCACTTTTAAATTGGTAACAAATTCGTGAGGTGTTTCTGTAACGAAAGTTGTCCTTTGTTGTAATGATTCCAGGTAATAGACGATGTTTATCTTGCTGTTTAAATTCGTAATCAGTCATAAAGTTGGAGTGTGATTTGTTCACGATAAAGCCCGCTTTTCATCCCAACCCATATGTTTTTAATAATTTTTTTTGGGAACGTCTTTCCAAAGGCACTTCCACGATAAGGTTTGATTCGATTCGTTTTGTCGCTTCTTTTTCCCCTGCATCCTTCCTTTGCAGTATTCACAGACTCCCAAGTGCATTTTGCAATCAAGAATCAATTTCACCCTTTCCATTTCATTCCAAGACCAATTTGTACCATTAGCTTTAGATAAGTTCGTCACTGCTTTTATTCATGCGTTTTGCATGAATAAGGCAATGTGTCGATGTTGAATTTTCGATGCCTTCTTTATGAAACTTACTGCACTAGCAAGTTTGACAACCATTGATTGAGCCCCATCTGTGCATACGTATAGCGATGCAATAGTTCCAATCAATTTCATTGTCATTGAAATAAGTATCGCACAATTTATAATTTCTTTGTGACATTTCAAATTTATTTTTCTGTGAATAAAACCTTGTTTTTTTATCAAAACGTTTAATCATAAAAATACACAAAACTTCAAAATAATTATATCCTATTATACTACTAAACTACCGAATTTTAATGTAAAATTTATGTATCGATGGGGCGCCATAATTGAAATCTGCTTTGGGCACCAAAATGTCTTGAGCCGGCCCTGGCTGATACAGCAAGCGAAAATTTTTCACAATAGCAGAAAGAGTGAAAACTGGGTTGATATCGACAATGATGCGCCTGTCGTACTTCAGCTAACTGATATGAAATAGTCGAAATAGTGGACATGGTTTTGAATCCTGAGCATGAAAAAGATGAAGAAAATGAAAGTGATGATGATCAAGGACAAACCTTCAATAGATTGCTGTATACAGTTGGTCATAGATACAATATCTGATTTGGAACAACGCTCTTGCATTGATTTTCAAGAGATTACGTGTTTGTATCGAATACAAGATAAACTTTTGAAGGAAAAGTCAAAATGCATGAAACAAGCTAGTTTGCCTGATCTGTTTAAAAAAAATTCTTGGAATAATATGTGATGAAAATAATGTTGTAAATGCGTATTAGATTTATGTTTTATTTCACGCTCGTTATTTACTTTTGAATGGTTCATTTATGATTCCTCGTTTTAGTGCATGTATAAGCAATGGTATTTATTGATAATGGGTTCCCTTTTAATTGCTATTCGTCATTTGAATTATACAATCAATTACCAAAAATGTACATCACTTAAGGATTTTTATAAATTTTCAAAAACCCATCAAATGCTAGGTCCCGAGGTTGCCGGGTTTATGAGGTTCTACTGTATTTGAATAAGATTGGAAAGGGCTACAAATTAAAACAAAGGAATAGTTTTAAAAAATTAAGAGGAAAACAGTCTTATACCTCACTAATATTATTTTAGCTATTCAGCAGCTCTCTTATAACGACGTTCCTTGTAAATACTCTTTCGTTTAACAGCAATTGCCCTTGATTACACTGTCCAACAAATGAAAAGTTTTTTTTTGTTTCCTCTGCTAAAATAGGTGTTTCTTATAGACGTTTTTGTGCTGAATACTAATCTGTTTTTAAAAGTTTTGTATCACGTATACTTTTTGAGAAATGAACATAGTTGTGTTTACGATAAGAAAAGTGAAATACATATGCCTTCTCTTACCTAAAATATTTTGGCTGATGACTTCGTCTTGTAGGATGACTGTGGAATTTCTCGGATGAGACACCAACAATAATCAGCTAACATGTAAGAACTCCACTTTCCTTTATATCATTGTTCCATGGTGGAAATATCTTGGTGGAACCTTTCTCCATGTTCGTCACTGACCTCGCCCAAATTGGCAGGAAAAAAATGCAGATGGGAATCCAGAAAATGTAATTTAAGGGACATATTACAACCTAAATTATGATATGCCTGTAGCATTGCTGCCACAATATTTTCGTAATTTGAAGACTTCACTTTTCCCAAAATATTTTCTGTAACCTGCTTAAATCCAGTCCAGGCAGCACGTTCCTTCTGGTTTAAAGATTCTTCAAATTTTGTGTCTGAAAGTAGTTGCCTAATTTGAGGGCCAACAAAAATGCCTTCTTCCAGTTTGGACTCGCTAATCTTCGGAAATTTACTATGGAGGTACGGAAAACCTGGACCATCACGATTCATTGCCTTCACGAAGTTTTTCATAAGCCCAAGCTTTATGTGTAATGGTGGCAAGTATACTTTTTGTGGGTTCACCAATGGTTTATTTTTAATATTTTTTTTTCCTGGCGTTAAACATTCACGATCAGGCCACTGCTTAACCACGTAATGATCCTTTTTCGCTCTACTATCCCATTCACAGAGAAAACAACAGTATTTTGTATATCCACTTTGTAATCCAAGAAGAATTCCTATTACCTTAAGGTCACAACATATATTCCATTTATACTTATCATAATTATTTTTTTCTAAGAGGGACTTCATATCTTTATAAGTTTCTTTCATATTGACTGAATGTGCAAGTGGGATGGATGGCATAGTGTTACCATTGTGAAGAAGTCCAGCTTTCAAGCTTATTTTTGATGATTCAATGAAAAGTCGCCATTCTTTTGGTTTAAGATCTTGTCCCAGGCATTTCATTAATCCATTTACATTGTTACAGAAAGTTAGTTCGCCGCATTCTGAGAAAAAGTTAATTTGGTGTTTTTGGCGGTTCCGAAAAGCAGTTACTTTGGTTTCCTTTTCAAGAAGATTCCATCCTTGAAGGCGAGAGGCTAAAAGCTCTGTCTGAATTTTTGATAGATTGAGATCTCTGACAAGATCGTTTAACTCTGATTGAGTAACTAAATGGGGGCTTTTTGAATCATCAGCTTCAAAATCTTTATCATAACTATTTTTTTCTACAAACATCAGCTCTTCATCTCTGCTCTCCAAATCTGAATTTGTTGGTGGTCTTGGCACTGGTAAGTCAACAGAATGTGGAACTGGTCGAATAGCTTATGCAAGATTAGGCACAATTCACCATCATCACGGAGTAAATAGTACTACTCTCATTTCTCGAAATCTATACGTGATACAAAAATTTTTAAAGTAAATTCGGATTCAGCATAAAAAATCTCAGAATCACCTAAGATTTTTAAGGGAACTAAGATTGTGTTTAACAGTGTTATTTTTACGCGTCTGACATGGAAATATTTTTTGATTAAAAAAGCAAAGAAACAGTTGTGAACGCGACATCGCTCTTTTAATCAAAGTAAGATATATCGGTGTAAGATTATGATTCCACTAGAGAGATTTACCTTATTTTATTCTACGTAATAATATTGAAATATTTTCGATGTTAGAATATTAACCTTTATTATATTTTATAGAATTGTCGTTATTGAACTCAATGATGCAGTTTATATAATTATCCTGGCAATAAATATATACCCATTACAACATTTCTTTGAGGAATAAAAATCTACTTTTGTCTTCGATGTGCAAAAATAATTTTAATACTTAAAAGAATATTTGATGAAGAATAATTTACTGAACAACAGAAAAACATTTATTTTTGATTATTTGTTGAAAAGTTATTGCATTTGATGCGGCGCAATGTGTGAGCTGAGAAGACTCTACGGATAGATTACGTCGCAGCCTAGCGGTGGTTATAGCGGCGACGAAACTAACCGTGGACTCTTCGAGCCATGCGCTTCTAGGTGCTTCAAATGCTAATAACTTTTTAACAAATGATCGTAATTCAGTTCTTGAAAAAGTGACTTAAATTAGGGAAAATAAGCTTCAAATATACGCTTACAAAAATTTTTTACGATTTCTTTTTGGAGAGTTATGTCATTTTCAATTTCAAAAATTTCCGTTTTTTCCCATTTTTTCACAAAAATGTCAGAGTTTTGTGCTTGTGGCTTCTACAGTAATTTATTTTTGAACTGATGTATTTTTTTATTCATAGTAGCAACCTTTTGGAGTAATAAGCCGCAAATCAGATTGCGTTATCATTTTTTGTTGCCATCTAAGAATTTTCGAGAAAAAATCGACTGAAAAAATAGCTTTTTGCAATTTAAAATAAAATGGAGGGTGATGGAAAAAAACGGATTGCGGATTTGTTTTCAGCGTGCCGAAATCATAAAGAATCACCCTTCAAAGTTCAGGAAACAAAAATGCTGTCGAACAGTGTTATCTTTATCCTTAACCCAAACTTTAAAATTATGTTGTCACGTGTTCTAGTTATGGCTACATACAGCTGTCCATGTGAAAAAACTGCATCTGGAAAATGTAATTCATAATATCTTTTTTATTCAGATAATGTGAAGGCACAGCGCAAGCAACTCCCTTTAATATGCAGAAAGACTTCAATAAGAGAACCTTCGTTAAAACATCGTCAAATTATTTCAAATATTAACATGTTTTAAAATATGTAATTTACCACATTTATCCATCCAATTTACGTAAATGAATATAGGTTTATATGAGCATATATGGCTTGAAACAACAATTCCCGTTTCCAAGGCGATCATTGATGAAAATGAACGATTTTTCTTACATCGGCGAATTTAAACGTAAAATTTGCTAAAGTTTTACCTTTAGGTGAGAAAAGATGAACAAAATTAAACGGCCCATTTATTTTCCTTTAAAATAGTCCTAATTTGAAGGTCGTCGGTCAATTATTTCTAATTTTAATTTCCAAAGGAGTAAAACTCTGCACGTTGAAAATTAAATTTTAGCATGTAAACTTATGGGCCGAGATATGAGATTCATATGGAATGTAAAACATTCTCCTGGCGTCGAACCTGGAACTTTTTTGAAATTTTTTATAGCATTCGCTTTTTGAACGCATTCATAGCAATCCTACCGAATTTGGCTGGACTGGCTGAAGAAATGGCCGAGATATATTGAGATATTTAGCGTTCCACAAAAAATGATGACCAAGAGATTTAGCCTTTTATAGTTATTGATATACAAGGGGGCAAGCCCCCTCTCCTTTGTGTGCTGTTTCTTCGTTTCTACCATGTAGTACATATTGGATTTACATTAATTTCAAGGGTTTAAATGAATTTAATTTTACCTTTATGAAAGCAGTTGTTAGGAATACGTCCTCGGTCACCATCAAATGTCAGAGTTACACAATTTGCACAAATATTTTTCGGAACAGCTATTCTTAGCAATTCTACTGCATCGACTGTATTTTCTCCTGCATATCCAATGGTTTGTCTCCGTCTTCGTAAAGCTAGTCGGTGTTCAATTTGATCTCCAGTCATATTTTCAGTTCATTGGGAAGCACAGTATTGTTCAATTTGATCTTCAGCAGGACCGGCCTGATGGGGTATGCTACGCATAGTGGCCCCCGGAAGAGGAGGACTCAGATTTTACTTGTATGTACCATAATTCGTCGTCGTCAATAACTTGCACAGTATATTTATAAATATCGATACAGATAAATGAACTGAGTTAGGGGTCAGATGCCAATACAAAAATCACTATCCGTTGACCACAACTAAATTCTCTGATTTGAAGAAAGGTAGAATGTATGTGACATATATGTTTAAATTATAGAGTACCGTTTCTAGCTAAAGTACCGCATATCGCCACTACCTCATTATCCCAGGTCAAGTAATGGCCATTGTTGGAACATTGCAGAAAAAGAAGGGGGCCCTCGAAATCATGCTTGCATAGGGGCCCCGAAAGATATCATGCCGGCCCTGATCTTCAGGCATATTTTCGATTCTTTATGAAGAACGGCGTTGTTCAATTTCCTCTTTAGTCATATTTTCAATTCTATGGGAAGCACGGCATTGTTCAGCTTGATCCTCAGGCATATTTTAGATCCGGCAACTTTGTAATAACTTTTCACGATTCTGCATGCGGTATAACCGTTGTCTTTCACGTGCCTTTTCACGTCTCCGTTCATTCATTTTTAACGTAAAGCAAAGAAACAATTAAAACCAATAATTGAAGCAAAATGAAAAACCGAAACTGAAGAACAAATGACTATGAACAAAGAAACACAGAAAGCACACGTCAGGATAAACTAATCCGAAGAATAGATTATTGTTTATAGTAACGATGTAAACAAATATAATAAAATGGATAGCAACCATGTAAACAAATGCTATTACCATTAACCCTCCGTCGGGCGTAATAGCTGATGGAACACGATCGTGCGCAATGTATCTCACAATCAGAGATAATTACCGTATATGACCGAATATAGCCCCCCTGTTTTTGGCCAAAAGCGAAGTGCAAAAGTTGGGGGGGGGGTTATTTTCGCTAAAATTTAGGTGGGTACAAACAAGTGTGCAAAGCTTCAATAATGATGAATTTCATTCGAGTCAGTAAGTGTTTCTATCCATTGTAAGACTAAACTACTCGGGTTGCGAATATTTATTTGCAAGGCTGATTGACGTCACCATATAGGAAGGATTTTTCTATTACCTGATCGCTCTCATTATTGTCAAATTGCAAGTTTTACCGTATTTGCTCGTGTAAGCCGAGACCTCGTGTATTCCGCGCACCCCGGTTTTTGGGTCAACTCTAGGGAGAAAAATTTATTTGAGCCGAAAAAGGGTTTTTTAAATCACCAATTCCTATTTCTAAAAAATGCTACGCTCAAGTTAAGCATCTTCACATTCCTACGTGACGAATTTATTGGGTGATCTCTCTATATCGGTACTAGCAGAAATCTCGGTAGTCCTCTTTTGTTAAACACGTAACTGTTTTTGTGGTCACATTGGTCATGTTCGCAGAAATCACTCCGGTAGCGATCATTCTGCTGTACGTAATTTTCCAGCCATATGGTCACTGATCCCTACCGTAGCGGTCGTCATTTTTTTGGCGAACTAAAATTATGATCTGCGATCATTCAATGATCACCACGGTGGCTATGACTTTCATAGACGTATCATAGAATAAAGGAAGCACGCCGTATCTGAACATGGTAGGCGTCGTCTGCCGTGAGAACAAAACCACCAACCCGAACTGGTCGCGCATGCGCCGTGGCTTCCGTGACGATTGCAGCAGAAGACTTCGTCGAGTTTGGGGAGCACCCGTTAATAAACTTAAAACTCATTTAAAATTTTTATACAATGAATGAAAATGACTAAATACACCGAAATTCAGAAATAGAATAATAGATGCGGCATGGGTGCTAGCTTAACGTATATTTGTTTACCGACACGACATTTTGGGAAAAAAGGTGAGCGGCAAATAAAAGAATTCGTGTAAGACACGCACCCCCTCTTTTCCACCAGCGTTTTGGGAAAAAAGTTGCGCAGCTTACACGAGCAAATACGGTAATACCAACAAAATTAACCTTGCCCGAGAATGGACTAATTGCCTGGCTAAGCTCGAATTGTTAATTACACAAACGAAAGATAGATCGAAATATGAGCAAAGTGCGAATTTATATTGCTGCATAAATTGGTATGTTATTTCGACTTGCTAATATTGCTGCATTAATTAGTATGTTATTTCGACTTTTTAAAGTTTATTTTTACTCCCTAAAAATGTATTTTTGTTCAATTCCTTGTCAAATATCTCTCTCGTTAGTATACCCTCTGAATTCTGAGGAACAAATCTGAAAACCTTAAAATTCCAATTAGCATGGCGTTTTATCACTCGCTAATTGGTACTTTTTTATTAAATGAGTGCAAGTTTGATATTTCTTTAAATTATACAACATGTTTCATGACATTAAAGTCCTAAAAATAATCGTCCTTTCAGGGTATTAAAATATTTTCTAGATTTGTGTGAGAAAAATGGGTAGGGGGGCTATATTCGGGGGGGCTATATTCGGTCAAGTACGGTATTACTTTTTGTTTCTTTTCAGGATAATAAATGATCACATTCAAATAAAACACTGTTGTGTTTATTATTAGGAACAAAAGTTATGATCACAGACATAATTCAACCCCTTAAACTCAATATTCTCATTTTTATACAGGAATGAAAAAATACGACAATACACTGATTGTCATATACAAAATATGGTTAAAAATAAACACTGACTTAAACATAAAACTTAAAACATAAAAAATCAAATGAGAAATAAAAATTAATATTATTAAACAGTAAACATGATAATATAAAATTACTAGCATAAGTGCCCATTGAATTTCAACGGGTTTAATGAATCTAAATTTTCGTCAATGCAACATGTAAAAATAGCAAGAATAAAATTGTGCACTGCTTTAAACATTGAATATTTTTTAATATGTTTTAATTAATTAACTTAAATCTCACGGAAATTACTTGTGAATAAAATGGTACATTTCTTTCTACTAAAATAGCCATTGTTATTAGTTTTAAATTGATTATAGCATTAGGATTTCAATTTCATTAAATAAGCAGAATTCCGGTTCCAAAAAATTGGTTCAATCTTCAATTGCCTCTGATAATACTTTAAATAGATTTTGGAATATAATGTACCTCAATATCGTTTATTGTCTGCTCAGCACTCTTGCCTTCTCATTTTCCGAAACAACCACTTTCACCAGTTTTAAATGGATTTCAAACTTAGAAGAGAATTTGATTCAATTCAGTTAAAATAACCACATAACAAACTTCTTATTCCAAAGAAAATCCTTTTATAATATGCACTGTTAACCTAGAATTCATTCATTCTCAAAAGTGAATAAAAGTACCTACCATGTACATATATTTCTTTCAACTAAAATAGCCACTCCAAACAGATTTTAATGGTTCAATGCATTAGCACTTCAATTTCATGAAATAAGCAGAATTCCTGTAACAAAAAAATCTGTTCAATCTTCAATTGCCTCTGATAATACGTTAAATAGATTTTGGAATAAAATGTACCTTAATATCGTTTAGCGTCCGCTCACCACTCTGGACTTCTCAGTTTCCGAAACAACAACTTTCAATAGTTTTAAATTGATTTTTGCTTTGAAATATGCTTGAGTCAATTCAGTAGAACTTCCACTTTACATACTGTAAATTCCAAAGTAACTCCTTTTATGATAGGCAATGCTAGCCTAAAATTAATTCATTCTGTCAATTGAATAAATAAAGTTCTTTCTTTAAACTATAATAGCCACTGATATTAGATTTAAATGGATTATAAGCCTTAGAACTTACTCTGTATTAAATAAGCACCAAAATTCCTTTTATAAAAACAAATCAATTCATTAAAAGATCCACTGTTGTTTCTTCGAAAATTGCCTGTTAACAGTTTTAAATGTCCTTTTAATTTTAATTTATATTCTTTTCCAAACTTCGGCCATTATTACAAAATTAATTTGAGGAATAACAATATAAATTTGTAAGTACGTATGGTTTAAAAAGAATTTCATTTAAGAATGCTTTTTATTTCCAAATTTTCTAAAATGACACTATTGATACTTAAAATTTTTTATATTTACGTTAATATACTTATTTTCCACAAAACACGCCAATCTCTCCCCTTCCTTCCTCTCTCTCTCTCGTATTGAAGCACTCAAGGCACGCTTATTCCCAGAAGGATGTATACAGTAACGATGATAATGGTCGACATAGCAACATCACGTTAAATTGGCGAGATTTCCACAAAATATGCAAATTAAACGTTTAACGTGGAATATTTCGAACTGTGGGCGAAAAAAGACAACGGAATAAGAAACTTTATAAATTTTTCTTCGAAATGGTTCAAATCCGAAGGTCGTCTGTTAATTTCTTCTTAAATTTTAATTTCTAAATGAATAAAAGCCTGCACGTCGAAAAATCGCGTTTTACATGTTAAGTAACGGGAAATGGAAATACCTCTCTTGGAGAAATACCAAGGAGTTTTTTTTCCGATTTAAATTTGTCTTTCTCTGAATAAGTGTTAATCAAGCATCCCTACCAAATTTCGAGTTTCTATCATTATTATTTCTCGAGTTATTAGCATTTGCATAGCATGACCAACCAACGGACGACGGCTATTATTATATAAAATAATCGGTGTTTTCGGTTTCCGTCAAATATCTCATTAGGAAATCGTTATTGGTAATCTTCTTGAGGACCAAAGTTGTAGAGAATAATATTTCTTCCAAGTTTTGTTTGAAAGAAATTTTCGTAGAACCATCCAATTCGGAGATATTTATCTTAATTTCCAGTATACGGCGCCACCACCATGTAGTGGTGAATTCTGTAATCATCTTCAAAATATACCTTGTTTACGACAATAAGTACGACTGTATTCTTTTACGATACGATATAATAATTTTGCCTCATAATGCTATTCATAATGATGTAAATATCTATACCCCAAATATGGAGAAAGTCATGTGTTGGCCTCAGCAGATTTTTTCACGAACACTACAATACTTTCTACATATACTACGTACTATATGGGGAAAGTAAAAACTTTAATAATCGGAAATTAGGAAGTTTTGAAATCTGAACAAAATATTACGTCTATTGCAAAATTGAAGAGAAAGATTTCAGAAAAACCCGAGTACATGAAATGGGAAATTACATGAAAATTTTCGAAGATGTAATTAGAGTAGCGTAAATCTACCTTGAACAGAAATCTGCAGCTCAACCTCAGAAGACAAGAAGTTGATTATTAATACGAAGCCCTTGTCTGTAAATAATATTTCGTAAGCCGAGAAGAAATTATGTTTGGCAAGAAAAACTGCACTATTCTATATTTCCATATTGTATCACTTTCATAACTCCATATGACATATATATTTGAAAATTCATTAGATAGATATAAGTAATTACGAAAGTCCCAAAGTCCGGTTGGCGGTATTTGGACTTTTACTTAAAAAATAGTCAACCAAATTTTATATAAATGTGTCATAAAGAGTGCTAATGTGGTCTTTCTGAATAGAGAGTGCTGCGTATGTATTTAAGGTGTGGTGGTTTCCCGTTATCTTCCGCACCGGACACCAACTGACGTAAGAATGGAAGTATAGTGTTGGGCAATACTTATGAAGAGCACCAAGAACTACTTTCGTCCATTCCTTAAACACCTTATCAGGGAGCAGGGAAATTCCTAGTTCCAAAGTCCTAATTCCGTCGGATTTGAACCGGATACCACTGAGTGAAAAGCCAACACTCGAGGCACTCCAACCGACAGTAAGTGATACATTGATAATCGAAGCGTAGGGAACGCATTTTATTTACTCGACGGACATGTTAATAAATTACAGAAAGGAAATGTACCTTAATAACATGTATATAATCTTTTGAAAGATATTTTCACAAGTAAAAACAAAACATATTCTTAATTTCAGAGTATCCTTTGAAAAAACAAACAATGCCGCTAAAACACTGTTTTCTTGTATGTGGAGCATGGAAGCTAAGAGCGAGTGAGAAATCTCCATTCGTATACTTGGAACAAAATAAGATTCTTACGTGTCCGAATGAGAGTGCAGTATAAGAGCTACAAATTCACAAACTCATTAGAGATAACACGCAGGATGTTGGGAAGCAATGTGGTCAGTTGGGGAGCCAGCTCATTTCCTCAGAAGGCGTCGGATTGCCTTCCCACAAAGGGGAAGCCCCATAGCCACTATAACAAATCACACAGTTGGAATGCCTTCCGTGAGACGCAAAGAAAAATGCCCGGAGACGGATGGGATATTGAAGAAACCAATTGAATCTTCTCCTTAAAAGAAATCTCCTTCGCTACGCTCTTAATCAGTCACTTTTTACTTCCTCCACATACGAAGTATATAGAGAAAGTATTGTGATACGAATTCGAGATTTCAACGGAAATACACGTTTTGAGGTCCCTAGAACACGTTTAGACTATTTTCTCAATGATGTCTGTGTCTGTATGTGTTAGGAGTGGGTGCTCTAACTCAAAAAGTACGTGCCTGATCGTTACCAAATCTATATAAATAAAATTGTAACCTCTGTCTGTACATTTGTTTTGTTGTCGGGGTGTTTCTTTTTTGTGTTTTGCATTACAAGAAGACGTTTGAACTGGTTTGCAGAATTGTTGTCTGTCTATCTGTTTGTTTGTTACCGCATCACGCAAAAACGGCTAGTTTCATATATAACACTTTAACGCGAGCACAAAGAACTGATAGTTTTTGGACAATAACGGTTAACCGGAAGTCGAGGTTTATTCGAAACCCGATTCGGTTTTTGCGATATTTCTCCGTTAAAACACTATTATTATATGCACAATTCTATACAAAGGTTATAGAGAATGTAATTTCCTACAACTTTTACTTGAAACAATTTTCCATAGCAGTTATTGTTTAGGAATTATTTATAAATAATCGTTTTTTTCAGTTTCCGTCAAATATCTCTTTAAAAACGTCGTTATTGGTAATCTTCGTGAGGACCAAAGTTGTAGAGAATAATATTTCTTCCAAGTTTTGTTTGAAATAAATTTTCGTAGAACAATCCATTTCGGGGATATTTAACTTCTTCGTAATTTCCAGTATACAGCGCCACCACCACGTAACGATGAATTCTGTAAACATATTCAAAATATACGTAATTTGCGGCAGTAAGGACGACTGTATTCTTTTGCGATACGAAATAATAATTTTGCCTTATGATGCTGTTCATCCTATACATAATTTTTGAAGTGTCCGTCTTTCCGTCCGTCCGTCCGTCCCCCCCCCCTCTATCTCGAAAACCGTTTGCCGTAGAGATATGCAGTAAACAGCGTTTTGTTTCTACAGGCCAGGAGGTACCTTGAAAACTATTCTCAATTTCCTAAAGTCCCGGGTTCGATTCCAGGAGATAATTATATGTTCCCATAAGTTTACACGGGATTTTCGAGTTTTCAGAGTGCAAGGTTTTTTTCCTTCATACGTTAAAATACGTAAATATGGACCGATTTTCTCAATTTTTGATTTATTCGACGGCTAAAACTCTAAATTATCTTATTCTTTCAATGCTTATACCCTAAGCGGTCGAATTTTTCCGAAATACACAATTGTTTTCGAAATTTTGCCGATTTTTTGTTCTCCTTCGGGACGTTGCCAAGTCGACCTTAATTGTTGCCTCTGATTCAATTGCCATCGATTAAACGTTCATATTGACGTAAAAATGGAATCCTTAAGTTAGTAAGATCATTATACGCCACATTTTTGCTGTAATTAAAGTTTTATTGTTATAAATATAACAATGGATGAATTCATTAAGATAATGATTTAACTCGAGAACATTCAGTAAGATTATTTTCTGTGACTAGGACGCGTTTATCGTAGATTGTGGTAGAAAAGCATATTAACTTTTAAAAATACTGTATCTGAGTATTCAACCTTTTGGAAATACCTAATGTTTTTGTTTTCGTGACTGAAGCGACCAAGAATTACCCTGTCAGTGGAAATACGCGTAAGACTCGGCCATTTCATTAAGAAGGTTTTGGTGAGGAGGAATCTTCCTAAACCCCGGTAAGTTTATACTCCACATTATTCTACAATCAATTGTTTCAGCGCTTACTTTTTTAATACTTTCGCCTGGCTTAAGTGGATAAATAATTATTTTTTGTGGCGTCGCTTTTACAAGAGTTATGTTTTGTGATTCATTAAGTAGATGACATTTCCTGTAAATGCAGAAAGTTCACATCTTTCTTTTCCCAATATTTGCTTTCTTTGAGGTGTTAAGACCCAGTTTGACTCCCGGTCTTAGCAGTTCTATTCTTCTGTTTCCTCATTTCACATCACTACAGTTTATGCCTGTCGCGTAAGAATCTTCCGATCACTAATCATTTCAATTTAATTACTGTGCTGCATCAATTTACTCTCTACCATAACTTATAAAATACAGATTTCTGATTACTTACGGATAACATTTCTTTAAATATGCGCACACTGCCTTTCCCTCAATGAGATTCTAACACGCAAACCTTACATTGGGAGTGAAATATCTAATTATAAGTATCCTATACGGTGTAAATTCATTGCTAGAGTAAAATATGAGTTATTAACATCAACTTATTTTACAAACCTATTATTGTTTTATGAATCAATTTAAAATTAAACGCGCAAATTTTTCGCGGGCTCAGCTAGTAATAATTTAAATATCTATATCCCAAATATGGAGAAAGTCACGTGTTTGCCACATCAGATTTTTCCGAATATCTTCTTTAAATTCTATTTTCCTAAATAGTTGATATTATAAATGTTGTAGACAAAAAAAGTTTTACCAGTTTCGTTTGAAACAATTTTCGTAAAACGATAGTTTAATAGATATTTTGATTTTTCTTAGTTTTTCCAAATATCTCCTGTAAAACTCAATTTTCGTAAATTATTGCGATTACAAAAGTTGTAGAGAATAATTTCTGCTACAAGTTTTACATTAAAGATTTTTTCATAAAGCCGCTGGTTTAAAGATTTGTACACATATGAGCATTTCCCTGCAACAGAACAGCGAGCCGCGCAGCGAACCAAACCTTGCAACAAGAGGACGCTCGGTACCACGGTCTTAGACTAAATATTCTAAGACCGTGCTCGGTACGGTGTTTCAAATCGTTTTTCGCCTGTTTTCCGCCATTATCCATTCGGTTTCCGAGTAGACATAACTTCTCTTCAAGTAGCTGCTGCTTTCCAAAAATACACACTTTTTCCTGTTCCACGGCTTTTACAAATTTTTGCTCTTTCCCGCCGAAATGATGATAACAATCTTGTCATATTTTTCCGACATTCATCAGCTGAGAAGCCGGCTTCAGTCGCGATCTCTTCTCAAACATCATTCTTAATTAATTTATTAAAATGGTTCTTGTTTTTTTGCATCCTATGCATTTCAATAAATTTCAAACCCGTTTCATCGGGCCACTCCATTTTAATAATACACGGTACAACTGAACGATATACACAGGCGGACAAAGACATGTCTTCCTTGGAGGTAAGATGAATGTAAACACACGTCTACGCTCTCTTAAATGTTGCACGCCCGTCCAGACAGGTTGCAACGTGTGCATGCGACATCCTTTTATGGGTCGCTGAATTACCGACTTCGCAAGGATCGCCAGTTTGTTGCGCAGAAATGTTGCACGTTCGTGTTCACGTTCGCCAAAATGTTGCGCTACTTTGCTCGGTTAGTTGTTCTGTTGCAGGAAAATGAGCATATGCGTACAAGGCTTAAGAGATATTTTTCTGTTTCTGCTAAATTTACGTTAAATACGTCCGATGGATCTTTATATATATATATATATATATATAAATACTTAAGGAAAAGGAAAGGTAATAATAAGGGTAGCAACAAGGTGTTGGAGGAAGCCCAGTGGACACTTACCTAGAATGAAGAGCCGCTGGGGGTGCTGAGGACACACGAAAAACACAAAAGAACAAAAACTACACAAAAATGGAGCTTTCGGGCTGATGCCCTTCTTCAGCGACGGAGAAACATATACTGTTTGAAGTGACACACTGGGGGGATATGGGGAGGGGGGGAGGGGTAATGAGAGAAGTTCGGGGATAGGAGGAGACGGGTAGGATGGACGGCCAATAGGGTTATCGGAGGTTAAGACCAGGGGAGGAGAAAGAGTTAAGGAGAAAGATGTAGGCCAACTCCCACTGTCGAAGTAGGGGAGCGGGGGTATCATCCGGTAGGGCACGGATAATCCTTACAGTGAAGCAATTATTGAAGGTGGCCTGGTGTGAATTGGCGTGAGAAGCCACCGGAAGGGGACGGTTAGTGTTTACGCTGTTCCGGTGGCCATTGATTCTAATGTTGGTGAGGCCAACATAAAAAGCAGGACAAAGTGTGCAGGTGAGGAGGTAAATGACGTTCCTCATCGTGCAATTACTTCTGGAGGGGATGGGGTAGGTGATGTTGGAGGAGGGGCTGGTAAATGAAAATGAGGGTGGGTGGATGGGGCATGTGAGGCATTGGGGTTTGCCGCAGGGTTGAGATACTGCAGCGGATGGAGGGTTGGGAGTGGGTAGTTCTTTCTTCCACAGGATATTTCCCAAATTAGGAGGCCGGCGGAAGGATAGAATGGGGGAATTAGTAAAGGGGGGTTGGTGGGAGGTGGAAGTAAGAATTGGGTGGGCAGCGTGAAGGATTTCCTTGAGGACCTCGTGAATCCCGGGGTGGAAGAGGGTGGTAAGGGTAAGAGAAGGGGTAAGATCGGGAATAGGAGGAGTGTGAGGGTGGTGTTTGGTGGTTACCGGTGTGATTACCCTCCGGATCTGGTCACGGATCAGGCCCGGTGGGTAACCGCGTTTGAGGAGGGCATCTTCGAGGATGGAGTAATATATTGAGAGAGACCTCCTGTCTGAGCAAATCCTCCATCCTCGGCGGGCTAGGGCATATGGGATCGAGGTTTTGGTGTGTAGGGGATGGCAGCTTTCGAAGTGGAGGTATTGAAGGCTATTGGTGGGTTTGATGTGGACGCCGGTGCGGATTTTTCCGTCTTGGATGGAAAGGTCGACGTCCAGAAAGGTGATGTTAGTGGTGGAGGTATGGTAGGTGAAGGAAAGCGTGGGGTGAGAGGAGAGGCGTAACAAAAAGGATTGGAGGGAGTCAGGTCCATTGGTCCAGATGAAAAAGATGTCGTCAATGAATCTCAGCCACAATAGTGGTTTGAGAGGTGTGTTGAGGAAATGAGTCTCCCATTCCCCTAGGTAGCAATTGGCATAAGAGGGCGCCATTCGAGTGCCCATTGCTGTACCCTTAATTTGGAGATAATGGTGCCCTCCGAAGGAGAAGTTGTTCTTTTTCAGCACCATTTCTGCCAAGTGCAATAGGAAATGGGAGGAGGGTCTTTTGTCAGGTCTTTTGTCAAGTAATTTTCTGAGGGCAGAAAGTCCGTCATCATGGGGAATATTGGTGTAGAGGGAGCAAACGTCAATGGTAGCCAAAATGGTGTTGGGTGGGAGGGGAGAAGGGAGGTGCTTAAGGCGTTGGAGGAAGTGGTTGGTGTCTTGGATAAAGGATGGCAGTAGTCGGACGAGAGGCTGTAGGTGAAAGTCCACGAATGCGGATATGCGCTCCGTGGGGGAGTTGAAACTGGCAACAATGGGACGGCCAGGGGTGTTAGGTTTATGAATTTTAGGAAGAAGGTAGAAGGTGGGGGTACGGGGATTCTTGGGGATCATCAGGGCGATGGCAGAGTCGGTGAGGCCTTCCTGTTTTCCTGCGGAATGAAGATGGGAGGAAATTTGGGAGGAGTGGAGGCTTGTGGGGTTGGAGGTGAGGGGGAGATAGAAGGTTTCGTCGGAGAGCTGGCGCTTGGCTTCTTCATTGTATTGGGCTCGATCCAACACAACCGTGGTGGTGCCCTTGTCCGCGGGGAGGATAATAATATTTCTGTTGTGTTTAAGTGTTGAGATGGCATGTCTTTCACGTCCAACTTTGTAGCTTATTTAGAAGTGAATTATAATTTTATTCATTGCATAGGACAATTTGTGGCAAAACAGTGGCTAAGATTTCGAATTTACACGATATCGGATTTCTTCTTTCCGTTGTAACTAAAAACCCATAATTCTACCAAATTTCATGTTTGTATCTCATTAAGACTTGCCGAATCATTTTCACACTGGTATGGCTCATAAATAGGACAAAACCGCCCTTAAATTTGGAATTTTCGCAGTTTTATTTTATCTCCGGTTGCTATGAAATTTTCATAACCAGGCCAAATTTCAAGCCTCTAGGTCATATGGAGCTGCCTCCTCATTTTTGTTGTCGTATGGAGCAATACGGGGGAAAATAACCCCAAAAATGGGGATTATTACAATATCGGAATTCCTTCATTAGGCATAGTTTAACATCAAAGGCATTAAAATATATGCCTCTGATTCCCATTAAAAGGTTTCCCATATGAAAGCATTGGCCTGTTTCCTAGGTATCCTATTGTTAGACCCAGAAAAATTACCACTTTTTTGCGATAAAAACTGTAAATTAAAGCTAATTCTACTCGGATTTGAATTCTGTCTTCAAAAATAAGAAACTACAATTCATATCCTATCCGACAGTTTAAGTCTCGAGTTCGTATCTTGACGGCAAGTAATTTTAAAATGCAAATATAAAAACCTCTACACCAATTTATATGTTTTCTTATGGGCAAAAAAAGGGGCCAAATAGCCCCTTCTAATAGTAATTTCGCCAGTTTCGGATTTTTTCCTTTGGTTGTGACCAAGAACCTTTATTCCTACCAAATTTCAAGTTTCTAGTACATCTGGAAGTGCCTCATAATTTTGTATCCTCCTATATATATATATCATGTGTAAGAAGTATCTATATATTATAGATATATATATATATACTAGTTAATGTGAGCTTACATTCTGCAAGCATTTTTGAAGTGTAGCATATTTACAATTTAAAATTATTCCCAATGAATTTTGTACAAAATCATATAACTGTAGCAAATTTCAACTTTGTAGCTCATTTAGTAGTGCATTATAATTTTATTCGTCACATAGGACAATTATTTGGCAAAACGGTCGCTAAGATTTCGGATTTTAACGATACTGGATTTCGTCTTTCTGTTGTAACTAAAAAACCATAATTCTGCCAAATTTCATGTTTGTATCTCATTAACAATTGCCGTATAAATTTCACATTGGTATGGGTCATATATTGGGCAAAACCGTCCTTAAAATTGGGAATTTTCGCAATGTCCTATTTTATCTTCGGTGGCAATAAAATTTTTATAACCGAGGCAAATTTCAAGTCTCTTTGTCATATGGAGCTGCCTCATAATTTTTGTTCTCGTATGGAGCAATACTGGGGCAAAACAGCCCCAAAAATAGGGTTTATTGCAATATCGGCATTCCTTCATTAGGCATAGTTGAACATTAAAGGCATTAAAATATATGCCTCTGATTCCCATTAAAAGCTTACCCATATGAAAGCATTAAGGCTGTTGCCTAGGAAGCCTATTGTTAGACCCAGAAAAATTACCACTTTTTTGC
This sequence comes from Uropetala carovei, assembly GCA_036926305.1. Classification (NCBI taxonomy): domain Eukaryota; kingdom Metazoa; phylum Arthropoda; class Insecta; order Odonata; family Petaluridae; genus Uropetala; species Uropetala carovei. Next base: position 4,296,829 of record JAXCHB010000149.1, read on the forward strand.
GATAAAAACTATAAAATAAGGGTAATTCTACTCGGATTTGAATTCTGTCTTCAAAAATAAGAAACTACAATTTATATCCTATCCGACAGTTTAAGTCTCGAGTTCATATCTTGACGGGAAGTAATTTTAAAATGCAAATATAAAAACCTCTACATCAATTTACGTTTTCTTATGGACAAAAAAAGGACAAAAAGGGGCCCAAAAATCCCCTCAAAATAGGAATTTCGCCAGTCTCGGATTTTTTCCTTCGGTTGTGACCAAAAACCTATATTCCTACCAAATTTCAAGTTTCTGGCACATCTGGAAGTGCCTCATAATTTTGTATCCTCCTATATCTATAATATAAAGAAGCTTCTTACACATGATATACTAGTTAATGTGTGCTTGCATTCTGCAAGCATTTTGTCTCATCTTAATATAAAGAGTAGAGTAGACAGATAATTTTTAAATGCAAATGTTTGCACCTCTGTGCCGATTAATGTTTTACATTATGGACAATATTCGAATAAAAACAACCCCTAAAATTTATAATTGTAAAACTTCTATAGGTTTTCATCATTTGATACGAATACCTCAGATTTCTGCAAAATTTCATCGATGTAGCACATCTATAGGTGTAGTTATATAAAATTAATTGTTTAAAATGATGAATTTTTAACAGCCACAATAATAAGCTTTATTATATTTTTCAATATTATTTACCGCTTGGAGTAGCATTCGCTAATTTCTCAAAATATTCAGCTCCCTAGCTCTAATAAAAGTGCGTAAACATAATAAATTTTTTAAATATTTATGAATGTTTTACGGATCAAGAAATAAACATTTTCAAATTTCTATAATCCCGTTTTCGGAACTTGGTAAGATCAACCGTTAGAAAAAATTTCAGCATTGTAGCACAATTATAAGTAACTAAACCATGAAACGTTTGTTTATATGTTTATAATATGTGATTTCATTGTGCAAGCATTTTTAAATATTAACATTTTTACAATTCCGAATTATTCCTAATCGATTATGTCCAAAACCATATAACCGTGTCAAATTTCAACTTTGCATATCATTAAGAAGTGCCTTATAATGTTCATACTCGTATTGGGTAGAAACGGGGCAAAACCGCACCTAAAAATTTGAATTTTCTCTTTTTTTTTATTTTATCTTCGGTTGCAACAACATTTCTTTAATCGTGCTAAATTTCAAGTCTCTAGGTCACATGGAGCTGCCTCACAGTTTTTGTTCTCGAGTAGAGCAATACTGGGGCAAAACAGCCCGAAAAATGAGATTATATCAGTATCGGATTTCTTCATTAGTCGTAGATTAACATTAATGGCATTAAAATATAAGCCTCTGATTCCCATTAAAAGATTACCCATATGAAAGGATTAAGACAGTTGCCTAGGAAGCCTATTGTTAGACCCAGAAAAATTACCATTTTTTTGCAATAAAAACTATAAATTTACGTTAATTCTACTCGGATTTTAAATCTGTCTTCAAAAATAACAAACTACAATTTATATCCTATCCGACAGTTTAAGTCTTGAGTTCGTATCTTGACGGGAAGTAATTTTAAAATGCAAATATAAAAACCTTTACACCAATTTACATGTTTTCAATAGGCAAAAAATGGGGCAAAAACGGGCCAAAATAGCCCCTCAAAATAAGAATTTCGCCAGTTTCGGATTTTTTCCTTCGGTTGTGACCAAAAACCTATAATCCTACCAAATTTCAAGTTTCTGGCACATCTGGAAGTGCCTCATAATTTTGTATCCTCATATATATATATATATATATAATATATATATATCATGTGTAAGAAGCGTCTATATATGTAGATATCATATATATAGGAGGATACAAAAGTATGAGGCACTTCCAGATGTGGTAGAAAGTTGAAATTTGGTAGGATTATAGGTTTTCAGTCAAAACCAGAGGAAAAAATCCGAAACTCTCGAAATTCCTATTTTGAGGTACTTTTTTGGCACCTTTGTCCCCCATTTTTAGCCCATAAGAAAACATGTAAATTGGTGCAGAGGTTTATATATTTACATTTTAAAATTACTTCTCGTCAAGATACGAGCTCGAGACTTAAACTGTCGGATAGGATATAAATTGTAGTTTCTTATTTTTGAAGTCAGAATTCAAATCCGAGTAGAATTAACGTAAATTTATAGTTTTTATCTCAAAAAAGTAGTAATTTTTCTGGGTCTTAAAATAGGTTTCCTTGGTAACAAGCTCTATCCCTTCATACGGGTAAGCTTTTAATGGGAATCAGAGGCTTATATTTAAATGCTGTTAATGTTAAACTACACCTAATGAAGGAAATCCGATATTGATATAATCCTCATTTTTGGGGCCTTTTTTGCCCCATTATTGCCAAATTCGAGAACAAAAAAGGCGCTGCAGCTGCGTAGGACCCAGAGACTTGAAATTTGGCACGATTATAGAATTTTCATGGCAAACTAAGATAAAATTGCAAAAATTCCAATTTTTAATGTGTGCTTTTGCCCCTTTTCGGCCCCGTAAGAGTGTGATAATTATAAGGCACTTCTTAATGAGATACAAACTTCAAATTTGTCAGATTTATGGGTTTTTAGTTGCAACAGATGGAAAAAATCTGAGAATGTAAAAATTCATAATGTTAGGGGCAGTTTGGCTCCATCATTACCCCATACGAGGATTTAAATTATAAGGCACTTCTAAATGAGCAACAAACTCCAAATCTGACATGGTTATATGATTATGTACAACATCGATTGGGAATAATTTGAATTTGTAAAAATGCTAAAATATGAAAATGCTTGCAGAATGCAAGCACCTATTAACTAGTATATCTAAAATATATAGATGCTTCTTACACATGACATCTATAATATATAGATGCTTCTTACACATGATATATATATATATATATATATATATATATATATATATATATATCATATATATATATATGAGGATACAAAATTGAGGCACTTCCAAATGTGCTGGAAACTTGAAATTTGGTAGGATTATAGGTTTTTAGTCACAACCAAAGGAAAAAATCCGAAACTGTTGAAATTCCTATTTTGAGGGGCCATTATGGCCCCTTTTTGCCCCATTTTTTGCCCATAAGAAAGCATGTAAATTGGTGCAGAGGTTTTTATATTTGCATTTTAAAATTACTTCCCGTCAAGATACGAACGCGAGACTTAAGCTGTCGGATAGGATATAAATTGTAGTTTCTTATTTTTGAAGTCCGAATGCAAATCCGAGTAGAATTCTTAATGTTAGGGGCTGTTATGCTCCATTATTGCTCCATACGTGGATAAAATTATAACGCACTTCTAAATGAGCAAGAAACTCCAAATTTGATATGGTTATATGATTTTGTAAAATATCGCTTGGGAATAATTTGAATTTGTAAAAATGTTAAAATTTGAAAATGCTTCAGAATGCAAGCACATATTAACTAGTGTCTATAATATATAGATGCTTCTTACACATGATATCTATAATATATAGATGCTTCTTACACATGATATATCATATATATAGGAGGATACAAAATTATGAGGCACTTCCAGATGTGCCAGAAACTTGACATTTGGTAGGATTATAGGTTTTTGGCCACAACCGAAGGAAAAAATCCGAAACTGTCGAAATTCCTATTTTGAGGGTCTATTTTTTGCCCCAGTTTTTGCCCATAAGAAAGCATGTAAATTGGTGCAGAGTTTTTTATATTAGCATTTTAAAATTTCTTCCCCTCAAGATAAGAACTCGAGACTTAAACTGTCGGATAGAATATGAATTGTAGTTTCTTATTTTTGAAGACGGAATGCAAATCCGAGTAGAATTAGCGTAATTTTATAGTTTTTATCGCAAAAAATTGCTAATTTTTCTAGGTCTAACAATAGGTTTCCTTGGTAACAAGCTCTATCCTTTCATATGGGTAAGCTTTTAATGGGAATCAGAGGCTTATATTTTAATGCTGTTAATGTTAAACTACACCTAATGAAGGAAATCCGATATTGATATAATCCTCATTTTTGGGGCTGTTTTGCCCCATTATTGCCCCATATGAGAACAAAAAAGGCAAGGCAGCTGCATAAGTCCTAGAGACTTGAAATTTGGCATGATTATAGAAATTACATTGCAACCTAAGATAAAATTATAACATCAGAAAAAAATTCCAATTTTTAAGGGGCGATTTTGCTCCTACTCGGCCCCATACGAATGTTAAAATGAGAAGGCACTTCTCAATGAGATACAAACTTGAAATTTGGCAGAATTATGGGTTTTTACTTACTACAGTAGGAAAGAATCTGATATTGTAAAAATTCAAAATCCTATTAGCTGTTTTGCCCCATTATTGCCCCATACGAGTATTCAAATTGTATGGCACTTCAAAATGATCTTCTAACTTGAAATTTGAGATGGTTATATGGTTTGGTAAAAAATCGATTGTAAATAATTAAAATTTGTAAAAATAGTAAAATTTAGAAAACCTTGCAGAATGCAAGCACATATTAACATAGCATAGAGAAATGGACAGGAAAAACAGAAATTTACAATATTTTTATTTATTGGCCATTAAAAATTATAAACTTTTAAAAAACATTTCATGGTTTATGTACTTCATAAATGTTCTACAATGCTGAAATTTTTCTGACAGTCGAATTTACCAAATAACGATATCGGAATTATAGAAACTTGAAAATGTTTATTTATTCAGCTGTTAAAAATTCATAAATGTTAAAAAAATAGAATTATTTTTATATACCTTCGTACGAACTAGAAAGCTGAAAATTAAGGAATTGTGTTTCTGTTACAATTAGAATTGAAAATTTTTAGAAAGTTTATTATTGTGGCTGTTGAAAATTCATGAAGTTTAAACATTGAAATTTATATAAATGTAATTGTAGAGGTGCTCCATAGATGAAATTTTGCAGAAATGTGAAGTATTAGCAACAAATGATGAAATCCTATAAAATTTTTAAAATTATGAATTTTAGGGGTTGCTTTTTTTGAATATTGTCCATAAAGAAAAACATAAATAGGCGCAGGGGTGCAAACTTTTGTGTTTACAAATTATTTGTCTGCTGTTACTCTTTATATTAAGGTAGGAGAAAATGCTTGCAGAATGCAAGCACACATTATCTTGTATTATATATATATATATGAGGATACAAAATTATGAGGCACTTCCATATGTGCCAGAAACTTGAAATTTGGTAGGATTATAGGTTTTTGGTTACAACCGGAGGAAAAAATCCGAAACCGTCGAAATTACTCTTTGAAGGGCTATTTTGGCCCCTTTTTGCCCCATTTTTTGCCCATAAGAAAACATGTAAATTGGTGTAGAGGTTTTGATATTTGCATTTTGAAATTACTTCCCGTCAAGATACAAACTCGAGACTTAAACTGTCGGATAGGATATAAATTGTAGTTTCTTATTTTTGAAGACAGAATGCATATCCGAGTAGAATTAACGTAAATTTATAGTTTTTATCTCAAAAAAGTAGTAATATTTCTGGGTCTTACAATAGGTTTCCTTGGTAACAAGCTCTATCCTTTCATATGGGTAAGCTTTTAATGGGAATCAGAGGCTTATATTTTAATGCTGTTAATGTTAAACTACACCTAATGAATGAAATCCAATATTGATATAATCCTCATTTTTGGGGCTGTTTTGCCCCATTATTGCCCAATTCGAGAACAAAAAAGGCGATGCCGCTGCGTTGGAACCAGAGACTTGAAATTTGGCACCGTTATATAAATTTCATTGCAACCTAAGATAAAATTATAAAATTACAAAAATTCTCATTTTTAAGGGGCGGCTTCGCCGCTTTTCGGCCCCATGCGAGAACAAAAAATGCGAGGAAGCTGCATAGGACCTAGAGACTTGAAATTTGGCACAATTATAGGATTTTCATAGCAAACTAAGATAAAATTGTAAAATTGCAAAAATTCCAATTTTTAATGTGTGCTTTTGCTCTTTTTCGGCCCCATACGAGTGTGATAATTATAAGGCACTTCTTAATGAGATACAAACTTTAAATTTGGCAGAATTATGGGTTTTTAGTTACAACAAATGGAAAAAATCTGAGAGTGTAATAATTCTTAATGTTAGGGGCTGTTTTGCTCCATTATTGCTCCATACGAGGATAAAATTATAAGGCACTTCTAAATGAGCAACAAACTCCAAATTTGATATGGTTATATGATTTTGTAAAACATCGCTTGGGAATAATTTGAATTTGTAAAAATTTTAAAATTTGAAAATGCTTGCAGAATGCAAGCACATATTAACTAGTATCTATAATATATATATGCTTCTTACAAATGATATATATATATAGGAGGATACAAAATTATGAGGCACTTCCAGATGTGCTGGAAACTTGAAATTTGGTAGGATTATAGGTTTTTAGTCACAACCAGAGGAAAAAATCCGAAACTGTTGAAATTCCAATTTTGAGGGGCTATTTTGGCCCCTTTTTGCCCCATTTTTTGCACATAAGTAAGCATGTAAATTGGTGCAGAGGTTTTTATATTTGCATTTTAAAATTACATCCCATCAAGATACGAACTTGTGCCTTATACTATCGGATAGAATATAAATTGTAGTTTCTTATTTTTGAAGACAGAATTAAAATCCGAGTAGAATTAGCGTAAATTTATAGTTTTTATCGGAAAAAAGTGGCAATTTTTCTGGGTCTAACAATAGGTTTCCTGGGCAACTGTCTTAATGCTTTCATATGGGTAAGCTTTTAATGGGAATCAGAGGCTTATATTTTAATTCCTTTGCTGTTAAACTATGCCTAATGAAGGAAACCTATATTGTAATAATCCTCATTTTTGGAGCACTTTTGCCCAAGTATTGCTCCATACGAGAACAAAAATGATGAGACAGCTCCATATGAACGACATACTTGAAATATGGCACCATTATAAAAATTTCATCGCAACCGAAGATATAATAAAAAAATAGGAAAAATTCAATTTTTTTGGTGTGGTTTTGCACCATTTCTACCCAATACGAGTGTGAACATTATAAGACACTTCTTAATGGGATACAAACCTGAAATTTGGCAGAATTATGGGTTTATAGTTACCACATAAGGAGGAAATCCGATATTGTATAAATTCGTAACATTATGGCTGTTTTGCCCCATTATTGCCCCATACGAGGAAGAAAATTATAAGGCAATACTAAATGAACTACATAGTTGAAATTTGACACGCTTACATGATTTTTTTTTAAGTCGACAGGGAATAATTCGAAATTGTAAAAATCCAAAAATTTAAAAATGCTTCTTCATTATATATTGACGGGCCTTACTTAGGATATAGAATGATATAGGAGGATAGAAATTTCCAGCGCAAACTACAATAGTTGGAGAGCTGAAATTTAATACATAGGTGAATCGAAAAAAATAATCAGAGGAAAAATTGCAACAATATGTATTTTCTTGGCCGTTAAAAATTATAAACTAGTTACTAACTTTCCATGGTTTAGGTACTTCTAAATGAGCTATGAAGCTGAAATTGTTTCCATTGATAGAATTTGCCATATAATGAAAACGGGATTATAGAAATTTGTAAATTGTTATTCGTTCGACCGTAATAATCTCTAAAATGTTAAATAAATTGACTAAATTTTATATACATTCTGAAGAGCCAGGAAGCTGAAAATTTTAAGAAAGTTAAGGAATAATGTTCCGGTGACAATTAACATTGAAAATTTTCCTAAGGTTTATTATTGTGGTTTTTAAGGATTCAAAAATTTTTAACAATTAAATTTATATAGATGCACTTCTAGAGATGCTACATCGATGACATTTGGCATAAATTTAAGGTATTCGTAACAAATGTTAAAAACCTATAAATATCTTATAATTATAAATTTAGGGGTTGATTTTACCCTAAAAATTTTCAATAAGGAAATCACGTAAATCGGTGAAGAGGTCAAAACATTTTGCATTTAAAAATTATTTATCCGCTCCTAATGCTTGCAGAATGCAAGCACACATTAACTAGTATGATATATATATCATGTATAAGAAGCATCTATATATTATAGATATATATATATATATATATACTAGTTAATGTGTGCTTACATTCTGCACGCATTTTAAAAATTTAGCGTATTTACAATTTAAAATTATCCCCAATGAATTTTGTACAAAATCATATAACTGCATCAAATTTCAACTTTGTAGCTCATTTACAAGTGCATTATAATTTTTATTCCTCGCATAGTGCAATTATGTGGCAAAACAGTCGCTAAGGTTTCGAATTTTTACGATATCGGATTTCCTCTACCTGTTTTAACTAAAAACCCATAATTCTGCCAATTTTCATGTTTGTATCTCATTAAGAATTGCCGTATCATTTTCACACTGGTATGGGGCAAAAATAGGCCAAAACCGCCCTTAAAATTTAGAATTTTCGCAGTATTTTGTTTATCTTCGGCTGCAATGAAATTTTTATAAACATGCCAAATTTCAAGTCTCTAGGTCATATGTAGCTGCCTCATTATTTTTGTTCTCGTATGGTGCAATACTGGGGCAAAACAACCCCAAAATTAGGAATTATTGCAATATCGGAATTCCTTCATTTGGCATAGATTAACATTAAAGGCATTAAAATATATGCCTCTGATTCCCATTAAAAGGTTTCCCATATGAAAGCATTAGGCCTGTTACCTAGGAATCCTATTGTTAGACCAAGAAATATTATCATTTTTTTGAGATAAAAACTATAAATTTATGCTAATTCTACTCGGATTTGAATTCTGTCTTCAAAAATAAGAAGCTAAAATTCATATCCTACCCGACAGTTTAAGTCTCGTGTTCATATTTTGACTGGAAGTAATTTTAAAATGCAAATATAAAAACCTCTACACCAATTTATATGTTTTCTTATGGGCAAAAAATGGGGCAAATAGGGGCCATAATAGCCCCTTCTAATAGGAATTTCGCCAGTTTCGGATTTTTTCCTTTGGTTACGACCAAGAACCTATATTCCTACCAAATTTTAAGTTTCTAGCACATCTGAAAGTGCCTCATAATTTTGTATGCATCTTCTCAATTAATGAACCAAGTCCAGTATGCGCAGTTGAAAAAGATTTAACGTATGAAAATATTTTAAATTTTATTTTTTCTTTATTCTTAAGTTATTTTGTGCATTTTTAATAACTTTTATATTAATTTCACTGCGATAAATAGTTGTATGTATAGATAGATGTACGCAGGTATGTTATCCAGCTCGCACGAGTCGTTTGTAACAAACGACTCACGCGATTTGGACCGGGCCCTCTGTACAGTATATTGCATACATCTTTGAAGTTCGTAACAAAAATTTATTTTTTCCTTTTTAGTGCAAAAAATAAGTTATACATTTTAAATATTTACTATATAATTAATTCATAATTTAATATTGTTGTATTAACAAATTAGTAATGTTATTTTATCTTTATAGAACGTGAGGGGAGACTTTTTCCTGAGATGCGGGAACGTATCCCCAGATTATAACATGCAAGTATATGGAAAAATGGTGTTTGACATTCGAAAATTCGAGATTCGACCACGTTTTCAGGAACGCATCCCCGTCGAAACTCGGGAGTCGCCTGTATTCTGTTTCGACTGATATTTAAAACTGTCGCCTTCACACTGGAAAACCGCTAACTATGTAACAGCTCTTTTCTTAAATGACGGATTTTTATAACTGACTTGATTGAAGTGCTGTCTTACATATTGTTATTACAAACCGAAGTACGTATAGTTTCATTAATTTACTTATCTCAGTGATATAATGATTAAATTTGCCATTGAATGATAAGCATGTGACAGAAATTGAAATCTAGAAACATATGCATGCTATGCGCGAGTACATAAAACAAGTTAGGAAAGTGTATAACGTATCACAAATGGGTCATCTCTACCTGGCTGTTGAAGAGAGCGGACGTGCCTTTCACTTCCTTCAGTGGAGCCCAACGGACTTACGAGCGACCATAGTAGCAGTAGCATTAGAGTAGAAGTAGACGTACTGTTAAGTAGAACTAACTTTTCTTGTATATTACTTGTCAACCTTTCTTATAGCTTATTTACTTTAGTTTTTATTATTATTATTTTTTGTTGCATGCCTTAGATTATTCGTCTTAATTGTAATCATTATTCGGAGAATACCCGGAGTCCACGTTTTATTTGTAGTTTATACTTATGTTAGTGTTCCCACTTATAATATCCTACGTTACCAACTCCAAATAGATACTTTTATATTCTTAACTAATATTTAACTAACCTGGTTAATTAAAGGCTAATTTAGTTTCAACTTTGTTCCATACTAGATGTAGTGCTGTTTATTCACTTTCGTGACTTAAGTTTTCGTTTCGTTAATTTAAGGCTAATTTAGTTTCAACTTCGTTGTTCATTTATTATATGTAGTGCTGTTTATTCACTTTCGTGACAAAGTTCTCGCTTTTCCCTTCTGAATTTTATACACGATCTTTATTGTTTTATTAGTTCTACTATCCTAAGGTTCTGATAATACCACGTTTCTTTTTAAGTGTTTAGGTGTTAAGTGCTTAAGCTCTACTAACACCTAATTTAGGGATAAGTTATTTTATTTAACATTCACTAGTATTATTTTCGTTCTCGTAGATGTAATATTTAGTTTTAATTAACAGATATCATTCCTGTGCATAAAATTTAGTAAAGCAAAGGCTTTATATTTTTATTTGTGTATTTCGGAACCCTCCTATCACATCCTATTCTGTAGTCGACCTTGACTCAAGACTTGCAGGTCGATACTAACGTTGTTTGTGTTGTGAATGACCCCCTCCTTTTAATTCTTACCTCCGTTAACCCTAGATTACAGCGCTTAAGTCAGCCAACGAATAAGTTAGCCCAGTATTTTAAGTTATATTTTAAAAACAGTTAGCTATTTCAGATTAGTTTAGAGTGTAGGATGGCTACTCCAAGGACTCCCGTTTCCTGCTTTTTGCGCGACGCTGGTTTGGAGGCCATGAGGTCTCGAATCACGGAGCTTGAGAGGGTGGTTGCGAACCTCCTTCAGAGAGTGGAAAAGTCCGAGGCGGCTTTGGTGCGTGTGAGGGGTGCGGGGTCATCCCTGAAAGCAAACCGCGCCAAATTGGCGGCTCGGGTTAGCCTGGGTGCGGAAGCCGGTAGAGCGATCGGGATGTCCGTCACTCCTTATTGCGGGCTGAGGGTGTTCGGGCCGGGAAACCCGATGAGTGGAGAGTGGTGTCCACTCGGGGGGATCGTGGGGTGGTGCTGCGGAGGCAGGGAGCTGGGAACACTTCGGTGGACCCTCTTCCTGTTCGTAATAGGTTTGCGGTGTTGTCGGAGGACGACTCCGAAGCCGTTGCGCCCGCACCCGCTCCCGTCTCCTCGGTGGGGACCGGGCCCAAGGGGAGCTCGGGGGGAAAGAGGGGGCTGTTAGTGTTAGGGAGCTCCAATGTCCGGCGTGTGGTGGCGCCTTTACTGTCACGGGCCCGCCGGGAGGGTGTTCATGAGCGGGTGTTCTCCAGGTGTATACCAGGAGGTACGGTGCCCCAGGTGACGAAGGAGGTCAGGGCGTCGGTTTTGGGCACGGGTTGCTCCTCGTTGCGGGTGGTGGCCCATTTTGGGACCAATGACGCCTCGAAGCGCGGCTCCGAGGAGGTTTTAAGTTCTTTTAAGAACTTGGCCGCTGAGGTTGCTCGTGTCCGAGAGGAGTCGGGTTCTGATGTGCGGCTTACTATCTGCAGCATTGTCACTCGGACGGACTGCGGTTCTATGGTTTGGAGCCGTGTGGTGGGCCTGAACCGTAGGCTGTGGGACTTCTGTAGGGGCAATGGAGTGGACTTCGTTGACCTGAGGTCGGTGCTGGACTCATGTAGGGTACCCCTAAACGGTTCTGGTGTCCACTACACGGCCGAGGCAGCGGATGCGGTAGCGCGTAGGGTTTTTGAACACGCTAGGGTTTTTTAGGTTAGACGAGGATAACACCAATATATCTGTTAGAAAAGAGTCCGCCAACATTAACCCTAGGGAGTCCAAGAATAGCGGTAGAGTGAGAAGTAGAAAAATAAAATTGTTAGATCAAGTGGCGGGGAAATCCAGAACGAAAATATCCGTAGAAAACAATAAAAATTATTATTATGAACTGCCGAAGAATTCGAAGGAAACAGGCTGATTTTTGCCACTTAGTTAAAAGCCATCGTGCAGACGTTGTATTGGGAACAGAGAGCTGGCTATCGGGTAACATTAATTCTAACGAGATTTTCCCACCAGATTACGTGGTGTATCGCAAAGACAGGAGGGAAAGAGTCGGAGGTGGAGTTTTCATCGCCGTCAGAATGAGTATATCAAGCCAATTATAGGAGATTAACGTCAGCGAAATGCGAAATGATATGGTGCTCCCTTCGTAAATGGTAAAAAATTATTTTTTTGCTCATTTTACCGCCCACCTGACTCGGGAGTCGAGAACATTAGAGAACTCAGTCGTACACTGCAGGTGATAGCTAGGAGAAAGAACGATCCAGTAATCATTCTTGGAGGAGACTTTAATCTCCCAGCGATCGATTGGAAATCAGTAACCTATGTTAGTGGTGGAAAAAATAGAGAAGCTTGTCGTGAATTAATTGAAGCGTTTACTCTAAACTCGCTAGAGCAAATCGTCAAGGAGCCGACGCATTATGACAACAACGGAAACGGAATCATATTAGATCTGCTAGCCAATACCCACCCACTATCGACTAGAAACCTACAAATCTACGACGGCATAAGTGATCATAAAATAGTAATTGCCGACTTTAAATACACCCCTGCGACAATAGATAAGCCAACACGATTAGTCTATATCTTCAGTAAAGCAGATCTCCCACGTTTAAAAAATTATGCTACAAACCTAATAGCGACATTTATGAATTTTGCGAATAGTAACAGCGTAGATGACTTTTAAACGGAAAATTAACGATTCATTCGAGAAGGGCTAGAAACGTTTGTCCCAACCAAAGTAATTCGTGATCGCAAGGACCCGCGGTGGGTGAAACCGAAACTCCGTGCCTTGCTCAAGAAACAAAGACGGCATCACGCGCGCATAAAGCAACTTAAGCAAGTAGGTAGGGATCACGCGAACGAGTATTTAATATACAGAAATAGTGGTAAATCTGCAAGACACGAAGCGTGTAAGGAATTTGACACTCCACGACACTCTCGGATTCACTCAAAAACGACTAGAAAGAATTTTGGTTGTACGTGCGAGAAATTCGAGGTCAGTCCACAGTACCTCTTCTAAGTACAGACAACGGTGAAGGTGTACACGACTCTTTCACTAAGGCTAGTATGTTAAATCGGTTCTTCGAAAATTGCTTCACAATCCACAGCGGTGATTTCATTGATTTCCCTACTCGTATAGACTCAAATATGAGCGACAACGAAATATTCGAAAGCGGTATCGTTAAATTACTGTCAGCTCCATAAAAGAAAATCGACAGGGCCTGAAGCCATACCTGCATTCATTATAAACTCGTTAGCAAACGAATTAGCTCCGTACCTTAAGATCGTATTCACAAAATCTTTAGATGATGGAGTACTTCCTTTGATATGGAAAACAGCCCACGTTACACCAATACATAAAACGGGAAGTAAATTAAAAGTGGAGAACTACCGCCCTATATCGTTGACATCAATCTTCTGTAAGGTTTTTGAGCACATTATCCGTAGCTCAATAATGCGATTTCTCGAAAGCAAAGAAGCGCTTAATAGAAACCAGCATGGTTTCCGGAGAGGCAGGTCATACGAGACTCAGTTAGCTCTACTACACAAGATATTGTGAAAGCAACGGATAAAGGAATAGGAGTTGATGCAGTATTTTTAGACTTTTGGAAATCCTTCGACACCGTTCCTGACGTGAAAATAGTGCAAATATTAAGGGCTTATTCAATTAACGAGAAAATTGTAAATTGGATCGCCTCGTTTCTTTCCGATAGAACCCAGAGAGTAGTCCTCGATGGAGTTGCATCAGACGTCGTCAAAGTGACTTCCGGCGTGCCTCTGGGAAGTGTAATCGGACCTTTGTTATTCTTGATATATATAAATGATTTAGCGGATAATATAAAGTGTAAAGTTAGACTCTTCGCGGATGACACACTTGTGTATGGAGAAATCAACACAATACACGATCAGGAGAATTTGCAAAAGGACCTTCAGGCTATTACGAAATGGTGTAAAGATTGGCACTCGACCTGAATATAGAGAAATGCGCCGCAATGAACTTCACACGCTCCACGAATTTCAACCGTTACCCGTACCAAATATCTGAACTAAAGCTAAAATACGTCAATAGCTACAAATACCTAGGAGTAATTCTCAGTAGCAATTTGTCTAGTAGAGAGCATATCAAAACCGTTATAGCATCGGCAAACAGAATTCAAGGGCTTTCCTCTAGAGTCCTGCGGGGATACCCCTCGAATGTGAAGGAAATCGCATACTTTTCCCTAATACGACCCGTCGTGGAATACTGTTGCGCCGTCTGGGACCCTTTCGAGGAGGGCCTAACTAGAGAGCTCGAAATGGTTCAGCGTAGAGCGGCTAGATTCGTAAAAGGAGAATATCGGTAAGATGCAAGTGTATCAGAGATATTGAGGGATTTGAAATGGCAGACGTTGAAGAGTAGAAGAACTGATTGCAAAAGGAAACTATTTGAAAAAATTGAAAGTTCCGAATTAGTTGAAGACGTACGCGGCATAGTCGTCCCCATCGGTGTTAGTGAACGTAATGTTGGATCAGAGTACAGGAGAAAATATGTCGAAACAATCGCTAGAACAGAGAAATACTACAGATCCCTTTTCCCAGACGCGATAAGACAATCCAACAGAGGAATTAGCTAGACTTCACTTGGTGTTGTGACACCCCCTGCCAAACGCTTCTAGCGGCTTGCAGGGTATTGATGTAAATGTAAATGTATCTATAATATATAGATGCATCTTACACATGATATATGGCTTATGTCGACTAACTGGGACCACATTTAAAAGTGACCGCGAAGCTGACCCCTCGACCTTCATTAACTCGGGTTAGAGGCCCATACCTCGAGACCCATCCTCAAATCCGAGCTCAGGTGTCTTTACCCTCTCACCAGGGGGGCCCTAGCCGACCACGTCTTTTGCAATAACATTTAAACTATTTTATGTTGTTAACTTAGTGCGACTGTGACTCAAGCAACATATTCGGGTGAATGCGCTGATCAAGAGCGTCTTTTTAACGGAATTCTACGATAAATAATAACATATTTACGCTCACATCTAATCTTGACGCCAAGGATTGTAATGAAAGCAGACATTCGCGTGACGGTGCGGATGGTGTAACGCTTGGTTGTTATGTGGTGTTAGATGGGAGAAAAGGGAAACCGCACATAACTAAAAAGTTTTACAACCTTTTTCGATCAAACTTTCAGGAATCAGTTGACTATTCAACTTTTCAATTTGAAACTGCTCGTCGTGTACATAGTAGTCCTGGGTTTGACTTCAGGAGCATATCTTTTCTCCATTTGAATAATATGGGCAGAGCTGAAACGAAACGAGGCCTTTTTTCTTTAGCATTTCAAATATCTTAAAAATGAGATTTCGACGCGGTATTTTCACAGTTATGCCGAAAAAAGTATTGAAATAAATTTCCATATCGTAGAAATTCAAATCTCTTTCGGAAAAAGCCAAGAATTAGGTTTAATTAATATTTATCGTAATTTTTTACGAATTTATTCAATTCGTGGTGATAAAAACGTTTTTTATATGTCCATGACTATTATTACTCTCTGGAACATTCGATTATGTGGATTTTATATTCTTTTTTCGTTTTAGTGTACATAAAATTTGGTGTCATTAATTTTTATTTTATTTTAACGTAATACTCAATTCACGCCTACCCGTCATATTTCACGGGAAATTACGCTAGTCACTTATAATAATAGACAATTTTTTGTTGGTTGGTTGGTGATCATAGAAAAATGCGATTAACTAGATAAAAAAGATATAGAAACTCTAAATGTGGCAGGTATGCTCGATATACATATTTTAAGGTGATGGCAAAAAAAATCTCGAAAGAAGTCGACTCCAAGGAAGGCATTTTCATTTCCCATAAAGTAACACGTAAAACTCGGCTTTACGACGTGCAGACGGTCATTCTTTTTGGAATTATAATTAGAAGGAATTGGTATACAATCTTTAGATATAAACCGTTCTGAAGAAAACATAAAGTTTATTATTCCATTCATCTTTTTCCGCCTAGAGTTCGAAATCGCTCAATTTAGAAGTTTAATTTACACAGTTTGAGTAAATCTTGCCATTTTAAAGTGATGTTGTCTTGCCTATCAATTCCATTGTTAGACCTCGATATCATATTGTTATTTCAATCTTACGAATGGAAAACAGACACACATAAATATCTCACATGTGCACACAGTAGTAATGCACGCGCGCACACATATTAGCAGTTAAACCTCGCGAGAATCTCGGATATGACGTTCTCGGCACAATTCCAAAACAAAGCACGTGATGATGGTGCGTAATAAGATACAGATGGTAAGATGATGTGTTGTTTCACTTCCTTACGCTAGTTAAAAACGTAAACAAATTTCGCCGAAAATCTGCATTATGCTCGCGGTCTGTAAAACGAACTAATGATGATTTTCTCTATCACACTGCACTATCAGATTCGGGGGAGACACGTTTTTCAATCATAGCTTGTCGACTGCAGCCAAGGAGAGAGCACTGTTGATTGCTGAGTAATTTCATTTCTGCTGTAAGCATCAAAATGCATGACTATTTGTTTAAAGCCAAACAGAGTGAAGCATTCAGCAGGCCTGAAAAGAGCTTTGTCAAAGTATTACGGCATGGAGCCTTGTGAAATTAACCTCACTACTCTTGTAAATGAGGATAAAAGCACCTAATGGCATTTACAAAATCAAGAAACAAGTCCTCGGCCGTCTGGTGCTTGCTTCTCCATACGTATTCTACAAGATATGACTCAAAGGTTTCCACCGAAGTACGCCCTATTCGTCTCCTCATATCACGTTTGATTTTGGACCAGTAGCACTCGATATTCTGTGTGTGGGTTTGCTTGTCATTCGGGCTGACGAAATTCAATGAATGATTCACCGTTTGGTGGCGGTACCCTAACCCCGCCAATCCTACGTATCCCTCCACATATCTGTTTTAAAGGAAGTTTCCTTCTCAACATATTTCGTAATAACTTCTTGTAAAGTCTTTGCGTCACGTTTGGGCACCACGCACAGAAAACTCTCGCGAGTGAACCGGTCGATTCCGCCTACAACCCACCTTGTCTTGCGAATAAGGCCGCCATTGTACTTTCGGTGCCCGAACGCACTTTCATCTATCTCCACAATGTGTCCTACACCACCGATTTTGTTGCTTTTTTCGATGAGCCACCCACAAACAAGCTCCCGAAAAGCTGTAATTATCTTCCCTATAGTGTGCCTATGTAGCCCTGTTTCCCTGGTAATAATGGAAATAGGGTATTTTTGGATCGCAACTAGTTCGGAAATTCGCGAATACTGTCCCATTCTTCATTGAATTCCGTTTTCGGCAGTTCCTTACCGCACACCTATAAACAGGTAATTGCTCCCTCCCTCTAGAGCAAATTTTCCGCAGGTATCCACATAAACATTTCCTTTTCTCCGGAATCAGCTCCGTTGAAAGAAGGAAATAGATAATTCCCACCTTCGATATGTGCGCTCTGAACGACGAAATGCTAATTAGAAAATCCGTCCTCTCTGCAATGGATAAGAAGCAAGCCTAAAGCATTTGGCGAACTACTTCAATTTATATCTTACTCGTCACCCTACATGCATGCAAGTAAAGGTATTTCCAGATGAAAGACATTCTCTCAGAACTCGCATACGTATATTTTTCAGAAAGTCATTACGGCATTGGAACCAAAACCTTGCTCCAACGATAATGTGACGGAAGAATTTCAGCATAATTTTGTATCCTCCAATATCTATAATATATAGACGCTTCTTAAACATTATATATATATATATATTGGAGGATACAAAATTATGCGGCACTTCCAGATGTGCTAGAAACCTGAAATTTGGTAGGATTATAGGTTTTTGTTCACAACCGAAGGAAAAAATCCAAATAATTTAAAGCAATTAATGTTTAACGACGTCTACACGTAAAGAAGGAAATACGGTATCGATATAATCCCCATTTTTGGGGTTGTTTTGCCCCAGTTTTGCTCCATACGAGAACAAAGAAGATGATGCAGCTCTATATGACCTAAAGACTTGAGGTTTGGCACGATTTTAGAAATTTCCTCGTTACCGAAGAAAAAATAAAAAATTGTAATTTTTAAGGGCGGTTGTGCCCCATTTATGTGATAATTATACGGCAATTCTTAATGAGATACAAACTAGAAATTTGGCGGAATTATGGGATGTCACTTACAACAGAAGGATGAAATCCGATATTGTATACATTCGAAATCTTAGGGGTTGTTTAGCCCTATTATTAAAATTATAAAGGACAGACTTGAAATTTGAGACGTCATATGATTTTGTACAAAATCGATTGAGAATATTCTGAAATTGTAACATTCCAAAATTTAACTATTCTTGGAGATTGCAAGCACACTAGTATGATATTGTAATATTCCACACTGAATGCCTAAAAAAGTGAACGTTATTGTGAACGTGTTTTTTTAGTTTGTTAACAATCGTGTGTGGCGATCCTAATGGAAGGGTCGAAAAGACGGCCGTATGTTCGACCTCGGAAGAAAGCGGTGTGAGAAGCAAGACGGTCGGAGGGGCGACGGAGGGGAAGTGCGTTCATAATAAAAAGGAGACCACCGAGGCAACTATTGTAAGTAGGGGTTGTTCTCCCTCTATGTGTTATCTCTCTCTCTCTCTCTATAGGTTCTCTCTCGCTTATGGTTCTCTCTGACTCTCGATTGTATTAGGATCACTTGTAAAGACTTCTCTCACTTGTAAAAGCTCTCGCTTACAGCTATCTCAATTGTAAAATGTCTGCAAGTACATTAAAAATTAAAATCATTCAGCAGGCCTCACGAAATCGTGAAAGTGGCCCCATGCGGCCCGGTGGCCGCTGTTTGGACACCCATGTTCTAAAGATAACTAAACGACGCATTAGTATATGAGAAATTTTGTACAGTGTACGTTGTACCGATTTTTTAAAAGCATTAACACTTGTAGGCCCACCATCAGATGGAAGCAGGTTACCGAACGCTGTTATTTCTATATTTTTCTTATGGTAACGACAATTGAGTGGGATGAATATAATGTCAAGTGTCACTCTACTTACATAAATATGCAAAATACTCAATGAATATGCATTTTTTGGCGTATAATTATAATGGAAATTGACGAGCTTTCGAAACATGGTTAGCGACATCAGTAATAGGGGAAAGTTGAATTTTATTCATTGTATTTTTTTCTACATGCCTTTTCCATGGGGATAAACAGCAAATACGATTATGAGTAAGTCTACAACGTCAGATTTTGCCAAATATTTCCCCATATTAACAAAGTTACCCCATAACCGGCCTATTATAATACATATTCCAGAAAGAGATTTTTTCTCTGGCTCTTATCCGTCGTGAATATTTAGGCAAATCTTGGACGTCGAAATTTTTCTTCAAACGCAAGGATCGTGGCATACGCACGTTGCGCCTGTAGAGTGCACGGAAAAGGAGGCTTTTTATCCGAAGGAGCGTTATCAGCGAAGGGGAGGAGGTTTCAAGGAGGAAGCAATCAAGGAGCGGAGGAAAAGGAGCGAACAAAAAAAAGGAAACGCTTCCATCGGTGCCGTAGTCTTTGGACGGATGGCCGAGACTTCGCACAAACACACGGCGCGCACGCCAAACTCAAGGGTTCGAACAGAAGGTCCATTCTCGTCGTTTTTCATAGAGGATATCCTGGGAAGAGGCGCCGATGAATCGCCATCCCGACTACCTAGGCGTCCTGTCCCTCTTTATCTGTCCTCCGCTTCACCCTCCCTCTTCCCTCCTGCAGACACCCTCGCGCTTGACGCTACTCTCCTGACTGACTTTTGTCTCCTTCCTCCCCCCCAACCTGCGCTCTTTCATCACAATGTTCTCGGATCTGCGCAACACCATCGCCGGCTTCATCAGGACACCTCGAGCAGAACATCCACACCCGTCAAGACTTACCTCGAGGTCCTGCAGGAAGCGTCTTGCAAAGGTAAATCGCCTCACCTGAAACACCTTTCGAAAGTTATCCATTGCCCGAGAAATTGTATTATTATACCAACAAACTAGGGGAAAATTCTAAAAGAGCGATTGCAACATTTATGAAAGCCTACTTGCCATCTGGAAAACTATACATATGACTTTAAATATAATGCAAATATAATGATAACGACATAATTGGAATTTTTATGAAAATCATTAAATGTTGACAATGTGTCATTCATATTTTCAACAATACCTTTTGTTTAATGGCTTTCCTTCATTTATGGCTGAGCATTGTTGGCAAAGCTGGATCTTACATGAGTGATATACGAAATAAATTGACCAGCAGTGTTTTATAATTTGCTGTAGTAGATTCACGTTGGAATTCAACGGGCACTTCCCCTAGTTATAATTGTGTACTTGTATAAATTTGCTTTAGTACATTAACGAGGCCGGCCCCGGTGACGGAAGGGCTAGCGCACTGGCCTACCATCACTGAGGTCGCGGGTTCGAATCCCGCCAAGGGCATGGATGTTTGTGTTCGTACTCATAATTCATATTTTCATCACTCGTGTGTGTGTGTGTCTGATGTGGAAGGCAACGGGAAACTACCACATCATATGTGTTTATTCCCTAGTCATGTCAGACCAATCTTAGGATTGAAAACCATGAATGAATGACATTAACGAAAGACCCGAATCGATGCGAGAGAATTGACTAGTTAAAAAACTTCGTTTTTGGCCATTCCGGGAACACATGATCTGCGTAAACTGGGAAACAAAATAACTTTTCTGCTTCGACTTCGAGATTTCAACGGAAATACACGTTTTGAGGTCTCTAGAACACGTTTAGATTATTTTCGGAATGATGTCTGTGTGTGTGGATGGATGGATGGTTGTATGTGATTGTGGGCGCACTAAATCAAAAAGTACTTGTCATATTAATACCAAATTTCATATATAACACCTTAACATAAGCATAAAGAGCTGATGAGTTTTTGGACAAAACCGGAAGTCGAGGTTTATTCGAAACCCGATTCGGTTTTGGCGAAATATCTCCTTTAAAACATCATTATTGTATATACAATTCTATAAAAAGGTTATAGAGAATGTAATTTCCTACAATTTTCATTTGAAACAATTTTCCATAGCAGTTATTGTTTAGGAATTATTTCTAAATAATCAGTTTTTTCTGTTTCCGTCAAATATCTCCTTTAAAACGTCGTTATTGGTAATCTTCGTCAGGACCAAAGTTGTAGAGAATAATATTTCTTCCAAGTTTTGTTTGAAACAAATTCTTGTAGAACCATCCATTTAGGAGATATTTTGCTTATTCGTAATTTTCCGGTATACAGCGCCACCACCACGTAGCGGTGAATTATGTAAACATTCAAAATATACGTACTTTACGGCAATAAGGACGACTGTATTCTTTTACGATACGAAATAATAATTTTGCCTCATAATGCTATTCATAATAATTTAAATATCTATATCCCAAATATGGAGAAAGTCATGTGTTGGCCATATGAGATTTTTACTGTATATACTAGCTATACCCGCACAATGTTTGCGCGGATTGTTTTCAATTAATTTATTAATAACTAGTGTAATGCCCATTGAAATATCAACGGAAAAATTATAGATTGATTTTAAATAATTAATAGCAAAATATTACATATGGAATATTTCGTCATACATTATATTTCTAGTGAATATTCCTTTTGTCGTTTAATAAATGCCTATAAAATTCTGATATTCCTCTCCCTCACTATCTCGTATTAAAAGCGCAATCAACTTTTCAGTGGTTCTGGAAGATCTTCAAATTCTGGTAAGCGAACTTTACCATTCGAACAACACATCCCATCATTTTCCTTGGGCCATTTTTTCGCGTGAGAATGTCCACACATTTTGTCCATTTTCCCCATCGAAATGTCACGATGGTCGGCGTAGTTTATGGCAGGGTCGTATGAAAACGCTGACTTGAATCCGTGGGTTGGACGCAACATTCCTACTTTGAGCCGTGCGAACTCGTTTTTCTCTTAAACGGGTGTCTCTCTGTGTACTTGATTCGGCTGCTCTATTCTCTATTTCGAGAATTACGCAGGCGATTTTCATTCAAACGGAGCTCTCTCTCAGGGCTTGTCTCGTCAAGGCGCCTGGCATTGTCATTGAACGCATTTGAGAAAGTCGTAACTCACTTTCTTCGGGTGTTTCATTATTTCTCGATAGCGCTGCTCTCCTAGCCCTCGATGATGATTTAGACAACTGTGACCTAACTTTCGGCATTTTAAAACCATAGAAATTTCAAAACACAATCTAAGCTGTGCTGGAAACTTAACGTAGAAAGAAAGCATGCGGGAATGTACCAAGTCACAGTGGTTCGGATTGCATATCTAACTAGACAGAACCCTAAGGTGATTAGAATTGCATGATAATATTTATTTTATTATTTTATTCCCTTTTTAGGCGCGTTTTGCTTCCAGCATGAGCGCCTTTTATCGTCGGTCTGTCCGTCTGTCTGTCCGTCCGTCTGTCTGCATGTTCGTTCTCGGCCTCTACATAGCGGATTTTCATGAAATTTGACGTTAAGGACTTACAATCAAATATAATAAGAAAATCGCAAAAATGAATCATGTACGCCAATCAGGGGTACCACTTTACTGATGACAAAAAATTAAATTTTCGCCATATCTCGTAAAATATTACTCATATCAAAATATTTTTCAAATAAAAGTTGTAGACCTGGTAAAGAAGAGTATTTCTTTTCCTATACATTTTTATCGTAGAAGTAGCCGTTATCCGTATTCAATGTTATATCCTCTTGACTGTTGCGCCGCAAATTGAGAGGATATATTGACGAGCCTTCGGCTCGCTTTGTTTTAATGGGTAGTCATCAACTGGCGCTACCGCGCCCTCGCCTTGCCCGGAACCAAAGAAACCCTCCACGTTGTCCGGAGATTGGGTTTGTATATGTCGAGACCAGCCAATCAGTCATGGCTTAGCAACAGTCAAACGAGATATAATAAATGTCATATTGTTGTTGCTTTAATTGTTAAATCATTTAAAAACGCCCATGTTTTGATCTTGGACGACTAATAACAGACCTAAGCCATAATTTCTTTCTAATACTCTAATACTCCACAGTTTGATTTATATATCCTTTAACATTGTCAATGCATTCTTCTAAACCTAAACAGTTCAAAATATAACTTCGTACAACAGAGTTTTTCTTGGACACAATAATTTCACTTTTCCAGACTTCGAATAGCTGTTTCCGTGTGATACATCTTGTTACTGAAAAATTAAAATAAAGAGAAGTTGTACAAAGTAGCAGCTAATTTCTATTTTACACGACGAGCGATAGTTACTTTATATATAGAATATTTAAGCATAACGGTAACCCGCGGAAGTTTTTTTGTAGACCTCGCCAAATATAAAATACAAGCAACAATTTCAACTTAATATTCTGATTTATATTTTGCGAAGTATAAACAATAAATTCAGGAATAAAAGTGCACATAATGAAGAACATACCTTCAAGAGAAGCCTCCATTTTAGTAAATAAATTTGCTTTGGATAGAACTCGTGTGACGATGTTGACTAGCACAAGTGCGAAACACGACTGGAAAAAATAATTACGCTACCCAGTTATTTTGCCTTCTCCTGGTCCTTCTGTGCTGGTCGCCTGGTGGCTATTGTTATATTTTACGGTGACACATTTATTCTATTTGGTAACAGTACATCAATTGGACATTTCTGAGAAAAAGTGTATTGGGGTTTTGTCTGGTTAGATTTGCAATCCGAACCACTGCGCAAGTGAGCGAGCGGAGCGTCCAGCGAGTGCACGTGCGAGACGTGTTGCGCATGCGTAGTGACCGACGCGCGGACCGAAGTAGGAAAATGGGTGTTCGCTGAGGCGTGAGGAGAGGGGAAGGCGAGAGGAGAGCGCGAGAGGGGAATGCGATCCTAGTTCCTAAGATCGCCAACGGGCAGAAGTGGATAGCGTAGTAAGTGGTGCACGCCTGGAGTTGCTTTTCTCGCTGACGGAAAATGGGTGCCAAGTTTTTGTTTTTTCCTAAAATATGACCCTTCAGACCTGAAAAAAATATAGCGTATGTTACTCCTGAAAGTATAAGGAATACATCAGTGAAACTCCCATGAAATCGGTGCAGTGGTTCTCGAGTTTATCGGTAACATACATACAAACGAACGATTTTATATATATATATATATATATATATAAATACTAAGGAAGAGGAAAGGTAAGTAAGGATATTTTGTGTCTCTCTTGTGCTGACGAAGGGATCATCCCGAAAGCTCTAACCTCTACAAATGTGTCTCTCCAACACCCCAGCGGCTCTACTTCCGGTAAGTGTTCACTGGGTTTCCTTCAACACCTAGTTGCCCAAAAAATATATATATATATATATATATCATCATCATCATCATCAGCCTTTTTCAGTCCACTGACGGACGAAGGCCTCCCCCAGACTCTTCCAGTTTTCCCTGTCAACTGCCTCCCTCCTCCAAGTTTGCCCCAAGAACTTAACAAGCTCTCTGTCCCACCTGTCTTTCGGTCTTCTTTTTGGTCTCTTGATGTTTCTTGGGATCCATTCGATGACACTGGACGTCCAGCGCTGGTCATTTCTTCTAGCAATGTGGCCCGCCCACTGCCATTTTAGCACCTTCGCTCTTCTCATCACGTCACAGACTCCCGTCTTCTTTCTTACCCAGTCGTTCCTCTTGCGGTCTCTTCGGGTGATCCCTAGCATGCATCTCTCCATGCCCCTCTGTGTTGTTTGCAGGCGCTGTATCATTCTGGCATTCATGGTCCATGTTTCACAACCATATGTCAGAACAGGCAGAACACATTGGTCATACAGTCTCCTTTTTAGGAAGACTGGAATATTTGATTTAAAGATGTTCGCATTCTTGCCAAAAGCACTCCATGCCATCTTCACTCTCCGGTTGATTTCTCCAAGAAGCGAACCATCAGTAGTGATGAGTTGACCTAAGTAAACATAGCTGGTTACTTCTCCAAGTTCTGCTCCGTTGATATGTATCTTCTCAGAATTTGTGAAGGAGTTGTACATAACCTTTGTTTTATTAAGATTCATCTTAAGTCCAGCTTCTCGGCTTGCTTGCTCAAGCTCTTCAGTTCTTCTAAGGAGCTCTTCTGGGCTTCCTGCGAACAGTATGATATCATCTGCAAAGCGCAGGTGACTCAGATATTCTCCATTTACCTTTATGCCTTTTTCCTCCCAGTCTAGCCTTTTGAATACTTCCTCTAGAGCTGCTGTAAATAACTTAGGGGACATAGTATCTCCTTGTCTCACTTCCTTTTCGGCCTTAAAGGCACTTGTCTCTTCATGCAGCTGGACAGATGTTGTCGCATTTTCGTAGATATTCTTGATCAAGGTTATGTACGTTTCTTCTACTCCTTGTTTCTTTAGTGCACGTAACACAGACGAAGTTCGGACAGAGTCGAATGCTTTCTCGTAGTCGATAAAGCACATACATAGAGGTAATTCATACTCGTTGGTCCGACTGATTACCTCTCTCACGACTTGGATGTGGTCCATCGTGCTATACCCACTGCGAAATCCAGCTTGCTCTCTGGGTTGGGCAGCATCAAGATGGTTTTGAAGGCGCATAGTGAGTATTTTGGTGAATATTTTGTAGACTGTTGGGAGTAGGCTGATCGGTCTGTAGTTATTCAAGTCTTCTTTGGAACCTTTCTTGTGCAGAAGGATAATACATGCGTGGTTCCATGTTTCTGGTATCTTTTTCTTTCTCAGACAGGAATTAAAAATCTTAGCGAGAATTGTTTCCGTATGATTACCCATTGCTTTGAATACTTCCGCTGTGATACCATCCATTCCAGATACTTTTCCATTCTTCATACTTCTGATTGCGTGTCTCACCTCTTCCGGAAGGATACCTGGGACCTCTTCGGTGGGCATGTTTGCATCATCATTTACTTCATCATTTCCTAGAGGATCCTCATACAGCTTGGTGTAAAATTCTTGTACCCGTTTCAGGATCAGTTTCCTACTATGGGTTATGGAGCCGTCTTCTAACATCAAGGCCACCAGCTGTCTCTTTCCGATCGAGAGATGTTGCCTCATTTTCTTGTAACTTCTATTGTTTTCTATGGCTTTCTCGATTAGTTCATAATTATATTTTTTCACATCTTCCTTGATGCACTTCCTTATAGTTTTGTTTAGTTCTGCAAAATGGATCATTTCTTTAGGATCATTAGTAATTAACATTTTCCTTCTTTTTTCCATCAGCAGTCTTGTTTTTTCAGTCAACTTTTTCTCTGGCTTTGTTTTAACTGTTCCGCCTATTTCTTCAGCAGTTTCCTTGAGTATCTCTATAAATTGGGATTCAACTTCTTGGTCTTCCAGTGCACTGAATCGATTTTTCAGTTGGAGCTGAAATTCTTCTTTTCCTTCTTTTAGCACCTGCGTGTTGATAATAGACTTAGGCTTCTTCTTTATAAGCTTCTGTCTTTCTAACTTTGAGTTGAATTTTATTCTGCATCTTACCAAGCGATGGTCGCTTCCAGTTTTAAACTGGTTGAGGACGGAACAGTCTTCAGCCAATTGCTTCTTATTTACTAGTATGTAGTCAATTTCGTTTTTGGTACCATTGGGTCCTTTCCAGGTCCATTTTCTATTGGGATTCTTTTTGAAGAAAGTGTTCATTATATATAGACTAGTACATTCAGCAAAGTCTACAAGGCGGTCCCCTCGTTCATTTCTGTCTCCATAGCCCCATTTTCCAACTGCGCTGTCGTCTTCCTTTTGTTCTCCTACCTTGGCATTGAAATCACCCATGACCACTTTTAGATGGCAGCTTCCTTTGTCGTGCAGTTCTCCAACTTCTTGGTAAAAATCTTCCACTTCCTCATCCGAGTATGATGACGTTGGCGCATAAACTTGGACTATTTGAAGTTGATATCTTTTATTTATTTGAAGCACTAGTCTAGCTGCCCGCTCGGATGAACTTTCCATTTCCACGATATTATTCTTCAATTTTTTGTTGTTGATGAATCCAACACCTCCTGTTCTTCCTGTGTCAGTTCCTCTGTAATAAAAAATATCTCCACTCTTCAACTCCAATAGGCCTTCACCTTTTCTTCTCACCTCACTAAGTCCTAAAATGTCCCACTTGATCTTCTCCAGTTGTTCTTGGAGCTCTTGAAGTTTATCTTCACTGGACAAAGTCCGGCAGTTAAAGGTAGTTAGGTTGAGGTTAAAGGAATTGGGTAAGGATGAGAAAGAGTGGCAGTGGGCGTTTAACCTCCGGGGATTCTTAGCACCCTCTGCCTTCCTGCCTTGTTCCTGACCACTGCCACGGTCAGAGGCAATCCAGCCTCCGGAGAATGAGGGCCGTTTTTTATGGGTGTACATGTCATGGGGGGATTGTGGGCCTTAAAACACCACGCTGGCCCAGAGCGGGTTGGTGAGTACCTCTTTCACTTTGGCCGGAGATATTGCAGAAAGACTTCACAGCAAGGAAGAACCTACCGGTGTCCGAGGACACCACTGTTCTTCGCCCTTTAGCCTCCGTTTACACCCTTCCGCCGACTTTGAGGCAGTGAACTGAGGCAGTTGGAAGGGATATATATATATATATATATATATATATATATATATATATATATATATATATATATATATACAGGGTGTCTCAAAAAAATGTATACACACTTTGATGATCAATAACTTTTGTGTTTATTAATAAATTTTAATATAATAATAGCATAACATAGAGTATATGTTCGAATAAAGATAAAATGACAAACATTACATGTTAGATGTTTCAATGTTGCATTATCTCAACAGTTCGAATAGTTTTCCATTCTGGTCATCGTTGAATAACTGAATTGCAAACGTCAATTAACCTTTCTGTTGTAATTGTGCGACACGTATCTTTGATTGCTTGTCTTAACTGTGCAGGTGTTGTAGGTTTAGTGGCATAAACTTTATCTTTAAGGTAACCCCATAAATAAAAATCAAGTGGTGTTAAGTCTGGTGAACGTCGAGGATACTCAACACTGCCTCTTCGTCCGATCCACCTGTTTGGAAATGTTTCATCAAGATAACTTCTGACATCACGATGAAAATGGGAGGGTGTCCCATCTTGTTGAAAATAAAAGTCTTCCTCATCCCCATACAGCTGACGAATTTGTGGTACAATTGATCTCTGAAGAATGTTGAGGTACACAATACCAGAAACTGTTGCATCAAAAAAGAATGGTCCAATCAAACCTTTGGATGATAAACCACACCACACTGCGATCCCCGGTAAATTTACATGCCTTTCCACAGTAACATGTGGATTCTCTGTGGACCAATACGTGCAATTGTGACGATTAAGTGTACCATTCAACTTGAATGTTGCTTCATCACACCAAACAATTTTGTTGGCAAATTCCGCTATTTTTGAGCGGAACCATTCAGAAAATTCAACTCAGCGATCAGAATCATCTTCATTCAGTGCATGCACTAATCTTGGGATGTAACTTTTCCATTTTGCCTTCTTTAAAATGCGATGAACACTTGACCTGCTGATTTGTGTTTCTCGAGAACATTGTCTGGCGGATTTCTTTGGTGATTGTGAAAATCTTTGCAGCACCTCTTCTGACTTCCAGGGCTTGTGGATGTCCGAAGTCTTCCAGATCTTTTTTATGCACATTTTGAACGGTACCGTCAGTTTCAAATTTGTCACGAATACGTGAAATCGTAATTCGAGTGGGAGGCTGTTTGAAATTTCCTGAAGGATCCATAGAATACTGAACGGGGAAATCTCCCAGTTTGCTCTATTTATTTTTCTCGCCACCTGTGTAAACAGTATTAAGTCTGCTTGTTTTACGCAGAATAAATATGGCCATCGGACTAAAAGGCTTGTTGAAAAAGGGACTTTTAGGGGAATACGGGAAGACCTTCGAAAGCTTCCGTTTTACACATTTATATCAGTTTCTGTTATATAGTGCAGCAAGCAATATGACTTGATATCCTTAGGGTGTTTGTGGTATTACTGTGATGTTTCATTTTATTCTCTCATTTTCAATTAGACAGGACTACGCTTATTGTTAGTGACGTTGGCATTGTGTTATAGTAGAATGCTTTTATAAACATTTTTAATTAACCCATTCTTTTACATTATTATGGCATCTAAACGTGTTAATATAAGTGGAAGGGACGCATTAGCTAAGAGACAGCGTAAATTCACGACTTTGAGGGAAAAGATCATGATATTAGATAAGTTACAAAGTGGAGCTAGATACGCTTCTATTGGTAGAGAATATGGAGTAAATGAATCAACCATACGTTCTATAAAAAGGGTCGAAGACAAAATACGAAGTAGTGTAATGGCTTCTACTCCGTCTAGTGCTAAAGTTTCTTTTGTAAGTAGACGTGACCCTGTTTTAGAAAAAATGGAAAAACTCTTTAAGTGTGTGGATAGAGGATAAAACACAGAAAAATGTTCCCCTTAGCACGGAGTTAATAAGAAATAAAGCACTTAACCTATATGAACATTTAAAGAGTGGAACTGAAGACGATGATGAAGAGAATTCTTCTACCAGTTATTTAGCGAGTAAGGACTGGTTTGATAATTTAAAGAAGCGTTTAAATTTGCATAACATTAAGCTATCAGGAGAAGCTGCATCAGCTGACCAAGAGGCAGCGATGGAATTCCCCGGTGAATTTTTGAAGCTTATCGAGGAGAAAGGTTATAAGCCAGAACAAATTTTCAATGTGGTTGAAACCAGTTTATATTGGAAGAGAATGCCAAATAGGACCTTTATTTCCAAAGAGGAACGTACTGCTCCAGGTTTTAAGGCTGCAAAAGATCGATTCACTGTAATATTATGTGGAAACGCTTCGGGAGATTTTAAATGCAAACCAATGGTAATTTACCGTTCAGAAAATCCTCGTGCTCTAAAAGGGAAGATTAAATCAGATCTACCTGTCTTTTGGAGGTGTAATAAGAAGGCATGGGTTACTTGTAAACTGTTCGAAGATTGGTTTGCCAACTGCTTCATCCAGCAGGTGAAGATCTATCTGAGGCAGAGGAATTTGCAATTTAAAGTGCTTCTCGTATTGGATAACGCTCCGGGTCATCCAGTTTCTCTTGCAGAAGGCTATTCTGACGCAGAAGTTGTATTCCTACCACCAAACACAAAACCACTCTTACAGCCGATGGACCAAGGGATCATTGCGACCTTCAAATCTTATTATATTCGCCGAACTTTCAAACATATTTTACAGCAAATGGACACCAATTCTTTGATTTCTGTTCGTGAATGCTGGATTTCATTCAACATTCGAACAGCCATTCATATGATAATAGAATCATGGGACGAACGAAAACAATCAACAATAAATGCATGTTGGCAGAAACTTTGGCCAGAAGCTGTTCGTTCCAAAGTTTATCCCAGCAATCGCGGAGAAGTTGAAAATATCATCGAAATGACTAGAAATGTAGGTGGAGAGGGCTTTGAAGATCTAAAAGAGGAAGAAGTGGAGGAATTGCTCAACTTTCAACAAGAAGAATAAGTAAATGAGGAAATTTAAGAATTTGCACAATCAAGTGAGAGCGAAAACAAAGAAGAAGATGTAGAGCCTACGATAAAACAGTTTTCAGCGAAGATCTTAGCAGAAATTTTAAATATGGCTAACGAGTTGAAAGAGAAAGTAATGCAAGCTGATCCATGTATGAAAAGGAGCATAAATTTTAAGAGAATAATTGACTCTGCAATATCTCCCTATGACGAAATTTATAATTAAATCAAAACAAAAGGGAAACAGCTCCAAATCACAGAATTCCTGAAGCCAAGTCCCTCATCTTCCTCTTCCATCTCCAAATACGGATTATGAGTAAAATAAATTTAATTTTTACAAAACCTCAAAAACAAAATGGAGTAATGCTCTTCCGAAACACCTCCATTGACAATATCCTACGTATACTCTACATAATTCACGGTGAGTTAATAAACTTCTGTTTTCTTAGTTTTCCTAAATTTAAACGATCGTCGGTTTGGTTTTCCCTTCATATTTTAAGCTTACTATTTGTTTCTCTGGCCTACAGTCGTCAGTAAGGTAAAGTAAATAATCACTTAGGACCACTTTCGCGGATGAGGGAACGGAATCCCATTCTTCCATTAGTTTATGCATTTGGCGTTCGCGGTTTTGCGGTTCGCGGAGTCTTCGGGAACGTAACCCCCGCGAACGGCGAGGGATACCTGTATATATATATAATTCTATAAGCACTCTTCCTACAGAGGAGGATATAGGATACTAGTGCAGGTGTGCTTGCATTCAACAAGCATTTTCTCTCACCCTACAGTAAAGAGTATGAGCCGACAAATAATTTTTTAAACGCAACAGTTTGCATCTTCTTGCCGGTTTACGTGTTTTTCTTTATAGCCAATATTGGGGTATAAATAACCCCAAAAATTTATAATTATAAAACTTTTATAGGTTTTCATCAATGTAGCACCTCTAGAAGTGCATTTATATGAATTTCATTGTTTAAATTTTATTCATTTTTAACAGCCACAACAATAAATATTTCTAAAATTGTCAATGTTATTTACCACCGGGACATTATTTCCTAACTCTGTTAAAAATTTCAGCTTCCTGGATCTTAAGAAAGTACATAAACATTAGTCAATTTGTTAAACATTTGACAATTTATTACTGCCGAACAAATAAAATTTTTCAAATTTCTATATTCCCGTTTTCATTATTTGGCAAATTCTACTTGTAGAAAAAATTTCAGCTTCATAGCGCACTTAGAAGTACCTAAACCATGAAACGTTAGTAAAATTGGTTATAATTTTTTACGGCCAAGAAGATAAAGTGTTGTAATTTAGCATTTATTCCTCCGATAATTTTTTTGTTTCACCCTTGTATTAAATTTCAGCTCTCCAACTATAGTAGTTTGGGCCAGACATTAGTATCCTCTTATATCCTATATGTATCCTATATCCTATCATTCTATAAGCACTCTTCTTACAGAGGAGGATACAGGACATATATAGGATATAGGAGGATACTAATGTCTGGCCAAAACTACTATAGTTGGAGAGATGAAATTTAATACAAAGGTGAAACAAAAAAATTATCGGAGGAGTAAATGCTAAATTGCAACAATGTTTATTTTCTTGGCCGTAAAAAATTATAAACTATTTTGCTAACATTTCATGGTTTAGGTACTTCCAAAGGCGCTATGCTGCT
Organism: Uropetala carovei; assembly: GCA_036926305.1. Lineage (NCBI taxonomy): Eukaryota > Metazoa > Arthropoda > Insecta > Odonata > Petaluridae > Uropetala > Uropetala carovei. Next base: position 4,329,304 of record JAXCHB010000149.1, read on the forward strand.
GAAATTTTTTAAGTGGTAGTATTTGCCAAATAATGAAAACGGGAATATAGAAATTTGAAAATTTTTATTCGTTCGGCCGTAATAATTTCTCAAATGTTTAACAAATTGACTAATATTTATGTACTTTCTGTAGATCCAGGAAGCTGAAAATTTTAACAGTATTAGGAAATAATGTCCCGGTGGTAAATAACATTGAAAATTTTAGAAATATTTATTGCTGTGGCTGTTAAAAATTAATAAATTTTAAACAATGAAATTCATATAAATGCACTTCTAGAGGTGCGACATTGATGAAATTCCACAAAAATGTTAGGTATTCGTAACAAATGATAAAATCCTATGAATGTTTTATAATTATAAATTTTAGGGGTTGTTTTTACCCCAATATTTTCAAAACAGAAAAACACGTAATTCGGAGCCAAGATGCAACCTTAAGCGTTGAAATTTTTTTTCAGCTTTTATATTTACTTTAAGGCGAGTGAAAATGCTTGCAGATTGCAAGCACAATTAACTAGTATCCTATATATATCGTATATCCTTCTCTGTAAGAAGAGTGCTTATAGAATGATATATAGGATATAGGAGGATACTAATGTCTGCCCCAAACTACAATAGCTGGAGAGCTGAAATTCAACACATAGGTGAACTGAAAAAATTAATCGGAGGAATAATTGGAAAATTGTGACAATGTTTATTTTCTTGGCCAGTAAAAATTATAAACTATTTTACTTAAATTTCATGGTTTAGTTCTTCTAAATGTGCTATGAAGCTGAAGTTTCTCCGAGATGCAGAATTTCCCAAATATTGAAAACGGGAATATAGAATTTGAAAATTTTTATTCGTTCGGCCGTAATAAATTCTGAAATGTTTAACAAATTGACTAATGTTTATGTACTTTCTGTAGATCCAGGAAGCTGAAAATTTTAACAGGGTTAGGAAATAATGTTCCGGTGGTAAATAACATTGATAATTTTAGAAATATTTATTAAATAAACCTTCACTAATATATATATGTATATATATATATATATTCCATATGTTAGACCAACCAATTTGGGGGTCCTTGTGACTTCAAACGACTCCAGCGCTAGAAGGCTTCTCAGTCTAAATCACAAAGCAAGGGAGGAGTGAAACCCGGTGCCGGCATTATCCTACTCTTAACGAGAAACACCAAGGGGACCAACGGCTTTACGTCCCTTATGAAGGACGGGGCGCTGATTTGCGTGTTCTCCACATAACCACGCAAATGGGGAGCCGGGCAACCCGGTTCGCACCGAGTTTGCTAAGCGTAGCAGGCCAGCGCCCGCACCACTACGCCACGACTCCCCGGGTATGTTAGAAGCGTCTATATAGTGATATACATATATATATATATGTACCATATGTAAGAAGCGTCTACATAGTATAGATAAGAAATCGTTGCTCTATCCGTTACTGGTTCTCAGTTATTAATTATATTAGAAAAATGTCAAACTACTGAATAGTTTACTTTGTAGGAATATACGATAGAATAAACAAATATTTTCTCAGTGTTTTGATAGTTAAACTACACTGTGTGTTCCTCGCCATCTATCGCCCAGCTGAGCAAGCTCAGATTTTTCGGATACCCGCTAGATGGCAGACAAATAGGAAAAGTAAAAATTACAAGTAATTGTCATTTTAATAAAATATATTGCTGATTCTGCGTTATTAAAATAATAAATAGTTATTACCTATCATATTACTCACGTCGGAAGCGGCAGCGGATGTATTTGCACCGTTCCCGTGGGCTGCTACCAATGTTGCTAGGGTGATACAAGCCTTCATGAAGTGGGCATAACCTGCTATATATACCAATATACAAACCGCTATATATACCTACACACACGCACGCACACACACACAGATATGTATATATATATATATTCATTCATGGTTTCTCAATCCTAAGATTGGTTTGAAATGACTAGGGAATGTGGTTGTTTCCCGTTACCTTCCACATCAGACACACACAAATGATTGATGAAGTATGAAATATATCTATATATATATAGTGGACGGTGCTTGCATTCTGCAAGCATTTTTGAATTTCAGCTTTTATTTCGAATTATTCCCAATCGAATTTGTCCAAAATCATATATTCGTACGAAATTTCAAGTTTGTAGCTCACTTAGAAGTGCTGCATAATTTTAATCCTCGTATGGGGTTATAATAGGGAAACAGCAGCTACAATTTCGAATTTTCACAATATCGGATTTATTCCTTTGTGGTAACTGAAAACCCATCATTCTGCCAAATTTCAAGATTGTATCTCATTAAGAATTGCCGTATAATTTTCACACTCGTATGGGGGCAGAAATGGGGCAAAACCACTCTTAAAATTGGAAAATTTCGCAGTATTTTATTTTATCTTCGGTTGCAATCAAATTTCTATAACCGTGCCAAATTTCAAGTCTCTATGTCTTATGGAGCTGCGTCATTTTTTTGTTCTCGTATTGAGCAGTAATGGGGCAAAACAGCCCCAAAAATGGGGATTATATCAGTATCGTATTTCCTTCATTAGTCTTAGGTTAACATTAATGGCATTAAAATACAAGATAGTAAATTGTACAACGTATCACAAATGGGCGCGTTTCGTGCAGTGGAGTATTAGAAAGAAATTATATACCTGTAAGTGAGGGTGATAGCGTTTTAAAGTTTTTACATTCATCAAAAATAATCCATTTTCTTCCTATTTATTATATTGCATGCAGGTATAAGGAAATTAAACGTTTGTTTGTGAGATTGTTTATGATAGCAACAATGAAGAAGTAGGCATGCAAGAAAGTTTCTGAGCTCAACTCGAATTAAGACATTCTCATTTGATTTTCGCGATAACGGCTACTCCTACGATAAAAATGTATAGAGGAGAAAATACTCTTCTTTACAAGGTATACAACTTCTATTTGAAATATATTTTGATATGAGCAGTACTTTACGAGATATGACGAAAATTTAATTTTTTGTAATCAGTAAAGTGGTACCCCTGATTGGCGTACGTGATTCCTTTTTGCGATTTTCTTCTTATATTTGACTTTAAGTCCTTAATATCAAATTTCATGAAAATCCGTTCCGTAGAAGCCGAGAACGAACATGCGGACGGACGGACAGACCGACGATAACAGCCGCTCACGCTGGAAGCGAAACGCGCCTAATAAGTCTCCCATTCCCATTACAAACTTACCCATATAAAAGCATTAAGCCTGTTGCCTAGGAAGCCTATTGTTAGACCCAGAACAATTACCACTTTTTTGCGATAAATACTATAAATTGACGTTAATTCTACTCGGATTTGTATTCTGTCTTCAAAAATAAGAAACTACAATTTATATCCTATCCGGTAATTTAAGTCTCGATTTCGTGTCTTGACGTGAAGTAATTTTAAAATGCAAATATAAAAACCTCTACACCGATTCACATGTTATCTTATGGGGCGAAAATGGGAAGAAAAAGAGCCAAAATGGCCCCTCAAAATTGGAATTTCGAAAGTTTTGGATTTTTTCCATCGGTTGTGACCAAAAACTAATATTCCTACCATATTTCAAGTTTCAAGCATATTTGGAAGTGCCTCATGATTTTGTATCCTCCTATATATATGATATCTATAATATATAGGCGCTTTTACACATGATATATCATATATATATATATATATATATATATATATATATACATATATACATACACACACACACTATATAGACGCTTCTTACACATTATATCTATAATATATAGACGCTTCTTACACATGATATATATCATATATATATATATAGGAGGATACAAAATTATGAGGTACTTTGTACTTTCTGAAGGTGCAAGAAGATTTAAATTTTAACCTATGGAGGGAATGATGCTCCAGTGGTAACAAACATTAAAATTTTTAGAAAGGTTTATTATTGTGGCTGTTAAAAATTCATAAAATTTATACGATTTTATTTATATAAATGCATATCTAGAGGTGCTACTCGATGATATTTTTCACAAATATGAGGTATTCAAAACGGATGATGAAAACCTATAAAATGTTTATTATTATACATTTTAGGGGTTGTTTTTCCCCCAATATTATCCAAAAATTATGCGTAATTAGGTGCACAAGTGCAAAATTACGTGTTTGAAAATTAATTGTCGGCTTTTATTCTTTACATTAAGGTGAGAGAAAATTCTTCTAAATGAGCTACAAACTTGAAATTTGAAGGGGTTATATGATTATGTGCAATATTGATTAGGAATAATTTGAAATTGCGAAAATGTTAAAAATTTAAAAATGCTTGCAGAATGCAAGCACACATTAACTAGTATATATCTATAATATATAGACGCTTCTTACACATGATATATATTTAGGAGGATACAAAATTATGAGGCACTTCCAGATGTGCTAGAAACTTGAAATTTGGTAGGATTATAGATTTTTGGTCACAACCAAAGTTAAAAGTCCGAAACTGGCGAAATTCCTATTTTGAGGGGCTATTTTGGCCCCTTTTTGCCCCATTTTTTGCCAATAAGAAAACGTAATTTTTTTCTTGTATGGAGCAATACTGGGGCAAAACAGCTCCAAAAATGGGAATTATATAAATATCGAATTTCCTTCATTAGGCACAGTTTAACATTAATGGCATTAAAATATAAACCTCTTATTCCCATTAAAAGTTTACCCATATGAAAGCATTAAGGCTGTTGCCTCGGAAGCCTATTGTTAGACCCAGAAAAATTACCTTTTTTTTCCAATAAAAACTATAGATTTTGCACAAATATATAAATTTCGTTGTAACCGAAGATAAAATAAAAAGTTGAAAAATTCCATTTTTTAGGGGCGAACATTTTGCGGTTTAGGTATTTCTATGTGGGCTACAATGCTGAAATTTTTTTCTGACAGCGGAATTTACCAAATAACGAAAACGGGAATATAGAAATTTGTAAATTTTTGTTCGTTTAGCCATAAAAATTTCTTAAATATTAAACAATTTGACTAATGTTTATGTACTTTCCGAAGTTGAAGGATGCTGAAAAGTTTAACCTAGGGAGGGGATGATGCTCCAGTGATAACTGACATTAAAATTTTTAGGAAGGTTTATTATTGTGGCTGTTAAAAATTCATAAAATTTATACAATTAAATTCATATAAATGCATTTCTAGAGGTGCTACATCGATGATATTTTGCACAAATATGCGGTATTCAAAGCGGATGATGAGAACCTATTAAATGTTTATAATTATACATTTTAGGGGTTGTTTTTACTCCAATATTATCGAAAAAATACAGGTAATTAGGTGCACAGGTGCAAAATTATGCTTTTGAAAATTAATTGTCGCCTTTAATCTTTACGTCAAGGTGAGAGAAAATGCTTGCAGAATGCACTAGTATCATATATATATATGAGGATACAAAATTATGAGGCACTTCCAGATGTGCTAAAAACTTGATATTTGGTAGGACTATAGGTTTATGGTCACAACCGAAGGAAAAAATCCGAAACTGGCGAAATTCCTATTTTGAGAGGCTATTTTGGCCCCTTTTTGCCCCATTTTTTGCCCATAAGAAAACATGTAAATTGGTGTAGAGGTTATTGTATTTGCATTTTAAAATCACTTCCCGTAAAGATACGAACTCGAGGCTTAAACTATCGGATAGGATATACATTGTAGTTCCTTATTTTTGAAGGCAGAATTGAAATCCGAGTAGAATTAGCGTAAATCTATAGTTTTTATCGCAAAAAAGTGGTAATTTTTCTGGGTCTAACAATAGGCTTCCTAGGCAACAGCCTTAATGCTTTCTTATGGGTAAGCTTTTAATGGGAATCAGAGGCTTATATTTTAATGCTGTTAATGTTAAACTACACATAATGAAGGAAATCCGATACTGATATAATCCCCATTTTTGGGGCTGTTTTGCCCCAGTATTGCTCAAAATGAGAACAAAAACGGTGAGGCAGCTCCATATGACCTAGAGACTTGAAATTTAGTAGAATTCTAGAAATTTTATTAAAACCGAAGAAATAGCAAAAATTCAAATTTTTAGGTGCGGTTTTGCCCCATTTCTACCCAATACGAGTGTAATCATTATAAGGCACTTCTTAATAAGATACAAACTTGAAATATCGGCAGAATTGTGCTTTTTGGTACAACAGAAGGAAAAATATCTGATATATTAAAAATTCAAAATCTTAGAGGCTGTTTTGCCCCATATGAGAATTAAATTAAAAGGCACTTCTAAATGACCTATAGAGTTGAAATTTGGCACGGTTACTTGATTTTGTACACATTCGATTGGGAAAAATTCGAAATTATAAAAATGCTGAAATTTAAAAATTCTTGCAGAATTCAAGTACTGTCTATTAGTATATGTATGCTATTTAGAAGCTTCTTACACATGGTTTCCTACATGGACCCTTTTTGCCCCATTTTTCGCCCATAAGAAAACGTAAGTCGCTGTAGAGATTTTTGTTTTTGCATTTTAAAATTACTTCCTGTCGAGATACGAACTAGAGCCTTCAACCATCGGATAGGATATACATTGTAGTTCCTTATTTTTGAAGGCAGAATTGAAATCCGAGGAGAAATAGCGTAAATTTATAGTTTTTATCGCAACAAAGTGGTAATTTTTCTTGGTCTAACAATAGGCATCCTGGGCAACAGGCTTAATGCTTTCATATCGGTAAGCTTTAAATGGGAATCAAAGGCTTATAGTTTAATGCCATTAATGTTAAACTACGACTAATGAAGGAAATCCGATACTGATATAATCCCCATTTTTTGGACTCTTTTGCTCCAGTATTGCTCAATACGGGAACAAAGAAGATGAGCGGAATGGGACAACTGGCCACGGCCGACTGGCCGCGGTCGACCGGCCGCGAGACAACTGGCCGCGGGGCCAACTGGCCGCGAATAAGTTTCTCGAAAATGGTCTGCGATTACTGAAATACTGTGCAATGGTTGTGAACCCGATAACATTGAAATATATATCCCTTCTCCACAGTCTACTGATTACTTCAGAAACAACCAAGAAATCACTCTAACAAAAATATTCAACCCGTCTTTTGAACCAATGGCTAAAATGTAATTCGGTGAAGGAATTCATGTGAATATTTCAGGTGCGTTTATGAAAATTATTTTTTTTACTTTCTCCATATACCGTAGTATAGAGAAAGTATTGTTTTTATGAAAATAATCAACTTCGAGATTTCAACGGAAATACATATTTGAGTAAAAGGTGAGAAATTTTTGTAGTTCCTAATTTACTCAAGTAATTTAATTTTGAAAAATTTTATAACGCATTTAATTTTTTGCTTTCAAATCTTTCAATTTTTCATTCATTTATTTATTATAAAAAGCAATTAATAAGTCAGTAATAATGCATTAAAATGTATAATAGTCGAGCGTTTATAAAGGATCTGCCCCTTAATATCGTCAAACATATGTGATACAATATAATCCTCCGATCGAAACAATGAGAGGTCCTAACGTCTGGAAATATATCGACGGATTACGTAAAGTTCAGCGTGGAAGGGATTTTTATTATGAGCAGTTAATTGCAGGACAAAATCCTTCCGTAAAATTGAAAAAGTATAGAGCTGCGGATTCTAGAATTTTAGCAATTGATGCAGATTACGGAAATAGAGACAAAATCGAATATTTAAGGGGTATTGCTCATAATTTTGAAATGGACGCCTAACTTTTTCATTATCTGGATTACGATATACGAAATGTGGAATTTGTACAACCGTGTATTGATTAATTTTTTCTGTATTATTATTAATTCCTACGTTTTGATATTTTATAATAAATTTCATTGATATGTAACCTTGCCTTTGCTATTTTTATTTTTGCCGCAGTCTATTATTAATACTCTTTTCACATGTAATGAACAAAAAACTTATCAAAATGTTACAAATAATTATGTTTTAAAATCAATTTCTATTCTAATATTTTGTAAAATATTGTTTGTAATTTTAATAATAATTAAATAAACCCATTTCAATGTTATCGGGTTAACAACCATTGCACAGTATTTCAGTAATCGCAGACCATTTTCGAGAAACTTATTCGCGGCCAGTTGTCTCGCGGCAAGTTGGCCCCGCGGCCAGTCGGCCGTGGCCAGTTGTCCTAGACCGAAGATGAGGCAGCTCCATATGACCTAGAGCCTTGATATTTGGCACGATTATAGAAATTTCTTTGCAACAAAAGATAAAATAAAATATTGCAAGAATCTTATTTTTAGAGACGGTTTTCTTCCATTTGTGCCCCATACCAATGTGAAAATTATGAAGGACTTCTTAATGAGCTACATATGTGAAATTTGGCAGAATTATTGGTTTTTAGTAATTACAGAATTAGGAAATCCGATGTTGTAAAAATTAAAAATATAAGGCCTGTTTTGCGCCGTTATTGCTCCATATGATGATTAAAATTATAAAGCCCTACTAAATGAGCTACAAAATTGAAATTTGACACGGTTATACGGTTTTATACATAATCGATTAGGAATAATTCGAAGTTGAAAAAATGCAAATATTTGAAAATGCTTGCATAATGCAATCACATATTATAAACATATAAACAAACGTTTCATGGTTTAGGTACTTATAAATCCACTACAATGCTGAAATTTTTTCTAACCGAAGAACGTACCACATCACGAAAACAGGATTATAGAAATTTGAAAATGTTTATTTAATCGTCCGTAAAAAATTCATAAATTTTTTTAAAAATTACTAATGTTTATGCAATTCATTGGAGCTACCGAGCTGAACATTTTGAGAAAATTAGGGAATAATATTGAAAAATATAATAAAGTTTATTATTGTGGCTGTTCAATATTCATCATTTTTAAACATTGAAATTTATATAAATACATATCTAGAGGTGCTACATCGATGAAATTTTGCAGAAATGTTAGATATTCGTATCAAATGAAAAACAGAAGTTTTACAATTATAAATTTTAGGAGTTGTTTTTATTCCAATATTGTCCATAATGTAAAACATAAATCGGCGCAGTGGTGGAAAATTTTGCGTTTAAAAATTATCTGTCTGCTCTACTCTTCATATTAAGATGAGAGAAAATGCACATTAACTAGTACATATATATCATGTGTAAGAAGCGCATATATATATATATATATATATATATATATATAAATACTACGGAGGAGGAAAGGTAAGTAAGGACATTTAGGGCTACTAGGTGTTGAAGGAAGCCCAGTGAACACTTACCGGAAGTAGAGCCGCTGGGGTGTTGGAGAGACACATTTGTAGAGGTTAGAGCTTTCGGGATGATCCCTTCGTCAGCACAAGAGAGACACAACTCATAATGTGTCTCTCCAACACCCCAGCGGCTCTCCTTCCGGTAAGTGTTCACTGGCTTTCCTTCAACACCTAGTTGCCCTAAATATATATATATATATATATATATATATAAACTTACGGAAGAGGAAAGGTAAATGAGGATATTTAGGGCAACTAGGTGTTGAAGGAAACCCAGTGAGCACTTACCCGGAAGGAGAGCCACATTTGTAGAAGTTATTGGAGCTTTCGGGATGATCCCTTCGTCGGCACGCGCGCACACACACACACACACGCGCGCGCACGCCCACACACACACACACACACGCGCGCGCACGCCCACACACACACACACACACACATATACACACACTATCGAGTGAGGTTAATATAAAAGTTATTAAAAAGAATACTTAAGCCGCGTCCAGACTGGTGTAATGCAAGCGTTCGTGTTGCATTACGCTTACATTACAGTACGCGCCGCCTCAATGGAATGAATTAGCAGAGCCGCGAACATTCGATCCAAATGAGGGTGCGCGCTTCTGATCCACTTGTTCGCGTGCAGTATACCAGGTAACATGTCGCTCCAAGTAGGTAGTGTCGCATATATTTTGGTTCACTATTTAATAATGAAAACGAAGCGAAGAAAGAGGCTTTGGTGGCAAACGGAAATGTTTACAAATAGATATATGTATAGTGGATCCAATTTATTGGCCGATTTGAAATTTCAGGAGATAAGTGGACATTATAAAAATTTTGTTCGCATGACAGCTACGGATTTCGAATTTCTGTTAAATATAATTATCACACAAAACGCAAATTGACAAAACAAAACACAAATTGTCACACACGAAACGCCTTCCGTGGGTGAAGGAGAGGTCCGTTCGTCGTGACCACTGAAGAGCACTAAAATGCCCGTCCAGACTTGCGCGTGTATAATGATGCAACACACTCTTTGATGTTTCGCACTAAAACCGACAACCGCCCGAACGCTCTCGTCGCGCAACAGAACGAGGGCGAATGTTGCAGCAACACTGTCTGCACTAGCGCATTTGACCCGAATGTTGCAGTTACATTACACCGCCATTCGCTAGTCTGGACGCGGCTTTCTCGAATCTTCTACAATGTTCTCCGTCTTTATGTAAATAAAACCCTTTAAAAGATTTAAATTAAAAACTAACTAATTAATCAATCAGCGGAATAATTTCTTTGAAAACTATTTGAACAAGATCAAATCATCAATTTATTTCAACATTGTAAATTGTTAACACACCAAACTTACCTAAATATTATCTTTCATATGCCCTAATTTACTTATAAATGTAATTTTCAGTGAAGAATTTATCGAAGAAAAATTGATTTGAAATCTATTCTGAATAATGTTGGCTTAGCATACTAATACAGACGATATATTAAAGTGAAGATTACAAAGAAATTATCACAAAATATTACTACTTTTTTTCTAAACAAATCAAATAAAATATTAGACTTACCGATACGTAAGTCAGACTCCGATGAAACGTTATAACAATGAAACTCGGTCGTCATGTAAACAATAAATTACCGATTTAGGCCACTGCTAATTTATCAATCAGCGGAATAATTTAAAGACGATATATTAAAGTGAGGATTTAGGTATGATATTTACACTAACAAATAACTGTACGACTCGAATATTAACAACTACCTAAAATATATTGTGATGGACAAAACATATTTTCAAGTGGTCTAATTAAATTTCGCTGACGGCCATCTTGCGCTCCTTACAGATCAACTTTTTTATTATTATAATACTAATGTAATTGCCCGTCAAATATGACGGGTATTCGTGAATTAAATGTTACGTTAAAATAAAATAAAAATTAATTACACCAACTTTTATGTACACTAAAACGTAGAAAATTAATATAAATTCCACATACCCGAATGCTCCAGAAAGTAATAACCCTTAGAACTGTTATGGGTCAACATCAATATTCCTTATTTATTCCTAAAGAACTATTTTCAAATGTTTCAATATAAGCAGATAACCCGTTTAACATGGAACCCATTAAAGATGCAGTTCAAACTATCAAGAAAAACTTTTTTAAATTAACTAAATATACTGTTTTTGCTAGATCTGATATTTGTTAATTACTTAATTTTAATAACTTTCACATAATTATACATTGTATAAATGTACTTTCTACAGTATTCACATTAATGAGAGAGAGTAGATACTTACTTTTTCTGTTTACTTTGATCTGTTTTATCCATATGTATACTTTATAAATTAGTTAATTTTCTGTAGTTCAATGAACAATACTATTGGAGATCCTTTCTGTCAAAAAAATAAACTGTTTATCGTAGAAACCGTTACATAAACAAACGTGTTTATTACATATATAATTCCCGTCGTTTTCGCCGAAAGAAAGATAAGTGAAATTACGTTACTATAAAATTAATTTAACGTGTGAAGTGCAGTGATCATCGAAACTGAGATGTGGTATCGCGTAATCAGATCAAGGACCACTTCACATGAAGACCTACATGAATTTTATAATACTACTAGGGGGCAAGAAGCCCCATGTTCGCTCTCCAACCCCCTTTCTTCTCCTTTGCTTGCTGTTTCTTCGTTTCTACCATGTAGTAGTACATACATATTGGATTTACATTAATTTCAAGGGAATATGGGTTTAAACGAATATAAGTATTTTATACGGAATATACAATTGCTCTCTAATAATAAATTAACAAAAATAATGTATTTAAATGTTAATTAATTTAACACTTCGTTATAAACTACATTTTTTATTATTTCTTTCTCCGCTCTATTATGACTTCCAGTAATTTGTATTTTCACCCCTTTACGTGACTTTGCTCTGGATATAGCTACATAAAGTTGATCATGTCCAAAAATGGGTCTATTTTGGTTTATATATAAACCGACTTTTTCGAAACTTTGTCCCTGGGCTTTATTAATTGTCATATTTTCAATTCTATGGGAAGCACGGCGTTGTTCAGTTTGCTCTTCAGTTATATTTTCTGTTCTATGGGAAGCACGGCATTGTTCAACTTGATCCTCAGGCATATTTCCAATCCGGCGACTTCGTAATAACTTTCACGATTTCGCATGCGGTATAACCGTTGTCTTTCACGTGCCTTTTAACGTCTCCGTTCATTCATTTTTAACGTAAAGCAAAGAAAGTATTAAAACCAATAATTGAAACAAAATGAAAAACCGAAACTGAAGAACAAATGACTATGAACAAAGAAACACAGAAAGCACACGTCAGGATAAACTAATCCGAAGAATAGATTATTGTTTATAGTAACGATGTAAACAAATATAATAAAATGGATAGCAACCATGTAAACAAATGTTATTATCATTAAATATTTACATTTCCATTATTTATTTTTCAAGATAACGAAAAAATTATTATCAACAGGAAAAATAAAATTATACTACAATTTCATAACTCATTATAAGAATTTTTACATATCTATTTAGAGAGAGAGAAAGAGATACGCACAGGCAAGTCGCTGTCGTCTAAAGTGGTCTAAGGGTAGGGTTACCAGACGTCCGGCAAAATGAGGACATGTCCTCCATTCTGCCTCTCCATCCTCCGTCCTCCCGGCATTTTAAATTTTAGGATTTTGTCCGGCTTTTTTCTAGGAAATGTGAGTTTAAGGCTCCATTGACCGGTAGACCATTCAATTCCGATGTGTGGTGGAATCCTATCCAAACCCTTGCAAAGGCTGTGCTCATAAACCTTACTGCATGTGTTGTCGAAAGAGACAAGGGTGAGAATGGCACTTTTATGACTCCCTTCCTTTCCCTCTTAAAATTTCTATGCAAGGGTCACCGATCTGTGTTTGTCACTAATTGTCTTCAAACAACTCTTTTACTGGTGGTCATGGTGTGCAGTGGCAAAGTGACGTTACGGAATGACCAGATGTACATGGTCAAATTCCAAGAAAAGAAACCGAAGACTTTCATGGGTTCATCTCAGTTCTAAGTTATCTGTTGCAGTGAATAGACCAGTTTCTTTTTCGCTCCGATTCTTAGTAGAAAAGAGTAAAGGCGGATCTTCAACCTTAATTATTTTGGTATGTACAATGTGTTCTTATTATGCAGATAACCGAAACTTCCATTACTATATATATATATATATATATATATATATATATATAATTAATTAATAAAACTGATTTATTTTATTTGTGGCTAGTGGTTGCTATAGAATACTCAAGGAACTCCATCCCATTAAAATGGCATCACCTAAAAGGAAGTGCAAATTCTCCAGTAATCTGAAGGCGAAGTATCCTTGTTACGACATCGGGAGGAATGAATATGAGACAGAGTGTAAAATTTGTGATTGTTACATATCAGTTGCAAATAAGGGATCTTATGACTTAGAGCGTCATATACAAAGTGAAAAACAGAAAAATGGTGCGAATTTCGTCTTCATGCGAAAAATTAACATCTCTTTCTCCAAAACAACTTGTGTGATAAAAAAGCATGCGCTGCTGAAGGAATTTCGGAGGCATTAATAGAAATAAGGGTAATAATGTGCTCTCTCACTTAAGGGAGGCTCTAAATAGAGAAATTGTAGGTAGTGGGTGTCCAGCTCACATTCTCCACAACTGCATGCAGCATGGAGCAGACGTATTAAATGTTGATGTGGAGTCCCTTATTTTGAAGATCTTCAATTATTTTTCAATATATACTGTTCGAACGGAGGCTTTGAAAGACATTTGCCAGTACATAGAAATTGAGTGTTACAACTTGTTATCTTCAACTAGAAGTTGGGAGCAGGAACGAAGGCGGGTGAGTCATATTTCCTGCGCAGAGAGAGAGGGAATATGCACTACATTGCTGCCAAACCGCCAGTTAATATACGTTCGGAACACAACATACGAATCAAAGCAATATAAAATGTAAATTAGAATACAACATGCTAGAAATGACTATTCTGTACACAATACCTGAGTATTCAATCTGAGTTGTCTTCATCGGTGTCGCTGGAGTTTGATTCTTCCGAATCGGATTCCTGTAGGTTTATAGTGATTGGTTCCAACATGTCGTCTCTGGCTATCTCCCTCTGAAAATCTTCTTCCTGCAATTTCTCTGCATGTTTCACACAACTCTCTCATGCGGAAAACTGTAGCCTCGTGAGTTAATCGCCCAACGTCGGCAATTTTGAAAGTATTATTCCTCTCAGCTACAAATGATTTTACTTGCGCCCAAATTAACTCAATTGCATTGTAATGGCAATGGTAGGGCGGTAGGCGCACCACTCTGTGGCCGTCTTTTCTTGCAATGCAATCCAATTCATACGATTTTTGATGTGGTTTATTCATATTCACCAACTGCAATAACTCCGCACGTGTTTGTGAAGCATTGTGAGGAATGTTTTTAGAAGCTAACCATGCCATTATATCACCTTTCCTAGTATTTGTGCACGGAGTCTTTTCCGTCATAACCGAATGGATACTTGCATTGTTCATTACAATGATTGATTGTGGAGCAAGGTAGGGCAGAAACAGTTCTTCAAACCACTTTTTAAAAGTATTTGCATTCATTTCAGAATGATAATCTGTCGTAGTTTTAGATTTTGATCGGAAAATTAATTTACTTTCCCGAATGAATCCCGTGGCAGCTGAACCGGCATGGCATACAATGAGACGACCACCTTTACCGATAGGAACCTTTGGTCCACCAGAACCATCGCTCATCTTCCAGCAACTCTTTTTCGTGTGGTTTTGATTAACCCAGGTTTCGTCTAAATAGTATACCTGAGCTGTGCCTGCTTTCCTAATTTCATGCATCGTCCTCAGAAACATCATCCTTTCAGCTACAATATCACTCCGTTCCATTAAAAACTTTCTTCCGTCATTGGATCTTTTGTATTTGAAGCCAATTGACTTTAATATTCTAAGCATTGACCATTTGCTTCCAGGGTATCCAACAGAATCTTTCATTTTTACTACAAGTTTTTCTGCTGTAGGGAATTCTCCATCGGCGTACATATCAAAAATGATTCGTCGCAACACATTTTTATCGAAGTCATCCAAGTCTGTGCTTACTTTTTCACGGTTATGATGTTTCCCGGGCGACCGAAACACCACAGTTCCACTGGTGTTTAATGAAGATTTTGCTTCACTTGTAATTCTTTGTACAGTTCGTAGTCCAACGCCACAAGCACTCGCCGTTCGCTCTTGACACCTGGCAACATTGCAACCAGCTACGCCCTTTGCTTCGCTCGCTTCCTCAGATTCTTTTCTAAAGTACTGATACACTTTATATACCATCTCTCTTGCTTGTTTATGCAAAACCTTGCGTTTACTACCTTCCCCCTCCATTCTTGATCACAAAAAGCAGGTAGTATTTAACCCACAATAGAACAAACACAAATTCATACGGAAACCACGCCGCAAACGTACGAACCGCACACCGTGAACTACTGAAACTGACTGACGCGGATTGGTTAAGTGAGAAATCACGTGACACTCCCTCATGCTGCGCATAGACTTTCCACCCGCCTTCGTTCGTGCTCTCTACTCTAAGACCAGATTGCTATGTTTAGCACCAGCTGTAGAAAGACTTTTGATGTTGTTCTCTGCTTTAAAGCAATATTTTCTATCCCTTACTCACTCACCAACACTGATCAAAATTGTTTTTGAAAGTGAAATGTCCGAATTATACCTGTGGTTCTTACTCTCGCTGACATCTATTTTCAAGAACAAAATTGAGGCAGTTGAAAGAGAAAAGAATTCTGTTTTAGAAATTTTGAACTTCCTTACAACTGTGGTAAATTCATTGAAATTACGACTTAGGGAAAATTTTATCTCAATATCAGTTAGACAGCTCATGGGAAAACTACAAGCAAAGGGGAAGGGTAAAGAATGCCAGAGTTTTCTTGAGGAGACGCAGCTTGTATATCAAGAATGCACTGATTATTTAGAGAAATGGATAAATTTTCTTTTAATAAATATATATGGAACTATCTTAAGGAGCAAATAACAAAAAGAATATCCAAAAACATATACAAATAATTATACACACTCATTATTCCAAAAAAGCCCGTTAATTATTCCCTAATATTGTTTGTCCGGCTTTTTTCTTTTGTGTCCTACTTTTTTGCCTTTATTGTCCTCCCTTCTACCCTTCAGTGTCTGGTAACCCTATCTAAAGGGGGCTTTAGTGCATATGCACTGAAGTTATCGGGGAGAACAATACCCGTAACAATGGAATCTTAGTATTGAAATGTTAAAAAAATTACAAAATCTCGCGTATAAATTCAAAATATGAGAGAATACGCATGAGATCGAGTATTCGACGATAAGAATAAGAATCCTCATTCATTTTGGCGTGTTCTAGCATAAATTTCATATCGATAACTTAATTTTAAGATATTTTGAAAAGTAAAAGAATGAAAGCCTTCAAACCAAAAATGTGATAATTGGTTGAAGCTTTTGCGGGTGATTGTCATGCTGAACTCTGGTTTTTTCAGGTTATCCCGTGTAATTTTTTTGCGTTAACCGCCAACGTTTCCTCTCCTTTGCCGGAGACTTCTTCAGGGTGATCTGGCCGGGTGTCATCATGTGTATACTTTATATATACTACGGTAGCAGAGGAGGAGTGGGTGGTTTATAGGAAGGGGAGGGTTGGTGGTGGGGTGAGTTTTGCTGTGGCATTCGTTTTATCATGTTGTTTACTATCACTGGGGTTGGGTTGGTGTTGCTCAACTTATAGCCGCTGTCTCTGTTGAAATTCTTACTGTGCTTCCTCATTTCTAATGCCTCCCGTATTACCCTTTTTCCATAATTTTTTTCTTTCGCGAGAATTGTTGTATCTTCGAAATCTATTTCGTGTCCCCCGGCGGCGCTTTCTGCTACTGCTGATTTGTCGGCATGTTTGAGTCGAATGGCTCTTTTGTCCTCTTTATACTCCTGTCTTGTCCGTTCTCCCTGTTTCCCCTATATAAACTTGATCGCAAGTCCTGCATGGTATCCTATACACCCCTTCCACCTGTAGTGGCGACCTATGTTTAGTGGTTTTTAATGTCCTCTTAACTTGGTTGACGGGCTGAAAAACTGTCGTAATATTAAATTTCTTTATTCCATGTCCCAATTTGTCCGTTGTTCCCTTGACGTAGGAGAGATATGCGGCTATAAGTTGAGCAACACTTGGACCCCAGTGATAGTAAACAACATGATAAAACGAATGCCACAGCAAAACTCACCCCACCACCAACCCTCCCCTTCCTATAAACCACCCACTCCTCCTCTGCTACCGTAGTATATATAAAGTATACACATGATGACACCCGGCCAGATCACCCTGAAGAAGTCTCCGGCAAAGGAGAGGAAACGTTGGCCGTTAACGCAAAAAAATTACACGGGATAACCCGAAAAAACCTAAATTCAGCAAAAATGGGATATTTAAGTGTTATCTTATAGGAAACGACAGTCATCCTGTGAGGGTCAAACCCGTGACCTCATTCGAAAGTTTTGTTAGTTATAACGTAGAGATTCATTAAAACAGAAATCCTGAAAATTTTCAGACAACTCAATAAATTTTTTACCGAGTTATACGCAAAATTGGAGCGTTACGCAGCATGATGATGATGACCATTACGATTTTATAATATAGAGAGACATAAAGTTATTTCGAGAACCATTTAAACGATATCAACCAAATTTAATATAAAGAAGTACGTATAAATATGATCTTTACGTCATGTGCAATTTCGTTTCCAATGTAATAATTGCAACGACAACTTGTCATTTATCGTCACGTATATTTCTGATAGCATGATTATTTTTTTAAATATATATTTTATTTTCTTCATAGGTAGGTATGATATTTAAACTAACAAATAAATGTGCCACTCGAATATTAACAACTACCAAAAATATATTGCGATAGAATGCGTTCAGTATTAGCTAACTGACAAAACATATTTTCAAGTAGTCTAATTAAATTTCGCTGTCGGCCATCTTGCGTTCCTTACAATTCAACGTGTTTATATTATATAATAATACAATGTGAATCAATTAATTGTGCAAATGACATCCCTATAGAAAACTTCTATTAAAGACGTCTTTTGCTGCATTATTGAAATAACCCCCCCCCCCCCCACCCCCCCTCCCGCTCACCCCCTTTGCCTCTCCCATTTTATCTCTCTCCCTTTCACCTGTTTCTTTCTTCTTACAAACATTCTTTTTTATGTTTGAGTAGGAGATAATTCAATTAAAAACAACAAATATTTGGTTTCCATGTAAACAAAGTAAAATCGTACACAGAAATTCACTTACGATATTATGTTAAAATTTTTTCCCTATAGGTGCATTGGACAATTCCGGCGACAATGGGAGCTGTCATGGTAGCTTATAATGGGTATTGTAATAAAATTGATAAAATCACGTATTTTATTGATTCTAAATGGATTTTTATGCTAATTCGATCAGGATTCGGATTCTGTCTTCAATAAAAATAAACTTTGTTCTTTTCTTCGTAGAACCATTCAAGTCTCAAGTTCATACCATGTTTCTAAGTAATTTCAAAATTCAAATGAAAAATAAGCTGCACTCGTCTCTAAGTTATTCAAATGGAGAAAAAGATAAAAAAAGATAATATTTTTCTGTGTGGGGAGGTTGTCGGGGTTACCGGGTACCCGATGTTACTCGTCAATTTACAAAGTTTGGTCCCGATAGCTCAAAGGGCATGGGAATGTATAAGGAACAGACAGACAAGTGGACAGATATTCAGTTTTATATATATAGATTTACTCGCAACGAACTACCCTGAGCGTATGAACAACCTATCCATAGAAGAAGGAATAAGCGATCATAATGCCGTGTACGTAAAGTCAAGTAACTGTACGAAATTTGATCAAAATCGTAATAGCCCTTTTTGAGATAATCAGATTGTGGTTATAAATGCGTAGAATGAACTTCCCGTAACTATTGAGCAATATCAACCATTTCTTCATATACTTTGCTCTCTATGATTTAAATGCTAAAGTACGAGATTTTATTAATTTTCGCTCTACCGTTTAGGCTCCAGAAGAGTGTTTCCCAAACTTTTTGACAGCGTGAACCCCTCTTTATAATGATCCAAATATCGCGAATCCTCTCCTAAAAATAAAAATTTTCAAGGAATCTTTTTTACCTGAGAATAAATTATTAAAGAATATATATTGTAAACAATTTTTTATATTTATTAATTTAAGTATACAATATTTATTACTAGCAGAATTTCCCGTTGAAGTTCAACGGATTTAGTGAAGCTACTACAGCACAACATACAAACTCTTTAAAATATATAGTAGATAATTTTCACCTTACAATTGCCTTTTCTTAACAATTAATCATATTTTTCTGTAACAGTCCGTTTCCGAGACTATTGCATTCAAATATAACGATAATTTTATTTCCTATCATATATATCACTTTCGCCAAATCCAGGTTCATTTCTTGTGTAATTATGCCACGCTGAAATATTTACTTTTATGTCTTGTAAGCAAGAAACCCTTGTGCAGTTGTCCATGATTGAACACCATGATTGTACACCAGATACGTGAGCTTATTTACGTTAATAAGCATTATAATGTGAAATATAAAGATTTTACTTACGAAAAATGTAAGATTCCAGTGTTCAATAGACAAAAGAAGGTTCAATTACTTTCATCATTGAACGCTTCCTGAATAATAATAATCAGTATCTATTTACATTGCTATCCATAAACATCGATCGTTTCGTTGCTTAAACAAAAGTGCGAATCCAATAACGCTAAACTTTCGTCTAATTGTAAGCTTCATTGAAGCTAACTGAATCGGAGGTAACAATGAGGGCCGCCTTGGCAACGCACGGAAAGAATACGAAAAATCCACAAAATTTCGAAACAAAAAAGTTAATTTCCAATATTGGCAGCACTGATTAATCCCGGTTGACCAAACCTTGACCATTCACTAAGTTAGGATGTAAGGAAGAATCGTAACAAATTTGGTTATTCTAGCTTTTATCATTCAGGAGGAGTTCCATGAACAATCACACAAACACACAAACCAACAAACACACTTTTCAAAATACATTATAGGAGATAACATTATTTCCACCTTTAATATATACTTTTCCGTTGCTTATTTGCTTGTTTGTAACCTTGTGGTCAGCAGTAGTAGTAGGAAGGGGAGCAGCGTAATTTTTATTTGCATATTAAAGTTACGAAGAATTATCATGAAAATTTGAGATTTGAAACAAAGTCCAGAAGTACAAAATTTACTTTTTACTTTCTCATACGAAGTATCAAGAAAGTATTGTTATCGCGAAAAAATTCGACCACGAGATTTTTACGGAAATACACATTTTAGGTGTCTCTGAATCCGAAAAAGTAGTTTTCGCAATGCCGTCTGTCTGTCTGTCACTGTCTCTGGGGCCTAGACGGTAGAGCGAAAATGAATTAAATCAGGTACATAAGCATTTCATCATACTGAGCAGAGTATACATAGAAATGGTTGACATTGATCTATAATTAAGAGTAGTTAATTCTACGCATTTTTAACAACAATCCGATTTTCTCGAAAATGGCTCAAACGATTTTGATCAAATTTCGTACAGTTACTTGAGTTTACGTCTTCAATAATACTACGTATTTTATTTTTCTCAATGAATGAATATAAGGCTAGTTTATTCTTGGGCAACTTTAACAAAAATTGGATTTCCTAAAAACAGGCTCATACGATTTTCATTTTCTAAAGATTACTAAACGACACATTAATTCCCATATATGAGAAAGTTTGTACAATGTATGTTGTACCGATTTTTTACAATTTCCGTACAATATTATGTCTGAACATTCGTCCTTGTCCCTTTCGTTAAGAGTGCATTACAATTATATTATCCACCATGATATCGATTTGTGCATTGTTTAAAGAAGACATTGGTCTTCTATCAAATTATTGCTTACAAAGACGAAGGCCTATACAGTTTCCGTTTTACAAAAAGCTCCTCTACGTAGTGAAAAGAGATTGATGATTTTTTCTTCCTAAGACTGAAAAATAGGTTTAGCTCCAGACACATTCTTTTCGTACTTCAAATAAAAGTTTGATATAAATATTGTTTAACTAATGGATTATTTTTCATTTTAATAAAAAATAGTTATACAGAATTTGTTAAAAACTTGAATGTCAACTAAGATCAAATTAAGTGACTTACAAAAAAACTTTCCTCGCCTTTACGGATTTTTTTGCCGCGAACCCCCTGGCGGTCATCTGGCGAACCACACTTTGGGAACCTCTGACTCTAGAGCCAGCATTGCTAAATCCACTTTTTCGGACTCAGCTACACCTAAAACGTATATTTCCATCCGAATCTCGAGGTCGAATTTTTTCGCGATAACAATACTTTCTCAATATACATACTTCGTATATGAGAAAGTAGAAATTCAACTTGGCAGGTTTTCAACAGGTGTGCTCAGCGTAGCAGGTCAACGCCCCCGCCTCTACGCCACGGCACCCCATTTCGCAAGATTTGAAATTTCGAAGGTACTTCTCTACCTAGTTGAGTTATCTGATGTGGTCTTTCAGCCCTTATTTAAAAAGACTAAATTTTTAAAGAAAACAATGTCGTTTATATGTGGATCACAATGAAAGCTATCGCAAAAATGTTACCACCATGTTTGGAATAACCGCATGTGACTCCACTCTAAATTAACCACATCCTTTAAATTTCGTCGGAGGAAAAATTATGAGGCTTAATATCTTGTTTTCTTCGTGAACATATTTTGTGAAGATGGAAGTACGCCGGAACTGTCCTCTTAGATCATGAAGTTTAATTCGTCAAAGAATCCCCTTTTAAAAAAATTAATGCATTACAACATAAAATCCAATAAATATTGACAAATGAGTGGAAAATAACGCAGTTACTTACGCCATACGTGGTATTACTTTGCGTAGGAAATCTATATTTGGACTGCTGCCAACCACCCATCACTGCTTCCGGCCGCAAATATCCCATTAAGAAACCAAAAAGCGGAAAGCGAATTCCGCCGCTGGAGCTTGTCCTGATTCTCATTGGGTGACAGACAAAAAAACACTAAAATGGATTTTATTGGACTATTTCAAGTCTTTGCATCTCTCTCCCCCCCCCCCACTCACACTCTCCCTCTCTCTCACTTCCCCTCTCTCCCTTTCCCTACCTCTCTTGCTTCCCCCCTCTCTCTCTCCCTACCTCTCTCTCACTCCCTCTCTCTCCCTCTCTCTCCCTCTCTTGCTCTCCCTCCCTCTCTCCCTATCCCTCTCTCTCACTCCCTCTCTCTCTGGCTCTCTTGCTCCCTCTCTCTCTCTCCCTCCCTCTCTCTCCCCTCCCTCTCTCTCCCCTCCCTCTCTCTCCCCTCCCTCTCTCTCTCTCTCCCTCTCTCTATCCCTCTCTCTCATTCCCTCTCTCTACCTCTCTTGCTCCCCCTCTCTCTCTCCCTCCCTCTCTCTCCCCCTCCCTCTCTCTCTCCCTCTCTTGCTCCCCCTCTCACTCCCTCTCTCTCTCACTCCCTCTCTCTCTCAATCCCACTCTCCCTCTCTCCCCCTCCCTCTCTCTCTCCCTCACTCTCTTGCTCCCCCTCTCACTCACTCCCTCTCTCTCTCAATCCCTCTCTCTTTCACTCCCTCTCTCCACCTCTCTTGCTCCCCCTCTCTCTCACTCTCACTCTCTCTCTCTCACTCTCTCTCTCCCTCTCTCTACCTCTCTTGCTCCCCCTCTCTCTCCCCCTCCCTCTCTCTCTCCCTCCCTGTCTTGCTCCCCCTCTTACTCACTCCCTCTCTCTACCTCTCTCCCCCTCTCTCTCTCTCCCTCATTCTCTTGCTCCCCCTATCTCTCTCCCTCCCTCTCTCACTCTCACTCTCTCTATCCCTCTCTCTGTCTCCCTTTTCCTCACTGTCCCCCCCCCCCCTCATCCTCTATATCCGTCTTCCCCTCTCTCACTTACTCTCCCTCTCTCTCCCTCTCTTGCTCTCCCTCTCTCCCTCCCTCTCCCCCTCTCTCTCCCCCTCTCTCTCCCTCTCCCCCTCTCTCACGCTCTCTCTCTCTATCCCTCTCTAATTTGTATACAGTAATGACGTATTATCGGAGAATTATTGGGAAAACCGAATCGGGTTTCGATTAAACCTCTACTTCCGGTTAACCGATATTGTCCAAACCTAATCAGTACTTGGTGCTCATGCTAAAGTGTTATATATGAAATTTGGTATTAATATGACAAGTACTTTTTGAGTTAGAGCGCCTACAATCACATATATACACACAGACACATTTCGTAAATAGTCTGAACGTGTTCTAGAGACCTCAAAACGTGTATTTCCATTGAAATCTCGAATTGGATTTCTTTCGTAATCACATTACTTTCCCATTATTACATATGTAGAAAGTGAAAATAAAAGCAGAAAAATAATTTTCAAACGCATGATTGCATCTCTGCACCGATTTACGTGTTTTTCTGTTTTCACAGTATTGGTGAAAAAACAACCCCTATAATGTATAATTATAATTTTTTTTAGTTTTCATCATTCATTTCAAATACCTAACATTTGTGAAAAATAACATCGGTGTAGCACCTCTAGAAGTGCATTTATATAAATTTAGTAGTTAAAAATGTTAAGAATACACAATAATAAATATTTCTAAAATTTTCAATGTTACTTACTACCGAAGCATCATTCCCTACCTTGTTAAAAATTTTCAGCTTCCTGCACCTTCAGAAAGTACATAAGCATTAGTCATATTTTTACATTTTAGAATTTATTACGGCTGAACGAAGAAAAATTATCAAATTACTGTAATCCAGTTTTCATTATTTGGCAAATTCTATCTACAGAAAAAATTTCAGCTTCATAGCACATTTAGAAGTAGCTAAACCATTAAAAATTAATAAAATAGTTTATAATTTTTACGGCCAAGAAAATGAACATTGTTCCACTTTTCCAATTATTCCTCCGATTGTTTTTTCGATTCATTTATGTATTCAATTTCAGCTCCCAACTATTGTAGTTTGGCCTTGAAATTAGTATCCTCCTATATATATCCTATCATTCTATAAGCACTCTTCTTAAAGAGGATATAGGATACAAGTGAATGTGTGCTTGCATTCTGCAAGCATTTTCTCTCATTTAATAAGGGCTAAAAGCCGACAAAATTTCTAAATGCAAAAGCGCACTGCACCTATTTGAATGCTTTCCTTTTGGGAAATAATCTCAAATTTGAGGCTACCTGGAATCGAACCTATGACACCTACGCAGGAGTTGTCAAATACTATGGAGATATACTCATGACATCTACAAATCCTGAAAATAACATCTATTTATTCCTCTTAGTTTCTTCTATATGAAGGAATTCATTTTTTCCATGCTTTGTTATGGGAGATATACCGGCTCGTCTGAAGCCGAACCCAGGACACTTGCGGTGAAATTGATAACGGTTCCCTATAGATCTTCCGGATATCTAACAGCCCTCCAAGTTTGAATTCTCTACCTTATCAGAAACTGCCAGAAATTAACTTTCAAATATGCCACAATGCTTTTCTTATGGTAAAGGAAATTTCGGAATTTCTGGAGTCGAATCCATGACACTAAGGTATGAGATCTATTTTTTTCTGATAGTTTCTCCATGCCATTTCCAATTACTGAAAACTTCAGCTCTCCATCTATTGTAGGTTGGACTAGACATTTGTATCCTTCTATATATATCATTCTATAAGCACTCTTCTTACAGAGGAGGATATACTATACAAGTAAATGTGTGCTTGCATTCTGCAAGCATTTTCTCTAACCTTAAAGTAAAAATAAAACCCAAAAATTACTTTCGATGCATAAGTTCGCATCTCGGCTCCGAATTACGTGTTCTTCTGTTTCGAAAATATTGGGGTAGAAACAACCCCTAAAATTTATAATTATAATACATTTATAGGTTTTTATCATTTGTTACGAATACCTCACATTTATGCGGAATTTCATCAATGCAGCACCTCTAAGAGTGCATTTATATGAATTTCATTTTTAAATTTTGTTAATTTTTAACAGCCACAGCAATAAATATTTCTAAAATTTTCAATGTTATTTACCACCGGGACATTATTTCCTAACCCTGTTAAAATTTTCACCTTTCTGGATCTACAGAAGGTACATAAACCTTAGTCAATTTGTTAAACATTTGAGAAGTTATTACGGCCGAACGAATAAAAATTTTCAAATTTCTATATTCCCGTTTTCATTATTTGGCGAATTCTACAGGTAGAAAAAAATTCAGCTTGATAGCGCATTTAGAAATACCTAAACCATGAAATGTTAGTAAAATTGTTTATAATTTTTACCGGCCAAGAAATTAAACATTGTCGCAATTTTCCAATTATTCTTCCGATTATTTTTCTCCGTTCACCTATGTATTAAATTCCAGCTCTCCAGCTATTGTAGTTCGGGCCAGACATTAGTATCCTCCTATATCCTATATATATCCTATATCGTATATCCTCCTCTGTAAGAAGAGTGCTTATAGAATGACTAGCTAATTGTGCTTGCATTCTGCAAGCATTTTCTCTCACCTTAAAGTAAAAATAAAAGCCGAAAAATAATTTTCAACGCATAAGTTTGCATCTCGGCTCCAAATTACGTGTTGTTTGGTTTTGAAAATATTGGGGAATAGCATTTGTTACGATTACCTCACATTTAGGCAAAATTTCATGAATGTAGCACCTGCAGAAGTGCATTTACAGTGAGTCTCTTTATTATTGGGCCAACATAAAAATAATTTTCAAAACCCATATATTTTAAAAATAAATTATAGTAGTTTTTTTTGAAACTTATTCAGCTCTTTATTGTTGGTTTCCTTACAAAAACAGGAAGGTAATTAGTAGCATTCGACTACTATGGCAACATATATAAACATGTTTATTCAAATAAACAAAAATATGATATCACAAAATTATTGGGTCAAACCGTCATTAGATACCATCGATATCCAATTCATTATCGATTAGTGTATGCTGTCAGTGCAGTATCGTGCGTTGGTCAATAAGTGCTTCTTGAAAATTTGAGTGCAATTCACAATTTTTTTATTAAAGAAAGGACTGAAATAATCTACGTGCACTTAAAATGGGATGTAAAAGTGCAAACACTTCTTTTAATCAGCGTCAACTGGTTATTTTCCATCATGCCAAGGGCAAAACAGAACGGGAAATTGCTGTAATGCTACAAATGCCTAGAAGTACTGTGGGTAATATTATTAGACTTTTTATAAATGAGGATCGTATAGATTCGAAGCCAAATCCTGGAAGACCAGCATTACTCAATGATCATGACAAGCGTTGGATTATGCGAAAAGTAAAAGTAAATCCTCGTTTAAGCGCCCTGAAAATTGTAACTGAATTGTCAACTTATTGCGACAAACATGTACATCCAGAAACCATTCGGCGTTGCATAAGGGAAAATGGTTACAATGGTCGAGTAGCTAGAAAGAAGCCATTCATTAGTAATGCCAATAAGAAAATCAGAATAGCATTTGCAGAAGAACATTTGGATAAGGGCAGAGATTCCTGGAATCAGGTAATATTTGCTGATGAAAGCAAGTTCAATGTTTTTGGGTCCGATGGTCGTGCCATGGTGTGGAGAAAGCCGAATGAGGAACTAAATAAAGAGAACCTTCGACTGACAGTAAAACATGGTGCAGGATCTGTCATGGTATGGGGCTGTATGTCCACCTCAGGAGTCGGAAATTTGGTCTTCATAGTTGGTATAATGGATAAAATGGTCTACCTGAACATTTTAAAGAATAATTTAAAACAGTCGGCTGAAAAAATGGGGATTTTGCAGACCTTTCAGTATTACCAGGACAACGACCCAAAGCTTAAAGCTCACATTGTGCGCGAATGGCTGCTTTATAACTGCCCAAAAGTAATTGGCACTCCACCGCAATCCCCTAATATAAATCCCATTGAAAATTTGTGGGATGAGCTCGACCGAAGAGTCAGGAGTCACACAATCAGCAACAGGGAAGAATTGAAAAAACTGCTGCAGGAAGATTGGACCAGTATTCCTGGAACAATCACCAAAAAATTAGTAGAGTGAATTCCAAATAGGCTCAGATGTGTTCTGAAAAATAAAGGGTACCAAACAAAGTACTAAAAATAAGTCTGTTAGTGTATTAGTAGTAAAAACAATTTATTTTCCATTTGTGGCCCAATAATTTTGTGGTGTCATATTTTTGTTTATTTGAATAAACATGTTTATATATGTTGCCATAGTAGTCGAATGCTACTAATTACCTTCCTGTTTTTGTAAGGAAACCAACAATGAAGAGGTGAATAGGTTTCAAAAAACCAATATAATTTATTTTTTAAATATATGGGTTTTGAAAATTATTTTTATGTTGGCCCAATAATAAAGAGACTCACGTATATGAATTTCATTGTTTAAATTTATGAATTTTTAATAGCCGCAACAATAAATATTTCTAAAATTTTCAATGTTATTTACCACCGGAACATTACTTCCTAACTCTTCAAATTTTCAGCTTCCTGAATCTTCAGAAAGTACGTAAACATTAGTCAATTTGTTAAACATTTAAGAATTTATTACGTCCGAACGAAGACAAATTTTCCAATTTCTATAATCCCGTTTTCATTATTAGGTAAATTCTAAATGTAGAAAAAATTTCAGGTTCATAGCACAATTAGAAGTATCAAAACCATGAAATGTTATTGAAATACTTTATAATTTTTACCGGCCAAGAAAGTAAACATTGTTGCATTTTAGCATTTATTCCTCCGATTATTCTTTTAGATTCACCTATGTATTAAATTTTAGCTCACCAACTATTGTAGTTTGGGCCAGACATTAGTATCCTCCTATATATATCCTATCATTCTATATCGACTACTCTTACAGAGGATATAGGACACTAGTGAATGTGTGCTTGCATTCAGCAAGCATTTTCTCTCACCTTAAAGAAAAAATAAAATCCGAAAAATGATTTCAACTCTTAAGTTTGCATCTCGACTCCGAATTACGTGTTTGTCTGTTTTGAAAATATTAGGGTAAAAACAACCCCTAAAATTTATAATTATAAAACATTTGTAGGTTTTTAGCATTTGTTACGGATACCTCACATTTTTGCAAAATTTCATGAATGTAGCACCTCTAGAAGTGCATTTATATGAATTTCATTGTTTAAAATTTATGAATTTTTAATAGCAACAAGATAAAACTTTCATGAAATTTCGAATGTTATTTACCACCGGAACATTATTTCCTAACTTTTTCCATATTCCCGTTTTCATTATTTGGCTAATTCTACATGTTGAAAAAATTTCAGCTTCATAGCGCATTTAGAAGTACCTAAACCATGAAATGTTAGTAAAATAGTTTATAATTTTTACCGGCCAAGAAAATGAACATTGTCGCAATTTTCCAATTATTCTTCCTATTATTTTTTTTGTTTCACCTACGTATTAAATTTCAGCTCTCCAACTATTTTAGTTTGGGCCAGACATTAGTATCCTCCTATATATATATATACAGTAAAACTCGTTTATAACGTTCACGCCTAAAACGAAGAAATATCTCGGTCCCTTGAACTTCTCCATAAGGGCATTTGTTAAATTTCTCGGATCTAACGAACACGCATTTTACGAATTTTCGGCTGTAACGAACAAATGTTTGGTCCCGTGGCAAAAAACGCCCCATATATAACGAATTTTGGCGAGCAGACGATAAGTAATGAATAGCTTCCGCCCGTTTACCGCGCACTTGTTCGTAGAGGTCCCCTTCCTCCATCTACCCCTTAAATACGAATTTCCACGCTCCCTTTGTTTTGAAATTGATAGTAAAAATGTGAAATTTTTATGTAAATTAATGACCATAATAATAATATCAATGGACCATTTAAAAATCGTATGTAATAGTAGTCGAACATTTTACATGCCGCGAAGTTGATAAGCATCTCTTTGCATATGTAACTACGGCACTGAAGTCGACTCACTGCAAATACAGTAAAAGCTGTGTTATCCGGCTATCTTGGGGATTGTGGAAAGCCGATTAGGAGAAATATCCGGTTAGGGGAGCGTTTTTCGATTTTGACATCGCAAATTTAGCAGTAACTAAACAAAATTGGGCTTAGGAACACTATCGTACTCCCCAAACATAACTATGCATGGGGTTTGCATTTTCCATTTTAATTCATTCACACGTAGTTGTATCTACCTACTATTTACCCATTCTTATTTCATACGTTACTACGCTTAAATGCAAAACAAAAGACAGAAGTTAGGGCGTCCGGGAAGTTTGGGGAGTACGACAGTGAACCTGTTCCCAAAATTGAATTTATTAGATTATATCTTTCTCATTTATCTTTATTTACTGTATTAGAAAAGGACGAAATTATTTAATTCTTCTGAATATTTCTGTGAAAACCAGTCATATAATATTTTATTCAGTTCCTCCAATTTGGCTTATGAAGCGTATGATGTTTATTAATTGATTTACTCGTCTCAGAAGATGACACAAATTTCATTAATTTAGTCTTATGAGCCTTGATATCGTAGAGCGTGGAAGATCCGATGTTGAATTCTTTTGCTATGGCTGCTCTATTTTTTCCTTTTTCAATTCGTTTGATCAGCTCCAGCTTTTGTGTTAGCGTTAAACCAACCTTTTCTCTCCTGTTCCTTGCTTTTAGGTATTTATTTAGATGCCATATTCAATGGGTGGGTAATTTTTTAAATAATAAAAAGCGATAAAACTGGAAATTGTAGAAGTACACCAAAACATCTAGACAATGCAAATGGCTTACGTAACCAAAAACGCCATGCTTACTCGGCAGCTACAGAAGTATACGGAGTAAATACGTAATATATACATCTTATATTTTAAGAAATTTTAAAGTGGAAGTTGTGGTATTACACATATACTATTCACACAAAAATTCACAAAAAAAGAAAAAGAGATACTGAATGAATTGTATTTGTGTAATTGCCAGTATCTAAGACTGGCCGGTTTCAATTGGCCGGATAGCACAGCTTATCCTCTGTAAGAAGAGTCGATATAGAATGATAGGATATATATAGGAGGATACTAATGTCTGGCCCAAACTATAATAGTTGGAGAGCTGGAATTTAATACAGAGGTGAATAAAAAAAATAATAGGAGAAAAAATTGCAAAATTGCAACAATGTGCATTATTTTGGCCGGTAAAAATTATAAACTATTTTACTAACATTTCATGGTTTAGGTATTTCTAAATGCGCTATCAAGCTGAATTTTTTTCTACCTGTAGAATTCGCCAAATAATGAAAACGGGAATATAGAAATTTGAAAATTTTTATTCGTTCGGCCGTAATAACTTCTCAAATGTTTAACAAATTGACTAAGGTTTATGTACCTTCTGTAGATCCAGGAAGCTGAAAATTTAACAGGGTTAGGAAATAATGTCCCGGTGGTAAATAACATTGAAAATTTTAGAAATATTTAGTGCTGTGGCTGTTAAAAATTAACAAAATTTAAACAATGAAATTCATATAAATGCACTCTTAGAGGTGCTGCATTGATGAAATTCCGCATAAACGTGAGGTATTCGAACAAATGCTGAAAACCTATTAAAGTTTTATAATTATAAATTTTTGGGGTTGTTTATACCCCAATATTGACAATATGGAAAAACACGTAATTCGGAGCCAAGATGCAACCTTTAGCGTTGGAAATTATTTTTCAGCTTTTATTTTTACTTTAAGGTGAGAGATAATGCTTGCAGAATGCAAGCACACCTTCACTAGTATCCTATATCGTATATCCTCCTCTGTAAGAAGAGTGCTTATGGAATGATATATAGGATATAGGAGGATACTAATGTCTGGCCCAAACTACTATTGTTGTAGAGCTGAAATTTAATACACAGGGGAAACAAAAATATTATCGGAGGAATAAATGCTAAATTACAGCGATGTTTATTTTCTTGGCCGTAAAAAATTATAAACAACTTTACTAACATTTCATGATTTAGGTACTTCCAAATGGGCTATGACGCTAAAATTTTTTCAAGAGATAGAACATGCCAAATAATGAAAACAGGAATATAGAAATGTGAAAATTTTTATTCGTGTGGCCCTAGTAAATGCTCATAAGTTTAACAAATTGACTAATGTTTATGTACATTCGGCAGATCCAGGAAGCTGAAAATGTTAACATAGTTAGGAAGTAATGTCCCGGTGGTAAATAACATTGAAAATTTTACAATTATTCATTGCTGTGGCTGTTAAAAATTAATAAATTGGAAAAAATAAAATTCACATAAATGCACTGCTAGAGGTGCTACATTGATGAAATTTCGCATAAGTGTGAGGTATTCGTAACAAATGATAAAATCCTATAAATGTATTATACAATTTAGGGGTTGTTTTTACTCCAATATTTTCAAATCAGAAAAACACGTAATTCGGAGCCGAGATGCAAAATTAAGCGTTGAAAATTATTTTTTAGCTTTTATATTTACATTAATGTGAGAGAAAGTGCTTGCAGGAATTCGAGCACAATTAACTAGTATCATTCTATAAGCACTCTTCTTACAGAGGAGGATACATAATATAGGACATAAGAGGATACTAATGTCTGGTCCTAACTTCTAGAGTTGGAGAGCTGAACTTTAATATACAGGTGAATCAACAATATTGTTGGAGGAATAAATGCAGAGTTGCAGTAATGTCTATTTTCTTGGCCGTAAAAAATTATAAACAATTTTACCAACATTTCATGGTTTAGGTACTTCTAAATGCGCTATGATGCTGAAATTTTTTCTACGTGTAGAATTAGCCAAATAATGAAAATGGGAAAATAGAAATTTGAAAATTTTTATTCGTTCAACCGTGATAAATTTTCACATGTTTAACAAATTCGCTAATGTTTATGTACTTTGTGAAGATCCAGGAAGCTGCAAATTTTAACAATGTTAGGAAATTATGTTCTGGTAGTAAATCACATTCGAAATTTCATGAATGTTTTATATTGTGGCTGTTAAAAATTCATTAATTTTAAACAATGAAATTCATATAAATGCACTTCTAGAGGTGCTATATCCATGAAATTTTGCATAAACGTGAGGTATTCCTAAGAAATGCTAAGAACCAATAAATATTTCATAATTGTAAATTTTAGGGGTTGTTTTTACCCCAGTATTTACCATAAGGAAAAACACTTAAATCGACAACAAGGTGTAAACCAGGGCTGTCCAACATAACACCCGCGGGCCACAATTCGGCCCGCGAAGCTGTTCAATCCGGCCCAGTAGCCGCTAGAAAAAATCTCTTATTTATATTAATATTTTTGTTGAAACGAATTTAAAAACATATTTCAAAATAACAAACTACCTACTAATATTTGTCTGATAAAGAAGTAAAATATATGACCGATATATATATCGATATATCGACCTTAGTGCCAGTTTGACAGTGTCGGAGTTTCATGAATGTCGCGTGGGTATGGTTTCATTAATACAATACTACCCATTGTTGCTGATATCTTTATCCCGGTTAATTATAATTATAATTACAGAATCGATACATTGAACCTGTTAACCCTTAATGATGATGGCTGTAAAGAAACGTAAAATTGACGCAGAATGTCACGTGTTCAAGGGCAGTTGGACTGAAGATTTTTTTGTGATTGAACAAAATGCAAACATCATATATCTCATATGTCAAGAAAAAATTTCAGTATGAGTTTGAGTTTCTTGGAGTGGAACTTCATATTTTCTTCTTCATACATACACCCAAACCCGTTCTTGGTTCTTGATATTCTTTATTATTATGTTTATTAACGTAAATAGGCTCACGTATCTGGAGTACATTTACCGGAGTCAGTTTTCAATCTTGGCGTACTGTACATTGCTTTTTCACGGGTTTCTTGCCAACAAGACATAAAAGCAAATATTTCAGCGAGGCATAATTACAAAAGAAGTGAAGCTGGATTTGGCGAATGTGATATGATAGGAAATAAAATTATCGTTATATTTGAATGCAATACGTTCGGAAACGGATTGTTACAAGCAAATATGAATAATTGTTAAGAAAAGCTAATTGTAATTTAAAAAGTATCTACTATATAGGTATTTTAAAGAGTTTTATGTTGTGCTGTAGTAGCTTCACTAAATCCGTTGAAATTCAACGGGAAATTCTGCTAGTACTCTATAAATATTTCAAAATAACGTACTTCAACGTAGCGTACTTTTCAATACTACGTATGAAATTCAGAGGTCCCGTAAATGGCTCAACCATAACTATTTCTATCTCATTCAATTCGTTTATAAAAATTTTCAAGGCATACGTATTTTGTCTTTAGTATGTAAACATCTGCGGAACTCCGCCAAAATCCCAAAAGAAGGGGTTTTCCGAACTGAAAAATTTAGAACCCCTATTCCTATAGCCTATGTAAAAGCGTCAATATAGCGTAGTAGATGCGATATCAAAGATTTAGTATGAGCTAGATAGATGTCTTGTTGCTGTGCGTCACTTTTTAGTTTTCAACAATTTCTCTCATCAGAGGCCTTGGACAGATGGACGCCTCTGCAATGCCACTTTATGGCCCTGAGACAATGCCAAAGCGGCGGTGCGTTGCTAAGCAACGACGCGTCTGGTGCAGATGCCGTGATGGGCCCAGGTGCGTGCGGGAACAAACGGAAGGGAGGGCAGGTGAGGTTTTCTGTGGAGCAAACGACCGCCTTGGAGAAAAGATTCGGAGGTCACAAGTACCTTAGTCCTGAAGAAAGACGGATACTTGCGGATGACCTGAAATTGACGGACCGGCAGGTGAGGAATTACGGAGAATAACAAAAAAGTAGATTTCGAGTATGCAATCGATGGAATGAATATTCAGGCAGGTAAACATATTATATATTTTAGAGTTACCATTTACAATAACACCCTGCAAGTCGCCTGAAGCGTTTGGCAGGGGGTGTCACTGCACCTGCATAAACTATAACTATATTAGCATGTTTTGTCGCGTCCGGGAAAAAATCCGATTTCGATTCTATGGGCTATTTGGACATATTATCCGGTACTCTCTGATATAACCTTATGATCACTAACACCTATAAGTACAACTATGCCGCGTACATGTTCAATTAATTCGGATCTTTTAAACTTTTCAAATAGGCTTCTGTTGTATTCAATTCTACTACTCTTCATTGTCTGCCATTTCTAGCCTCTCAAAATGTCTGATACACTCGCATCATACCGATATTCTCCCTTTAGTACAGACATCTTGCCGCTATACGCTGGGCTCTTCCGTGCTCCCTAGTTAAACTCCTCCACGAAAAACATGCGCAGCAGTATTGCACGACGGGTCGGATTAGGGAAAAGTATGCGATTCCCTTCGCATTCGAGAGGCATCCTCGAAAGGACTCTAGAGCAGCGGTTTCCAAACTTTTTTTTGCGTACCACCGAAAACGTGACAACATTTCCTAGTACTAGGTAAGTATAAATGTAGTGAATATAGTAATGAATGCTGGCACTAAATTCGCATAATATTGAATTGAATTGGGACCTTGTGACTTCAAACAACTACCAGCGCTATTAGGCTTCTTAGTCTAAATCACAAAGAAAGGTAGGAGAGAAACCCGTTGCCGGATTTACGTCCCTTCCGAAGGACGGAGCGCTGATTCGCGTGCTCTCCTCTAAACACGCAAATGGGAGGCCGAAAGATCTCTTTTTGAAAAAATCCTACTATCGCAGGATTCGTACCCGGTTCGCACCGGGTATGCTCGGACGTAGCAGGCCAACGCCCTCGCCACTACGCCACGGCACGCCTTTTCGCATACTACTGGCAGAAGCTTCGCGTACCACTAGTGGTACGCGTACCATAGTTTGAGGACCGCTGCTCTAGAGGAAAGCCCTTGAACCCGGTTCCGTGACGGTTTTGATATGTTCCCTACTAGACAAGTTGCCACTGAGAGTTACTCCTAGGTATTTGTAGCTATTGACCTATTTTCTCTTTAATCCAGATATTTCGTACGGGTAACGGATGAAATTCATGGAACGCGTGAAATTCATTCGGCGCATTTCTCTATATTCAGGTCGAGTTGCCAATCTTTACACCATTTCGTAATAGCCTGAAGGTCCTTTTGCAAATTCTCCTGATCGTGTATTGTGTTGATTTCACCATACACAAGTGTGTCATCCGCGAAGAGTCTAACTTTACACTTTATATTCTCTGTTAGTGGTCCTATTAAAACTCCCTGCAGCACTTCAAAGCTGTTTTCACCTGCATAATTGATAAATGTCTTCATTTGGTCCGTGGCACAGGTTTTGAATCCTGTGAGATCCGCTTTACTGAATATGTGAACCAACCGCCGCTTTGGTTTTATATGTAATCGCAGGGTTGGATTTGAAGTGAACAGTTCTTATTTTTCGGTCTCCTATACCATCGCCGACATGTATGATTCTAGTGAATGGCAGGCGGGTAGTGAATAACAAATTTAGTAATTTCCTTCTCCGTTTTAGTCGTATTATTATAACTGTCGTCATTCTTAATGATTATTATAACATCTTTCGCCGCCCCCTGATCTCGAAAATATATTT
The DNA here is from genome assembly GCA_036926305.1 of Uropetala carovei. Classification (NCBI taxonomy): domain Eukaryota; kingdom Metazoa; phylum Arthropoda; class Insecta; order Odonata; family Petaluridae; genus Uropetala; species Uropetala carovei. The sequence continues at coordinate 4,365,198 of JAXCHB010000149.1, forward strand.
CATCTCTCCGCGAGCTACGCTATACTTGGAACCCCTAAAATCCTTGCTGCTAACATCGGAGGATCCTACGCTTTTCTATGTATTAATTATTTTTTCGTCTAACCTTATAAAAAACACCCTAGTTTGCTCGGATACCTTCCGCGTTGCCCTCTCCGGAGCCCAACAGCTGTTTTAAGGTTCGGAAAAGTGAGTTTTTAAAAAACTCAACAGTTTCCATGTTGCTATTTGCGGCGTCATAGGAATCATATTTAAAGATTGGTCTCTTCAAAAGTACAAAAAAACGCTCGTGGGTATTTATTTCTAATCAGTGTTCTAATTATACATATTTCCCTACGTTATTTGGCTCATTCTCCTACCCCTCTCCACGAATTACGTTCAAGTTTAAATTTAATTCTTCAAGGCCTTCCGAAATTCATTTTGGCATTCCTGCAGCAGTGGAATTTATCGTTTCTCTATTTTTACCGATTCATGCAATCCAGAATTCTTTTCTTGCATATAACGCATCTTATAATCATATTAATTTGCTCAACGTGAGATACATCTAACCCAGTGCTCCCCAAGAACCTTTTTTGCTCCACGGCACACCTTCATGCATGCTAAACAACATCGCGACACACCAAACCACCCCTAATTAATTTCGCTGCGTAAATACACATTAAAAAAAACTAACATAAAACAAATAAAAGTCACAAGTATATTACATTGTTATGATTGGTAAAGTGATATTAAAATAATTGTAAATTAGGTACGTATCACAATTCAACGTGTAAAATTGTTATGCTCTTCCTCAAAAAATTCAGGCTTTCCTTTTTGGTACAAAGACGCTTTATATTTGGCTCACTAATAAAAAGAGCTACAAGAACTTCATCTAGGTTCTTTAAAGATGTCCTTTTAATATTTTTAATGTGGGTTGAAGAACAACTAAATTCGCATAAATACATTGTTGAATGTCATATCAATAGGATATTCGTATATTGAAGGATATTCTCCTTTAGCTTTTAGCCACAATTCATCTAAAAGTAGCATAATAATTTTAAGTTGTATGATCGTTACTAAGGTCTATCAATTACTCTCGTAGTTTCAGAATCAATTCTTTGGATGAATAAGATGTTTGCGAATTTGTTTGAACTAAATTTCTCCATAAACCTTAACCTAGCGCTATTTCTGCGATCCTCTAGCGATATCCAATTCAACTCCTTCGAAAGTGATGTGACGCTTAATTTTTGCTCATATTTTTGCGTAACGAATCTGGCTGCTCTGCGTTGGATGCTTTCTAACTCAAGTATTTGTCCCTTTTCGTACGGATCCCATATGAGATCTGACCAATGATAAATAACACGTTTCTCCTCCCTGTTCTGCGCTACTTCTTACTATTCTGCTTACCAAGCCCAATTTCTTATTAGCTGCGCCTACGATCCTTCGAATATGCATATTCCATAATAGATCACGGCAAATGGTGACTCCTAAATATTTAACGTACTCTGCAGATTGGATATTCAATCTATCAATTCTGTACTCCGAGTCTAATTCATTGTTCTTACTCTTCCAGAAACTCAATAGGGAACATTTGCTGTGATTAACTTCGATTTTCCAATCTTGACACCATGCTGAAAGGGCGTTTAAATCTTCCTGGAGCGATTTTTGGTTATCCTGACTCGTTATGTCATTATATAAAACGGTGTCATATGCGAAAAGTCTTATTTAGCAGCGAACTACCGAGCAGATATCGTTTATATATATCAGGAATAGTAGTGGACCTATGACACTTACTTGTGGAACACCTATGCGACTTTAACTGGGTAGGAAAATCTCCTATTAACGACTACTTTCTGTTGTCTATTGGATAGGAAGTCTTTTATTCAAGTCACGATATTCTAGTTTATGCTGTACTTTCCTAGTTTTCCTATTAATTTCTTATGTAATACTATATCGAAGGTCTGTCTATACTCAATGAAAACGGCGTCAACTTGAGTGTTTTTCTCTCCTTATAGCAACAAATCGTTTACGAACAGGGCGAGCTGCGTTTCGCATGACCTACATTTCCGAAACCCGTGTCGGTTTTTGCTTAGCGAAGAACGACCATCTAAATAACGCAGAACAGAGCTAACGATTATATGTTCTAAGAATACCTAACTTACGGTGGTAACCAGTCTTGATATTCCTATATACTCACAGCTGATTTACTTCCAGTCCTTGAACGTAAATAATGCCTTGATATTTTCAACAGTAAGGAGTACGGCAATATTGTCTTGGTTGGGGCACAGACCTGATCTGTTCATGTAATATAGTAGCCTTGGCAAATAATATTTCTATAAGATAGAATCACAAATTCAGTTTAGAGTAAAGAGTACCTACGGTTTCTAATCTTTTACAAACACACACGCACTAGAGATTGTGATTTCTCGACTTTTTTTCATTCTCGAGTTTCGAGATTTCTCTTTTTACTTTCTCCATACGTAGTAATGGGAAAGTATTGTATGCATGAAAAAAATCGACTTCGAGATTTCAACGGAAATACACGTTTTGAGGTCCCTAGAACACATTTATGGTAGACTATTTTCGGAATGATGTCTGTGTGTATGTGATTGTGGGCGCTCTAACTCAAAAAGTACTTGCCATATCGTTACCAAATTTCATATATAATACTTTAGCATGGGCACAAAGAACTAATTAGTTTTTGGACAATAACGGTTAACCGGAAGTCGAGGTTTATTCGAAACCCGATTCGGTTTTTGCGATATTATCCGTTAAAACATCATTATTATATATACAATTCTATAAAAAGGTTATAGAGAATGTAATTTCCTACAACTTTCATTTGAAACAATTTTCCATAGCAGTTATTGTTTAGGAATTACTTATAAATAATCGGTTTTTTCGGTTTCCGTCAAATATCTCTTTTAAAACGTCGTAATAGGTCATCTTCGTGAGGACGAAAGTTGTAGGAATAATATTTCTTCCAAGTTTTGTTTGAAACAAATTTTCGTAGAATCATCCATTTCGGAGATATTTTGCTTTTTCTTAACACCAGTATACAACGCCAGCACCATGTAGCGGTGAATTCTGTAAACATATTCAAAATATACGTAATTTACGGTAATAAGGACTACTGTATTCTTTTAAGATACGAAATGATAATTTTGCCTTATAATGCTATTCATAATAATTTAAACATCTATACGCCAAATATGGAGAAAGTCATGTGTTGGCCACATCAGATTTTATCCCAAAATTTTTTTTCTCGAGAATTCGAGAATTTATTTTGCATTCTCGAGAAATCTCGAGTGCGAAGGCAATTTCTCCTGAGCATTTTCATAAAATATTTTTTTCTTAAAAAGAGGCAATGGGAGTTAATATTTCTGAATTTTTAAAAGTTAATTTTAATTAATATTTCTCCTACGAAAGTGAGCTATATAGTTTTCCGTTAAAAGAAGACTGCACAGGAGAAATGAGAAATAACTATCTGACGAGAAATTCCACTTCCCGTTTCAAAAATAAATAAATAATACGCAAGTTACGCAAATCCTACATTGAAAATTATTCTGTTTGTAAATTCTTAATTTAATTTGTTTGTCTGTTATTACAAAACATATGATTTAGGTAAGAAAAAATATCTTGTGAAAAATTACTACTTAATATACACTAATCAAGAAACATATATTATGTAACTTTTAGATAATGATAACTACTATTATTGCCAATGAAATACTTACTATTTTTGATAATAATTTTATTTAGCATTACAAAGGAAATAATTTCGAAATGAATACGATATTTTTAGTCTTTAGATGATGTTTAATTGAAACTCAATCACAAACAAAGGTCATATGACTTACAATTAGAAAGGTCAAGATTAAGATACATTTATCAGTGCATTATTTCTTATCACATTTTAGGAAGTAATGTTTTAAAAAACACAGTCTGTTGATTTGTCGGATAATCTTGCCCTTCTCTTACAATTAGAGGCCAGATTTCTAGAAATAGAGAAATTCTTTTCGTTTTGGGTCGACGTTGGTTTAATTGTACTTAAGGCATTTTTCAGCTTTTCCAAGTCGGTTGTAATTTTTCCCGTTGCCTCGTACACGTTCATTCTTTTGATAACGAACGGAAGTCATCGTCAATTACTTGGCTTGGCATCAAGCATTTACGGGTCGATTCTTCCAATTGTTGATTCAGGCTCAGACTATCACCTTGATCCATTTTTAAGTTTTATTCAACTGGTTCTTCAGCATGATTCAGTGTAGTATTCTCTTCATTTGGATAATGGAAAAGTCTGTTCATGATTGCTTTTGCTGTTTTGATGATTTCATTTTTGAACTTATCGCAAAGAAATCGTCTTTTTCACATATCTGTAGGCATTTTGGGTCTTGAAGATACTTTATCAGTGAAATTAAAGGCACATCTCTTTTGTTGGCAATTTGTTTTTTCAATGCAACAAGAAGATTCGCACTTATTTCAGAGGTGTTCTCGTCTAAAGCCTTAAATTTGAGGAAACCCTCACCTGTTAAAAGGTTAGCAAGCATCTTTCCGGCTGATAGCTTCAATGGCTATTCTGACAGTTTTTAAAACCTTCAGTATATTTGATGCTATAGCTTCATCAGCCTCTGATATCCACAAATGACTGAGATTTAGATCATTCAAAGATCTTTGGATAGGAGACTTAACTCTAAGAAACCTTTCTATCATGATTTCCATTGTATTCCAGCGGGTTTTGCAATCCAATAGCAGTTGCAATTCTTTCTTTTCTACAGAATCCATATAACCTTGTAGTAAAGCATTCCGTACTGGCGATTTCCTGAATACTTTCACAATTTCACGAATTTTCTCTACCGTACTGTAAATACATGCATTCAGACTTGAATTCGCCTTCGTTTTTCGAGACGAATTCACCTTAAACGACTTCAACTTCATGTACCGTTTCCGAGGAATCATCACCTGAATCCTCGCTTGTGTCATGTTTTCTTGCATAAAAAACTTCCATAACCGCCAAAAGAATAGCGTGGTTATAGAACAACTGGTGGTGAGCTGGGGACAGTTTTCCAAATTTTACCACGATACTGGGCTCCATCACTTGTAGAGGCAGCAATGACTCTTTCAAAACTAATCCCGAACGATTTGAGTTTTGAATCAATCATCTCGATCGTCTTTTTGGCAGAACAAGAGCCCTGTATTCTCATTAAACCCAAATTTTCAGAATCGCCATTGTGATAATATATGCACATTCATATATATCGGTGATTTCGAAAACTAGTCCACTCATCTATGGTTTGACTAATTTTATAATTTTCTGCTATCATTTTACTGATTTTCAATGTTATTTCTTGTTTACGGTGCTATAAAAATTGTATATCAATTTCATTATATCGGATGGTTGTTTTGGCAATGTAAATCCTTGATATTTTAGGCTGTTCCGAATAAATTCACTACTGCGAATGGTAGCTATTGGAATTCCATCTTTTGCAGCAAGCTCTGAAACTATTTTTTCAAGTGTAGAGCTATTGTTGCTAACCATTAGAAATGTAGCAATGGTTTAAAATATTTTGGAAGATCAGGGAGCAAAATCTTCCTTCAGGTTTCCTTTCATTTGATGCACACCGACCAAGTGCCTATGTGAGCCCGTTTTAATATACAGAAATATTCGTAAATCTGCAAGAGACGAAGCGCGTAAGGAATTTGACGTCTACCGATCCACGACACTGTCGGACTCACTCAAAAACGACTCGAAAGAATTTTGGTCGCACGTGCGAGAAATGCGAGGAGGACAGTCCACAGTACCTCTTCTACGTACAGACAACGGTGAAAGTGTACACGATTCATTTACTAAGGCTAGTATGTTAAATCGGTTCTTTGAAAATTGCTTCACAATAGACAGCGGTGATTTCATTGATTTCCCTACTCGTATAGACTCAAATATGAGCGACATAGAAATATCCGAAAGCGGTATCGTCAAATTACTAAGTCAGGTCCACAAAAGAAAATCGCCAGGGCCTGAAGCCATACCTGCATTCATTATAAACTCGTTAGCAAACGAATTAGCTCCGTACCTTAAGCTTCTATTCAGAAAATCTTTGGATGAGGGTGTAGTTCCTTTGATATGGAAAACAGCCCACGTTACACCAATACATAAAACGGGAAGTAAAATAAAAGTGGAAAACTACCGCCCTATATCGTTGACGTCAATCTTCTGTAAGGTTTTTGAGCACATTATCGGTAGCTCAATAATGCGATTTCTCGAAAGCAAAGAAGCGCTTAACAGTAGCCAGCATGGTTTCCGTCGAGGCAGGTCATGCGAGACTCAGTTAGCTCTACTCACACAAGATATTGTGAAAGCAACGGATAAAGGAATAGGAGTTGATGCAGTATTTTTAGACTTTAGGAAAGCCTTCGACACCGTTTCTCACGTGAAAATAGTGCAAAAATTAAGGGCTTATTCTATTAACGAGAAAATTGTAAATTGGATCGCCTCGTTTCTTTCCGATAGAACCCAGAGAGTAGTCCTCGATGGAGTTGCATCAGACCTCGTCAAAGTGACTTCCGGCGTGCCTCAGGGAAGTGTAATCGGACCTTTGTTATTCTTGATATATATAAACGATTTAGCGGATAATATAAAGTGTAAAGTTAGACTCTTCGCGGATGACACACTTGTGTATGGAGAAATCAACAAAATACACGATCAGGAGAATTTGCAAAAGGACCTTCAGGCTATCACGAAATGGTGTAAAGATTGGCAACTCGATCTGAATATAAAGAAATGCGCCGCAATGAACTTCACGCGCTCCACGAATTTCAACCGTTACCCGTACCAAATATCTGAACTAAAGCTAAAATACGTCAATAGCTACAAATACCTAGGAGTAATTCTCAGTAGCAATTTGTCTAGTAGAGAGCATATCAAATCCGTTATAGCATCGACAAACAGAATTCAATGGCTTTCCTCTAGAGTCCTGCGGGGATGCCCCTCGAATGTGAAGGAAATCGCATACCTTTCCCTAATTCAACCCATCGTGGAATACCGTTGCGCCGTCTGGGACCCCTTCGAGGAGGGCCTTACTAGAGAGCTCGAAATGGTTCAGCGTAGAGCGGCTAGATTTGTAAAAGGAGAATATCGGTATGATGCGAGTGTATCAGAGGTATTGAGGGATCTGAAATGGCAGACGTTGAAGAGTAGAAGAATTGAATACAAAAGGAAACTATTTGAAAAATTCGAAAGTTCCGAATTCGTTGAAGACGTACGCGGCATAGTCGTCCCCATCGGTGTTAGTGAACGTAATGTTAGATCACAGTGCAGGAGAACATATCTCGAAATTACCGCTAGAACAGAGAAATACTACCGATCCTTTTTCCCAGACGCGATAAGACAATCCAACAGAGGAATTAGCTAGACTTCACTTGGTGTTGTGACACCCCCTGCCAAACGCTTCTAGCGGCTTGCAGGGTATTTATGTAAATGTAAATGTTCCTTGTTGATGATGATGCTTTACATCGCAGGGTTTTCTTACACAGATTACATTGCGCTCTATCTTCATTTTTCTTAAAATATTTCCATACATCATCATATTTGCTCATTTTATTTGGCCTGTAATAAATTATCAAAAAAAATTTCAGAAAATAAAAAATTAAGTTATAATGTTATATTTGTATTAAAATTACTCAACCAAATAATTTTATTAACAATATTTCATTTAATTGGAACAAAGATTGCTCTAGACGAGCATTTAAAGATTAGATTTAGAATAGCATTTAAGTTACAATTAATGTAATTATGAAGATTGAAAGGAGAAATTAAAATATGTTCACCTGAAATAAATCGAAAAGTTCAGGACGTGTAGCCAAAGCCAGAATAGAATAGTTGCGGATAACTCTTGACGTCTGAAAGTTATTGATATGGATTCCATCTCTTTCGTTTTGGAGGAAGATTATGAGTAATTTGCCGTTTTGCCTTCAAAAAGGATCCTATAGGTTCTCACGGATAAAACGTCTGTACCAGCAGAGATCGTCACCCCCACTGACCGGTAGATGCACTAGTTAAGTTTTCTGCAATAATAATATAAATTTGTCTTAAAATCATTTGGAATTTTGTATTCTCTACGTCGGTGTTTCTCAACATTTTTTATGTTGTAGCAACCTTAAGGAGTTTTCAAATTAGGATAACATCCTTCTATATAAGAAGAATGTAGTAATATTTCCTGAAAGATTACAATAAATAGTCGTAATTATTACTGGGTGAACTATTACTAATTCACCGAGTAATAATTGCAACTATTCATTTTTATATTTCAAGAAATATTACTACTTTTTGTCTTTACTAACTGAAATCGCCGCTAAAATCTATTTCTAAGCGTTAAATAATCAAAATGCATATAAAACAGATGTTATAAACAATACATACGAAATACTATTGTGAACCATTTGCTTAATTAGGTGAACCAGAGTTTTCGTTCATCCCTCAGAGAACCTCGAGGCACCCCAGGGAGCCGCGGTACCCAGGTTGGGGAAACTGGCTTTATATAAAAGGGCTGTGTTTGGGATACATAATATTTTTCATAAGCAAGACAAAAATTATAGCAAAAGCAAACGGTTTTACCCGGGGACATACTTCGACTAATAAGATAAAAGCCTGCGCCATTTGCAATTATCCTATTTAAAAATCTGATGTGGCCAACACATGACTTTCTCCATATTCGGGGTATAGATTTTTAAATTATGAGGCAAAATTATCTTTTCATATCGTAAAAGAATACAGTCGTTATTACTGCCGTAAATTATGTATTTTTTTAATGTTTACAGAATTCACCGCTACATGGTAGTGAAGTTGTATACTGGTATTAAGAAAATGCAAAATATCTCCGAAATGGAAGGTTCTACGAAAATTCGTTTCAAACAAAACTTGGAAGAAATATAATTCTCTACAACTTAGGTCCTTACGAAGATTACCAATAACAGTGAACAGAATAGGAAAATTAAAAACTCCAATTCACCGTAAAGGCGGTACTTACGTGTCAAGGCACAGAAGACTCGCAGGACCACTTAGAGGACGCGCGTTTCGACAGCTACGCTGTCATCTTCAGCAATGTCAATGTGTGTAGGGTTAGGCGGAGTATTTATACTGTTGTTGACCGTTAGAGAAGTAGGGGAGGGGAAAGAGAAAGGTGTATTGATCATTAACTGAAATAGAGGGGAGTGGGGGATAGGGCCAGCGTCGTTATTCATTATCTTGTTTTGGTTGTTGTGTATGTAGAGGCTTTCATAGGCATCTAGTTTTCGTTGGTGACCGTTTTCAGAAGTTTTAAATTTTTGGTTGTGATGGGATGATGGCAGGTGTTGATATGAGCTGCTACACTGGACTTGTCTATTCTGTTGTTTCTGTAATGCGCTAAGTGTTCTTTGAAACGTGTTTCTAAATTCCTTTTTGTTTGCCCAATATAAATGTTGTCACACTTTTCACATTTAATTTGGTATATGCCTGATTTCTTATGGGAGGGTATGCTATCTTTAGGGTTCTTAATGAGATTTGAGAATTTATTTTCATTAACAAAAACTGTGTGTAAAAAAACATCAACACAGAATGAACCTTAGAAACTGCACAACACTCAACAACAAAGACACCAATACCAAAAAATTTATCAAGCTTACCTTACTACCCCTATGCTACCAAAAAACTTCAAAAAATTTTCTCCGAAATAGGATTACACACAGTTTCAAGGAAGATGTGGTAACATAACATGCACGCACGCTTAACGCATTTACAATGTAGCAAGTATTTCTATTTTGTATCTCTTAATCGAGAGAGTTTAGAAGGGGCATAACAGAGACTTCAAATCTTATAGAAAATAGTACTACACTATTTAGGTAGCCAAGGTTTGCTTAAGCAATTTCGATCGAAACATAATTAATTGAATAAAACTAAAATAGAACGCCGCCAAGCAATTGAGGTAAATCAAAAAATTTAAATACGTACGTACTTTCCGAGTTGGTCAATTTCCTTGACGGAAACAGCTTGAACAACTTTCTTTTATCACTAAAAAAGAATAATATTCACGTATATTAAATTTTGATGCCATTTCTTGGGTGAAGGTAAGAATAAATCATTCCCAAGGAAAGCTAACCTGCAAAAACTGGTAAAATACTCTTCAGGCACTGGTTTCACTACGCTCTAATGGTTTCACTACGTCAGATTATTAAACTGATGATTTCACTACGCTCGACGAATTGGAACTGAAACGGATTGTAATACTTTGTCACCAATACGGAGTACAAGGGAAAGGGAAGGGGATTGAAAACAGCTGTGTGGAAATATGTGCTTCGCTCTAAAAGCGGCCTGCTAGGTGGCAATTATTACTTCTGAGCGCTAAAGGAAATCCTCCGACGCTTTTCGAGTACAATGTAGCAACGTAACATTCACGTTTAATGTGTTTACAATGTAGGAAGTATTTCTGTCTTGTATCTATTACATAGACTCAGGGCCGGCTTCAGACTTTTGGCCGCCCTGAGGCGGGAAGTATTTGGCCGCCTCCCTCCCACCCTCATGTCCCGTAATGATCAAGAATTCACACTTTTTTGAACCATTAATATCTAAAATTATCATATAATATATAAGTATTTTAAAGAGTTTGTATGTTTTGCTGTAGTAGCTTCACTAAATCCGTTGAAATTCAACGGGAAATTCTGTTATACTGCGTTTCCAGAGATCGTACGGGTGAGGCGTGTCTACGGTTAGACTTGTAGGGTGAGGGAGAGAAAGTGTCAGCCAATAAGAGGTCTTAAATTTCCCACGCCTTTCAAAAATTCTTGACGAGCGCTGTTGACACGATTGCTCTCAGAATTTCACTCGTCCACAGCTGCTGTTGAAATGGGCGAAATTCGAAATGTGGCAACATTGGGTCGTGGCCTAAGCGAAATAACCCGAATGCGGACGGAATACTGCGAATCTGACCCGTACGACTTCGGGAAACGCACTATAGTTTATAATATTAAAATGATAATAATACTAATTTTATATTAAACAAAATCCATTATTGTGCGAGTGTCCATTAAACAACAATATTTGTAAGGCTACCTCATATTTAAATTTACAGTGGATTCGTATTCACCCATTGGATCAAAACTGAATAAGAAAGAACAGACAGACAGAGGGAAGAAAATATAATCTTATTTTGCCAGTGAAAAATTGAATATAAACCTCTTGTAAGTTAATGATGGTATGAACATATATAATATCCAAATATATCAAATTACAAAATTGCATACTCTTACAGAAAAGGTTAATACATCGAGCCACATAATTAGGTCGGAATATGTAAAACTCGTTTTAACGAAGACATAAAAATGAAAAGTTTTTAAAACATGGAAGCATATGAAACTAATTGCTTAATTAAATAGAATGAAATGTAAGCACTATGTTGAACTATTTCTCATAAGAAAATATCCGCTAGTGTTTAAATGTGAAATGCAATTTAGGCGTTTTTTCGAGTCGATTTGAATCGAGTGCGACAGTATGTACAATCCAACAATGCAAATCGCAGTGGGGACATCATGTTAAAATGAGATGAAACAAAAAACTACTATAGACGTCAGATTTAAGCCATTCCGAATTAGAGACGCCAGGAATAAGGCACTTGATTGAAGTTTCTGTAGGAAATGTGCGTCGCACGTTTGTCATTTCTATCATTTTAACAAAGTTAAAGAGAAACAATATACTCATCGAGAATTCTTAAGTTATGTTCATAGGCACAGCAACTAACAGTAATATCCACAAAAACAATATGTTATTCACTATTTTGATATCTTAGATTTATCTGAAAATTTGAAATTTTCTCACTTATTTAATTATACCTACCTTCGTGAAAATCCTTACAGGAGAAAAGAACTAGCTACCGTGAGTACTGGGGAAAAGATATATAGAATTTACCGTACAATAATGGAAGGATACTAAATACAAGTAATGATTATTATCTAAGGGCTAGATAAACGAATAAAATCCAACAAGAAAATTATAATAAGTTAAAAATTTTAATTCTACTATCAACCATACTTAATTCGAAGAATCAAGAAATAGTAACATTATTAATTCCGACTATAACATAACTACGCAACTATATGAATTCACTTTCGATATAAGAATTATATAAAAATTAGACTCACACCTTCTTCCCTTGTTTTGGCAAACCAAAAAGTAAAGCAATGAAAAGGTGTAATTTAATAGGGGTAGAATGGATGAGAATTCATGGGAGTTGCTCTGAAGCTGAGAGCAGCGATATTTATATTCAGTAAGGTTTTTCCAGTTATAGACGCCGGTAGGATTTCCTCACAACAAAGGGTTTAGCGAATAACGGGGTGGGAAATTTGTCCGAAAAACGATCATCCTATATATTAGGGTTAGGGTATAGTTTTTCAACTTTTGAGATTTTTACTTGAATGACTGATTTGAACTTGCAAGTTATTATAGGAATCATCAATAACATAGGGGTCATTATGAAAAGGCGAAAATGCCGACATCGGCTAATATTAATAATATTAATTATTCCGAGAAATGTCACAAAACACCGAGAAATAATTGAAGTAAATCTCTCGAAATAAATCAGATTACAAAAAGAAGTTTAATATAAACAGTAACAATTCATTAAATTCAAGCTAACCTCTCCAATGGAAGACGATGTACTCACAATTTTGTGAGTGAATATGTCCCACGCAGTGATGAGAAGATCTGGATCGTTAGGATATCCTTCTACCAAAATTAAAACAGTTTCTCTCACAAAAACTCCAAAAGCGAAACCAAAGAAATTAAAAACAAATAATTAAAATATTTCACCAGTTAAAATACTAACTAGTCCTTTTAATTTTTACGCAAAATGCACACTGTTACTGCAAAAATACGACACGACTCGCTCTCTCCGCGATGTTACTTCTTCCACAAACTAAGAAAATCTGAGGGTCTTGAAGTAATTTCTTTTTCGAGAAATTTTAAGAGAAAAAGGAGAGAGGGTGAAGAGACCAATGTGTAAAACACGTGTCGGAAAGATATTGTTCACCATGGAAAACATTCATTCAGGTATGAATTTTATTTATACATTTTTTGGTATGAAAGCAAATATATTGTAATGTTATTTTATTTTTTATGTAGACCTACAAAAAAAGTAGTTCAAAGTGGTGTCGCCAATTTATGAACATTATGTGCGGTTGTTATCTGTTTTTTAATTGACGTATGTCATATTACCGCCTTCCACCGCTTCTGAAACATTTTTTCAAATTTACAGAATCATCCACCATAACGCGAAGAGAGCTGTTTGATCTTTTGCGAACGGAAAATATATTAAAATTTGGTGCATCTGTCAAAGTGATAAATCGTGTAGTGGACTATATCAAAAATAAAATTAAGAAAGAAAATTATTCGCAAAGAAGCCCTAGAGCCAAGAAAAAAATCATAGTGGATAGATTTAGGTCTGAGATGCTGTGGATGTTGTAAAGCAAGGAAAGGGAAGCACAGTTGATGGAAATACCTCTCGTCGCTTTTTTGAGAACCCTAAGAAAGCAGCAGGAATAACTGGAATAGACGAAAATCTCATCAAACATTTTTCTGTAATATTGCAAGCTCTCTCAAGTGGTTACTCTCTTGACACAGAAGCGTTTAGAGAGTATTCACTTGATACGGCTAAATTGTATATTTCGTTATACAAATGGTTTTATATGCCCACAAGCATACATAAAATTGTAATACATGGAGCTGACGTCATCGACTCTATGATCTTGCCTATAGGACAACTGTCCGAGGACGTACTAGAAGCAAGGCACAAAGAGTATAGAAGCTACAGAGAACACAACACTTTCCAATCGTCAAGATGCCGAACAAATGAAGATCTCCTCCATAGACTCTTAATTTCTTCCGATCCGCTTATTAGCAGCATTAGACCATTATCAAAGAAAAACACGAACTCATTATCACAGGAAGTTCTATCTTTGTTAAAAGTACCGGAATTTATTAGTAATATAAGCGATTTTGTAGAAAATATTTCCGGATCAGACGATGAAAAGGATTAATGTAAATAAATGTAATTGTGACTAGCTCCTATAAAATAATAATAAATATACGATATTTGACTGTTTTTAGTTTTCGTATTTTAAGTTTTCTTTAGGTTTTCTACCTAAGTAATTGTTTCCCTCTAATTCGGGAATTTTGACCACGGTGCGCCCCCCTCGAGAGTGCGCCCTGAGGCGATTGCCTCACTTGCTTACCGTCTGAAGCCGGTGCTGCATAGACTTGCCTAATGGACGGCTCATTCCTATGTCTTGCAGAGAATCTCGAAATCTCGAGAAATTTTTTCGAGACTCGAGATTCTCGAATATTGAGAGAAAAATTTCTCGAGAAATGAGAATTTGAAAGAATAGGAATTTCTCGAGAATTCTCGAGACGAGAATTCTCGACCACAATCACTAATCTACACGCACACACTCATAAAATGACACAGCTAGAAGGCTAATGAGATTTTTACTCTTGGATATTTTTCATTCATTCATCTCGTCTCCTCCCATGTACCTTAAATTTCTAAAATCCATTGGATAGGAGTCGAAATCTTACTTAACTTAATAAATAATGCAATCTATGTTATAAGACCGTTCCTTTAAGACATTTACGAACGTTATCCGACCACTCTAAAGGGTAAAAATGAATCTGAAGGAAAGTAATGCATTGTTTTAATATATAAGGTAAGTACCAAAATGAACTCGCGGACCCCCTGGAGACAAGATACGGACCCCCGCGGGGCCCCGGGGTTCACAACAACACTGCTCTATTCTATTCTATAATTTTCTTGTATGTAGTACCTATACGTTTTGTCTCCTTAATCACTCTCTAGCATTTCTTCCTCCGTTTAAGGGAGAGTTTTCCTTTTCGTGTCTCGAATTTCTATCAGTTAAAATCAGGGCATCGAACCGTAATTTTTTTCGCTCCGGTTTTCGTTCCGGTTCACTCAAAACACAATATTTCGGTTCGGTTCCGGTTTCGCTCCGGCAAGCGTCAGTAAACCGGTTCGAACCGGTTTTTTTCGCTCCGACCTTAAAATATTTTTAGGAAACTTTCAAGAATTGATTTATTAATTAAGTAATTTTCTTATTAAAGCAAATACATCTTCACTATAAAAATAGTGATATTTAAAAAACATACTAAAAACACGAAAATAAATTATTTAAATGTGAATATTTAGTATGTATCTTATTTCTTTAAGATTATATTTTGAATTGAATATTTACAAACCATACATGCGCCTCAAATGATTTCAACATATTAGGAAAGTATAAAGTAAATTATAAATGAGCACGTTTTCTGCGATAGAGTATTCTAAACATATTATGTTATGCAAAGCATTCATCTCATTTTCTAATTTACTGTGCTTAGTTCTTAGTACTAAATTTTATCAAAATCCGCTGAATAGCTACGGAAAAAAATTGCATCCTGATAGAAGAACGGACAGACCGAAGCTAATATGCGCTAAAGCTGGAATGCCTAATAATGAATTATTAATATTTTTATTTACAAATCGTGCGGTAAAATAAGAGATCGCGTTATCTCAATAGTGCCAGTAAGTTGAGTAAGATATTACGTTATTTTCATTAACAATTTGTAGATCACGTCCACTGCTCGTATTATAGTAAAAACTGTAAATGCACGGCTTAATTTTTTCATTCAGAGATTACTTAAATGGGTGAAAAAATCTATAAAATATCTATGAGGAAGAAGCTCGCAGAAAGTGAGGGTCCGAAAATTCAGAAAGGCTGAGAAATGTTTATTAAAATGATACAAATTTACGATGACTGAATATTTTTAATCACTTAAGTAGTGTGAGAATCATTATTTCATGAAATTGAAATGATAAGTACCGTTTCGAAAAATTATTACTAAGCGAAAGCATGTGATTTTCACCCGGTAGCAAATAAAAATGATCTACGTACATCTACATATTACCATATTTCCAACTTTAAGGAAAATCCAAGTTAAGAATCGGGAAATATTTTTGCCGTGAACACACTCTACGGGGTATGCTCGGGGGGAGGGTAGCAAGACAATTAGAGGCTGTCTTCAAAGTACCGCCCAAGTTCCTTTCCAGTAGCCTCGTTTAACAGGTAATCTCAGCAGGATGTATTGTAGACCCTCTCTCTGTGTGTTGAGATGCACATGGAAAATCCCACTATTGAGCCAACAGATACTATTATCACAAAGGCACATCCTTCCCAAGGCTGAGGAGAATGTGTTCTAAAAAAAAACCCAACCCTTTTCTTATTCGGTTTCTAAACGTGAAGCTTTCAGAAAGACTCAAACTAAAGCAAAAGGAAAAACCCTTCTTTCGTTCCCACTTTTTATGCGAACCGAAAAATATGGAACGAAATAAATAACGGTTTTCGGTTTCGGTTCGGGTTCAGGAAAATATTTTTTTTCGGTTCGGGTTCGGTTTCACTCCAGGAAAAATAACGGTTTTTTCCGGTTTCGGTTTTCGGTTCGGTTCCGGTTCGATGCCCTGGTTAAAATACAATTACGATCTTAGAATCATACACAATATGTTGCAATTTGTTTTCAAACGTGTCGCATTTTCTTGCCGCTTGGTGTCACTAATTGCGTGATAAGTATAACAATGATCAACTCTACAATTGAAATATAAGATGAAAGCAAAAATAACGTGAAAACTGTTTAAATGTTTTTAATCGTGGGACGTCCTAATATATTTTAATATGTACAACTGTCGTACTCTCCAAACTTCCCGGACGCCCTAAACTTTTCAATAGTCTTTTGTTTTGCATGTAAGCATAGCAACGTATGAAATAAGAATGGGTAAATACTATTTAGATCTAGATACTATTTACTAAATAGTATCTAACTGCGTGTGGAAGAATCAAAATGGAAAATGTAAACCCCATGCATAGTTATGTTTGGGGAGTACGATAGTGAACCTAAGCCCAATTTTGTTTGGTTATTGCTAAATTTGCGGTGTCAAAATCGAAAATCTCTCCCCTAACCGGCTATTTCCCCTAATCGGCTATCCACAATCTCCAAGATAGCCGGATAACACAGATTGTACTGTATTTGCAGTGAGTCGACTTCAGTGCCGTATACTTACATAAGCAAAGAGATGCTTATCAACTTCGCGGCATGTAAAATGTTCGATTGCTATTACATACGATTTTTTAATGGTCAATTAATATTATTATTATGGTTATTAATTTACATAATAATTTCACATTTTTAATATCAATTTCAAAACAAAGGGAGCTTGGAAATTCGTAAGGAAGGGGTAGATGGAGGAAGGGGACCTCTACGAACAAGTGCGCGGTAAACGGGCGGAAACTATTCTTTACTTACCGCTCCGATCACCAAAATTCGTTATATATGGAGCATTTTTTGCCACGGGACCAAACATTTGTTCGTTACAGCCGAGAATTCGTAAAATGCGTGTTCGTTAGATCCGAGAAATTTAACAAATGCCCTTATGGAGAAGTTCAAGGGACCGAGACATTTCTTCGTTATAGCCGAAATTTCGTTTTAGGCGTGATCGTTATAAACGAGTTTTACTGTACTCTGAAATGTTTCTTGTTTTATCCATTTAATGCCGCCAATTTTGTAAATAAAAAATATTTTGCTTGAATTTTTTAATATTCTTATTTGTTTATATTTTAATTTTCAATTTCTGTTTAAATATGATTTACTTTTGAAATATTTTTATGATAAAACATAATACTTACTTTCTACTACTAATTTTTCAGTAAATATCGTATCAGGTCGAGTGTGTCTGGTGCAATTCGGAATGCAATCAACATGCTCCAAAAGCGTGAGTAACAAAATTGAGTAATAAAATCTCCTAATCACAAGTATTGAGACATATAGATATTTTAAAAGAATAAGAATGCCACTAGTATGGAGAAAGTCATGTGTTGGTAACATCAGAAGTAACATCGGGAGTCGAGAACATTAGAGAACTCAGTCGTACATTGCAGGTGATAGCTAGGAGAAAGAACGATCCAGTAATCATTCTTGGAGGAGACTTTAATCTTCCATCGATCGATTGGAAATCCGTAACCTATGTTAGTGGTGGAAAAAATAGAGAAGTTTGTCGTGAATTAATTGAAGCATTCACTCTAAACTCGCTAGAGCAAATCGTCAACGAGCCGACGCGATATGACAACAACGGAAACGGAAACATATTAGATCTGCTAGCCACTACCCACCCACTATCGACTAGAAACCTACAAATCGACGACGGCATAGGTGATCATAAAATAGTAATTGCCGACTTCAAATACACCCCTGCGACAATATATAAGCCAACGCGATTAGTCTATATCTTCAGTAAAGCAGATCTCCCAGGCTTAAAAAATTATGTTACAAGCCAAATAGCGACATTTATCAATTTTGCGAACAGTAACAGCGTAGATGACTCTTGGACGGAAATTTTGCGAATCATTCGAGAAGGGCTAAAAACGTTTGTCCCAACTAAAGCAATTCGTGATCGCAAGGATCCGCGGTGGGTGAAACCGAAACTCCGTGCCTTGCTCAAGAAACAAAGACGGCATCACGCGCACATAAAGCACCCTAAAGAGGTTGGTAGGGACCACGCAAACGAGTATTTAATATACAGAAATATTCGTAAATCTGCAAGAGACGAAGCGCGTAAGGAATTTGACGTCTACCGATCAACGACACTGTCGGACTCACTCAAAAACGACTCGAAAGAATTTTGGTCGTACGTGCGAGAAATGCGAGGAGGACAGTCCACAGTACCTCTTCTACGTACAGACAACGGTGAAAGTGTACACGATTCATTTACTAAGGCTAGTATGTTAAATCGGTTCTTTGAAAATTGCTTCACAATAGACAGCGGTGATTTCATTGATTTCCCTACTCGTATAGACTCAAATATGAGCGACATAGAAATATCCGAAAGCGGTATCGTCAAATTACTAAGTCAGGTCCGCAAAAGAAAATCGCCAGGGCATGAACCAACCCTGCATTCATTATAAACTCGTTAGCAAACGAATTAGCTCCGTACCTTAAGATCGTATTCACAAAATCTTTAGATGAGGGTGTAGTTCCTTTGATATGGAAAACAGCCCACGTTACACCAATACATAAAACGGGAAGTAAATTAAAAGTGGAAAACTACCGCCCTATATCGTTGACGTCAATCTTCTGTAAGGTTTTTGAGCACATTATCGGTAGCTCAATAATGCGATTTCTCGAAAGCAAAGAAGCGCTTAACAGTAGCCAGCATGGTTTCCGTCGAGGCAGGTCATGCGAGACTCAGTTAGCTCTACTCACACAAGATATTGTGAAAGCAACGGATAAAGGAATAGGAGTTGATGCAGTATTTTTAGACTTTAGGAAAGCCTTCGACACCGTTTCTCACGTGAAAATAGTGCAAAAATTAAGGGCTTATTCTATTAACGAGAAAATTGTAAATTGGATCGCCTCGTTTCTTTCCGATAGAACCCAGAGAGTAGTCCTCGATGGAGTTGCATCAGACCTCGTCAAAGTGACTTCCGGCGTGCCTCAGGGAAGTGTAATCGGACCTTTGTTATTCTTGATATATATAAATGATTTAGCGGATAATATAAAGTGTAAAGTTAGACTCTTCGCGGATGACACACTTGTGTATGGAGAAATCAACACAATACACGATCAGGAGAATTTGCAAAAGGACCTTCAGGCTATCACGAAATGGTGTAAAGATTGGCAACTCGATCTGAATATAAAGAAATGCGCCGCAATGAACTTCACGCGCTCCACGAATTTCAACCGTTACCCGTACCAAATATCCGAACTAAAGCTAAAATACGTCAATAGCTACAAATACCTAGGAGTAATTCTCAGTAGCAATTTGTCTAGTAGAGAGCATATCAAATCCGTTATAGCATCGACAAACAGAATTCAAGGGCTTTCCTCTAGAGTCCTGCGGGGATGCCCCTCGAATGTGAAGGAAATCGCATACTTTTCCCTAATACGACCCATCGTGGAATACTGTTGCGCCGTCTGGGACCCTTTCGAGGAGGGCCTTACTAGAGAGCTCGAAATGGTTCAGCGTAGAGCGGCTAGATTTGTAAAAGGAGAATATCGGTATGATGCGAGTGTATCAGAGTTATTGAGAGATCTGAAATGGCAGACGTTGAAGAGTAGAAGAATTGAATACAAGAGGAAACTATTTGAAAAATTCGAAAGTTCCGAATTCGTTGAAGACGTACGCGGCATAGTCGTCCCCATCGGTGTTAGTGAACGTAATGTTAGATCACAGTGCAGGAGAAAATATGTCGAAATTACCGCTAGAACAGAGAAATACTACCGATCCTTTTTCCCAGACGCGATAAGACAATCCAACAGAGGAATTAGCTAGACTTCACTTGGTGTTGTGACACCCCCTGCCAAACGCTTCTAGCGGCTTGCAGGGTATTTATGTAAATGTAAATGTAAAAGAAGAAGAAGACCTCCGGGCCTCTTATTCCACACGACCGATAACCAATCGGGGTCATTAATTCAGTCGCATTTTCTTGGCATCTCACACCTATTCCGTTGGGGAATGTTTCTTTTGGAAGCGTTTTAGCCTCAGTATAATGTTCGATGGCAGCCTGTGGTCATCAGCCGTTACACCTAACATTGCTCACTAAGGGGCGTTTTCTTCATTTCCCGTGATCTTCCCTTTCTCATGCACGGTCGTTTTGATCGGGGATGTTGAAAAACTCGGGCGTTTCATAAGCATTTCCGATTTGGCTAATATGATAGTTGTTTTTTCCGAAGACCAAGGACATTCCGTTGGTATTATCTACCAACATCTCGTTGAAATCGGTTGACAACCACTGAGCTAATAATGATGTCCTAAGTGTAAGCGAGAAGCTACTTCATCGCATAATTCTCCGGTACAAATCAGTACTTGCTTTAAATTCACTCCAAGGCACTTTTAACATGATTGCAATTTGTTGAATGGCTTCGCGGCTTATCGGAATTCAATTTTGTTTGCTGTTTTACAAAGGAAAGTACACACTCATCAACCTTGTGATGTCAACCACGTTTAAGCGCTCGAAATGCTTTTCGCGTGGAAATGGCGTTCTGAATTTTTTATTCCCTTCTCTCCAACGACGCACATTCTTGTCATCAACACTATACATATTTCCTTTCGGATTTTTTTTTCTGTAGTTTTAGCATAATTAATAAATACTATTTAATATTCGGGTCGTAACTGTGTCTCAACTCCCGACCCATAGATGTTTTTTTCGACTGGTCATCCATATTTTTACAATCTAACAAGCAAGAATTAAAAAATAATTCAAACATAAAATCTTTTTGATTTATAGAAGAGGTGGCCTTAAAAGAATACAACAAGAAAAATTTCAGATTATTTGTTCGTTATAAAAGATTTTGGTGTCATTTTCTTTTCATTACTATTACTTTACATATCATTAACGTAATAATTTCGCTTTGATAAGCGGTTTTCAAGGTTGTCCTTCATTTAAGAAATGTGTTTTGCTATTAACTTCATATTCAAAGTCAATTTATTCCAGGTTATGGAATGAGATTATTACGTAAAGTTATAATAATGAAAAATATTTACGTGACATCAAAATCTTTTATAACGAACAAATATTCTGAAATTTTTCTTGTTTTAATCTTTTAAGGCCTATTTTATGAAGCAAAAAGATTTTATTTTTGAATTTTTTTAAATTCTTACCTGTTTTCATCTTTTAAGTGCAAAAATGAATAACATTCAATGAAAAATAGCAAATGTAAATAATTTACGTCAGTCGCTTTCTTACAATGATTGTTGTCAAAGTTCGTGATTTGTGGAATTTTTTGACTTCAAACGATTCTAGCGCAAGTAGACTCGTCAGTCAAAATCACTAAGCAAATAATATGAGAAACCCGGTACTGGCATTAACCTACTCTTTCCGAAAAGCACCAAGGAGGAACAACGGCTTTATGTCCCTTCCGAAGGATGAAGCGTTGATTCGCGTGCTCTCCGCTAAACACGGAAATAGGGGTCTGCAAGATCTACTGAAAACTTTCGCAGGTTTTCCATAGCTCAGCGTAGCAGGACAACGCGCTCGCCACTACGCCACGGCACCACATTACTCAAGTTTTGAAATTTTGAAGATACTTTTCTACCCAGAAACCATCTACCGCAGCTTTAGAAATAAAAATACTTTTCCAAAGGAACCATCTACTGATTACGAGTTGTTAATTGTTTTATAAAAAAGTTTAAAAATTTTAAACCAATAGTGAACATAATTGAGATACAAAATGACATAATAGAGATAAGCTAAAATTTTCGTACAATAAAGCGTTATAACTTCTCCCGCCTTATATTGGTCAAAATGACAACTCAGGTTGAGGTCCGTATTTACCGCTATCATTTCTAACTTTGGGGCAAAGAATGCTGTGAATATGTAGTAGTTCATTTTCTTGCTACTAAAACGCTCCCAACCTCGCGTACAGCGCCACCGCAACGAGAGAGACTTTCGGAAAGTTTAAACCTTCACAGTTTTACATCTAGATGAGATACGAAATTGTTAATAGACTAAAAACCATCTGCAAGCCATAAGCTTTCAAACAATGTAACATTCTTTACGATCCGACAATTTGTTCAAGAGATATGGGGGAACAAAAATGATCTACCCCAAAATAAATAAACAAATAAATAAATAAAATAATAAATAAATAAATATCGGACGAACGCATATAAAGATTTTATAAAAAGTAAGTGCAACCTATAGACTCACCTCACAATGAATAACTCAGTGGACAACTAGATCCACCTATCGATAGCGATCCTTTTACGAAAACTGCAGTAGTACCTCGTAGTTCCAGGATGTCTCATCTTATATTTGGCTTCCTTACTAATGGTACTTAGAGCGTGATTATATGCCGCACTCAGGTTTAATACAAGCCGGAATTGGGAAAAAGTGCGACCTATATTTAGACCAATACAGTATAAAGATATTTAACGGGAATACTACGCTCGTTCCATAATTAATATCAATACTTTTACGAATTTTCACAAAATGAATACGCTCATTATTATGGCACAATTAATTCGAAATTAACTATTAAGTCCCACGTCAATCGTGAGGTTTACATCCCTTAATTAATTTGTAGTATCTCTAATTGCGTTTTTCTACGTCTGATCTAATTTTATTTCTCCTTTATTAGGTAAAGACATGGTTCCAAAATCGTCGAGCCAAGTGGAGAAGGGCTAGTCAGGTACGCATAAGTAATTAATAGGTATGATATAGGCGTATTATTAATCGACTAGTGTAACTGCCCGTCAAATGTGACGGGTATTCGTGAAATAAATATTACGTTAATATAAAATGAAATTAATGACACCAACTTTTATGTGCACTAAAACATAAAAATTAATAAAAAATCCACATGATCGAATGTTCCAGAAAGTAATAATAGTCATGGACATATAAAAGCTGTTTTGAAAAGATATATGTTTTGAATGTGTTAAACATATTAAATAATTCTGTAAGAATTTTTGCATAAATATAAATGGCCTTATCCACAACAATCATTACTCAGATTATAATGAACTTTCATTTTCTCGTTTTCTTGCATCCATAAGTAAATCTGTTGCTTGACAATCTGTTTACTGTTGCCTCTGGTGACTCATTAACTCCATCTATGCCTCGCTTTTCGTTTCTTCTTCTTCTTTCCTTTTCACCATGAATTTCATTACTTTACATAATTATGAACTGTATCAATTAAAGGATAACGGCAAATAATGCGTTGTTATTTTTGGCAATGGTTGATCAGAATTACTTTTATATAATAGAATTTCTGTGATTATTCATGCTTAACGTTTAAATATGTTAAGCCCGTATTATCGGCAGCACTGATGGAAGTATGCTTTTGGCATTGTAGATTTCTCGAGAAATAGTTAATTTTTATAGGTATTTCCTTTCGACTCTAGGGGATAGTTTATTTTTCCCATGAGATAACAAGTATAAATCGACTTTTTTGACAGCAGACAATATTTCGTTAGTATTTTAAGATATCTCAAGAATACGATTTTGACGTGAAACTTGCGCAGTCATGCGGAGAAAATTATAAAGATTAATTTCCATAACGTAGAAATTCAAATATCATCCGACAATCTCCAATAATTGTTTTAATTCGATTTTGTCACAATTTTAATACATTTATTACCTAGTAATATCGAGCTTGTGTCGACTAATTGGACCATCTAAAAATCTGACCGCGCCGCACACCACTCGACTCTCATTAACTCGGATTAGTAGCCCAAATCCGAGCTCAGGTAGCCTCCTGGCAGAGAGCACTAACCGCCACGTCTTTTGCAATAAAATTTGAACTAATTTATGTTATTAAGTTAGTGCGATTGGGACTCAAGCAACAAATTCGGGTTAAAGGGCAGATTTAGAGCGTCCTTTAAATCTAATTCCACGATAAATAATAAGATATTTAGGCTCACATCAAATGTCTACTACCTACTAAGAGTTTTTTACACGGAATTGTATTGAAAGTAGTTATGACTACTTACTACTTACTTACTACTTACTACTTACTTACTACTTACGTACCCGAAAATAGTCGCAAGTACCGAAACAGATAATACCGGAGAATTTTTCACCATAAAAATACCTTATATAAATGGGGAGGTTACGTTCCGATTCGCCACTAAAATCACTTATGTGACGAAAAAAGAGTTATTTTCTCCATGAATATCATTCGTTACCCATACAAAATATCTGGATTAAAGCTAAAAGACGTCAATAGCTACAAATACCTAGTAGTCACACTCACATTGTTTACTATGCTTAAATACTCGTGTCCTTTCAGATAAACTCTCCCCCCCCCCCTCTCCACAGCACCAAATGAACTCTAATTAAGTCCTCTGTTGGCCTGTCTTACCGCGTTTGGGAAAAAAGATCTGTAGTATTTCTCGGTTCTAGCGATTGTTTCGACAAATTTTCTCTGCACTGATTTAAGATTACGTTCACTAACACCGATGGGGACGACTATGCCGCGTACGTCTTCAACGAATTCGGAGCTTTCGAATTCTTCAAATGGTTTCCTTTTGTATTCAACTCTTCTACTCTTCAACGTCTGCCATTTCAGATCCCTCAATATCTCTGATACACTCGCATCATACCGATATTCTCCTTTTACAAATCTAGCCGCTCTACGCTGAACCATTTCGAGCTCTCTAGTTAGGCCCTCCTCGAAAGGGCCCCAGACGGCGCAACGGTATTCCACGATGGGTCGTATTAGGGAAAAGTATGCGATTTCCTTCACATTCGAGGGGCATCCCCGCAGGACTCTAGAGGAAAGCCCTTGAATTCTGTTTGCCGATGCTATAACGGTTTTGATATGCTCTATACTAGACAAATTGCTACTGAGAGTTACTCCTAGGTATTTGTAGCTATTGACGTATTTTATCTTTAGTTCAAATATTTGGTACTAGTCCAGGAAAATTAGACGATTTTTTACCAAATAGCGGAAAAAATTCGAACGAAGCTGATTTTTGGCAGAGATGCTCAGACTGGCAGCTAGTTCAACATACTAAAAGTTCTCAATGATCAGGTGTGAGCTTCGGCCGCCATATTGGAAAAATGGCGGCCGGAATCAGTTTTTCGTGAATATCTCGTGAACTGTGGCACCTACGTGAAAATTTTGAAATACAAAGTTGTAGAAAATTAAATTTCCTACAAAAACAGTTCTATCATATTTTGTCGTAAGAGTAACCGTTCTCCGTCAAAATAGCGAAAAACAAAGTGAACTAAATGAAAACGGCGAGAAAAGTGGCGAAATCCGTATGAGTATGTGTTGGTAACGTCTCCGCATCGCTGTTTTTTATATATGTGCTTTGGTGGTGGAGGGGGGAGGTTAGGGGGAATGGTCACTGTCAAACCGGGGGAGGGGGGGGGGGAACCTGACCCCTCCCTAAGAAATTTCATTCTTGGAGAAAGAAGCGCTGAACGATATACCTCTGATGTTCACATTTACATCTTTTTATACTTATTTCCACAACACCCTGGAGGTAAAATATGGCGCGTTTTTTTAATGTGGTATCCCCAGTAGGTCTAGTCCACAAAATATCGTTCAGCTTATTCCAATCTCAGTCTTTTAATAGCTCTACTGGTCGTTGGTTCATCCTCAATAGATGTAGAAGGAAATACGTCACTACACTCCATTCTATCATCATGCTTTGGTTGGGATATACGTCTTTAGCCCTTCGCGAATGAATCGCAAAATTTCCGTCCAAGAGTCATCTACTCTGTTACTATAAGCAAAATTGACAAATGTCGCTATTTGGCTTGTAACATAATTTTTTAAACGTGGGAGATCTGCTTTACTGAAGGTATAGACTAATCGCGTTGGCTTATCTATTGTCGCAGGGGTGTATTTGAAGTCGGCAATTACTATTTTATGATCACCTATGCCTTCGTCGATTTGTAGGCTTCTAGTCGATAGTGGGTGGGTAGTGGCTAGCAGATCTAATATGATTCCGTTTCCGTTGTTGTCATATCGCGTCGTTTCAAACAAGACTTGGAAGAAATATTATTCTCTACAACTTTGGTCCTCACGAAGATTACCAATAACGACGTTTAGGCCGGATTCACACGATGCAAGTTCACGCACGAGTTGAGGAGTGCGTGGTATGGCACAAGTAAGCGAACTCGAATGGAGCGTAAGTGGTAGCGTTCACACGATGCAACGGACTCGAATGATTTCTGTTCCCAAAATGGATCCGGTAAGTGAAGGTGTCAACGTGGTTTGTGCAATAATAGCTGAGGAATTGATATCGAGGATTAACAGAAAACGTAAAAGTAGGTGTTGGGTGAGAAAGTGGATCGTGAAACGCGGCGAAAGTGGGGCTTCTAATACTTTATGTTATGAACTGAGATCAGTTTTGGAATCGTCTTGCACCACAAGTGTTTTCAGATGTCCTCAGAACATTCACAAAACAACATGTCATTCATTATTAAACGTCGAGAACTCTTCAGACTTTTGATGGAAAAGTCTCCTGATAGCTGGGATGTGAGGTACGAGCACGTGGATCTTCACATCAAGGGCGCCTTAGAAGTAGATATAACAGAAGCTGACTGGAAGGCAATGAAATCGGAGACTCGCAAGCAGTATGCTATTGTCAGAAAGAGGTGGGAAGAAAGTTGTCGTAAGGAGGACAAGTTCTTTCATAAAAACAATAACTGGCTTGACCAATTAATTACTATTTCTATTACCACTGCAACGGCTGCTGCAGCTGCATCTAATGAAATGTCAAGTTCATCGAAAGGTAATTAAATGAGAATTTTCACGCAGCTAAATTTGAAGGTTTAATTGAATCGGAGGCAACAATGACGGACGCCTTCGCGACGTCCGGAAAGAGTACGAAAAATCCGTAAAATTTCGAAAAAGAATGCGTATTTCTGAATGATTCGACTGTGTAACATGTAAACATCGCAAGAATAAGATAGTATAGAGCAGGGGTCGGCAACCTACGGCTCGCGGGCCTCATGCGGCCCCCGAGAGCGTTTTATGCGGCCCGCGAAGCCATGTTCAATAAGTGATCGGTATAATTTAACACAGTCAATTCATATTTTTCAATGACATTATGATCTAAAAACCTTTTCTGGTGGTTTTAACGCTATTAAACTAATTAGAATTGATTTTCACTAATATGAGACCACAAAATCTCTAGGTAACTTCTGAATTAAACGCTCAGCTGGCCCGCCGAAGCTCTCGTGATTTTCAATGCGGCCCTCCAAAGCATTCACAACAACGAATATGGCCCGCCATATAGAAAATATGCCGACAAACATCAAGGGTAGCAAACAATGAGGATTTGTTGAATATTTTTTTAACATCTTCTGATCCAATTATTTCCTCTTTGAGGCCGCTACCGCCAAAGAAGGGTGGTAGTCTTACAATTAGCGCAGAGATGCACAGATGTAGAAATCGAAAATGAATCAGATGACGAAAATGATGTCTAATGCAAATGTGTTCTCATTTATTTATCACGCTTTGTTTGAATATTACATTTAATAAGAAGAATTTCTCATGCATTGTAATTTTCAAGCTCTAAATTTTTGTAATAACACTACGGCAATAAAGAAAAAATAAAAAATATTATTACTTCCATCTCGGACAGCCACCTACAGCGACCTCTCAT
This sequence comes from Uropetala carovei, assembly GCA_036926305.1. NCBI lineage: Eukaryota > Metazoa > Arthropoda > Insecta > Odonata > Petaluridae > Uropetala > Uropetala carovei. The sequence goes on from JAXCHB010000149.1 coordinate 4,393,358, forward strand.
AAGAGCATACTTTTCCCTAATACGACCCATCGTGGAATACTGTTGCGCCGTCTGGGACCCTTTCGAGGAGGGCCTAACTAGAGAGCTCGAAATGGTTCAGCGTAGAGCGGCTAGATTTGTAAAAGGAGAATATCGGTATGATGCGAGTGTATCAGAGTTATTGAGAGATCTGAAATGGCAGACGTTGAAGAGTAGAAGAATTGAATACAAGAGGAAACTATTTGAAAAATTCGAAAGTTCCGAATTCGTTGAAGACGTACGCGGCATAGTCGTCCCCATCGGTGTTAGTGAACGTAACGTTAGATCACAGTGCAGGAGAAAATATGTCGAAATTACCGCTAGAACAGAGAAATACTACCGATCCTTTTTCCCAGACGCGATAAGACAATCCAACAGAGGAATTAGCTAGACTTCACTTGGTGTTGTGACACCCCCTGCCAAACGCTTCTAGCGGCTTGCAGGGTATTTATGTAAATGTAAATGTAAAAGATCAGTGCATGAATGTGCAAACACTCCCTACAGATTACGGCAACCAGCAATATACGCTCATTGCACCTTTGCTAAAACATCACAGAAATGTTTGTACAGAATAAATTTCTTCATAACCCTTGAGCTACAGCACTGGGGACTGGATTTAGGTTTTGTCCACGTTTACTGGTATTTGGTCCCACTGTGTGACGTCTCGTGCAAGCTCTCGACTAGCACTGAAAATTTTTAAGCAGGTTTAAAAGTGATTCAAGCGCGTGCGTGGACTGGTGCGTGCACGCACGTGAAGTGTTCAGACGGTTCGAGTGCCCATTCGAGAGCTTGCACTAGTCATTTCTCGTGCGTGAACTCGCATCGTGTGAACCCGGCCTTAGGGAGATATTTGGCGGAACTAGCAGAATTTTCCGTAGAATTTCAACGGATTTAGTGAGGTTACTACAGCACAACATACAAACTCTTTAAAATACCTATATAGTAGATACTTTTTAATTTTCAATTACTTTTTCTTAACAGTTAAAAATATTTGCTTGTAACAATCCGTTTCCGAACGTTTCGCATTCAAATAAAGTGGACAGAACACGAAACAAACCAATACGAAAACTACAAAAACCACCAAGAAAAAAGAAATGAATTAAACGCTAACCAATAACCGGCAGAAAAGGATGTAAACCGACAAATAAATAATCGTGGAACATAAATTAAGAGTACAGCCAAAGAATATAAGTTCAATGTAAAAACCACCAAGAAAAAAAAATGAATTAAACTCTAACCAATAGCCGGCATAAAAGGTGTAAACCGACAAATAAGTAATCAAGGAACAAAAATCAAGAGCACAACTAAAGAATATAAACAAAGAATACAAAATGAACAACTAAGAACGAAAACAAAGAAAACAAGCAAAGAACATAAAAAATGGACAAGAAACGAAAGCAAATGAAAACAACAAACTAACAGAAACCAACCAACGAATAATCTCCTAAAGTACAATGTATTTGATGATGGCGACTGACGCTTTCTATTCAGTTGCTAAATAAACAACCAACAATCACAAAATAGCGTGTCGTAGAGATGAGTAAATATTGAATACGCTGAATATGAATTTGTATGTCAACATAATAACAGGAGAAACTAAATAAGAATACCTATTATTACTCTAAATAGATATAAAATTATTGATCTTAATTGTGTTTTCCACCGTAATTAATTGAATAATAGATTCAGATATTCGAACGAATCGATTTTAAATAATGTAGTAAAATGTTTTACTTTTCTAACGTAATTAATTACGTGAGTGTATCGGTAGTATTTACATTTTACCCATGGAACCGCAGACACGAATTCTTAATTTTAGTTCAGAAGACATAATAAAGTTCAACAAAACTATTATTCAAATAAAATCTTTCTAAATTCACTGCGTTACGTCTTCAAAATGTTAATCTAATTTAGTTCTCGTATTAAAATAACAATTACCTACTCAAGAGTGAACCTTATTTCCAATTGATAAAACTCTCTTTTAATTCAAAACGATATTATATATTACAAAAAATTATCTAATTATAATTGAAACGCAAAATGGATGAGCATAGGAAAAAACTTGCGTGTTATATAGCATGAAATACTCAATTCCGTTTTTATTGATAAACGGTGTCCATGATAAACAAACACCTTAACGACCCGTGTTTTTAAATAAAATCAACAGAAAACAAAACACAAAAACTTTAACGTAGTAATTGAATTATATATCTTCAGTAATTTTCACTTAAACAAAATATGAAATAAAATAAGACAGAAGGCATATAAAAACAATTTAACCTATATCCAAACATACCTATAATGCAAATTACACGATTACAAAAATAGAAACAGTTCACTAATGTTTATTCGCAGAATTAACCTGTGTATAGAAGACCATAGATATGAACGAAAAACATACAATCAAATCAGAAGATATTAAATGAGTATTTCATCAACTATTTCTACGTTTACGATATTTTTATAGTGCAAACGTAATTTGTTTACATGGGTTGCTAAGTATATCCAAATGCTGAGCAATAATGAAAAATAAGACTTTCCCTTCAATTCGTCTTATTTGATCAGTAAGTCCGTCTTTTAAAAAATTATTCCAAAAGAGGAGATAATTTACCACAAAAAAGTCTGCGAGAGCATGTCTACGATATATATGTAAGGAGTTAAAAAATTCGAGAAATTTACGAAAAAATTTTAAATGGAAATCCCATATAAAAGAAAATATTTTATTATAATTAAATAGTACACCGAATCTGTTTAAAAACCTTACTACATCACCGTACACATGATAACGCTTAATATGACACCCTCCTCTTTTTCCTGGTGTTGTAGTTTCTGAGCCTTAGTAGAACATACATACAAACACCTTACTTTATAGATATGTATAGATAGATACCTAAACAATAACTGCTATGGAAAATTGTTTGAAATGAAAGTTGTGGGAAATTACATTCTCTATAATTTTTGTATAGAATTGTATATACAATAATGATGTTATAACGAAGAAATATCGCATAAACTGAATCGGGTTTCGAATAAACCTCGACATACGTTTAACCGTTATTGTCCAAAAACCAATCAGTTCTTTGTGCTCGTGCTAAAGCGTAATATATGAAGTTTGGTAACGATATATCACGTACTTTCTGAGTTAGAGCGCTCAAAATCGCGCGCACACACACACACAGATCATTCCGAAAATAATCTAAACGTGTTCTAGGGACCTCAAAATGTGTATTTCCGTTGAAATCTTGAAGTCGATTTTTTCGTGAACACAATACTTTCCCATTACTACGTATGGAGAAAGTAAAAATCTGATGTGGCCAACACATAACTTTCTTCTTATTTGTGGTATAGATATTTAAATGATTATTACTTTCTGGATACGTAGTATTGGGAAAGTATTTTGTTCACGAAAAAACTGACTTCGAGATTTCAACGTAAATACACTTTTTGAGGTCCCTAGAACACGTTTAGATTATTTTCGGAATGATGTCTGTCTTTGTGTGTGTGTATGTGATTTTGAGCGCTCTAACTCAGAAAGTACATGATATATCGTTACCAAACTTCAAATATAACACTTTAGCATGAGCACAAAGAACAGATTAGTTTTTGGACAATAACGGTTCACCGGATGTCGAGGTTTATTCGTAACCTGATTCGGTTTTTGCGATATTTCTCCGTTAAAACATCACTATTGTATATGCAATTTTATACAAAAGTGATAGAGAATGTAATTTCCAATAACTTTCATTTGAAACAATTTTCTATTGTAGTTATTGTTTGGGAGTATTTATAAATAACAGTTTTATTGGTTTTATCTTTAAAAACATTGTTATTGGTAACCTTCGTAAGGACCAAAGTTGTAGAGAATAATATTTCTTCCAAGTTTTGTCTGAAACAAAGTTTCGTAGAACCATCCATTTCGGAGATATTTTGCTTTTTACTTTCTCCATACGAAGTAATGGGAAAGTATTGTGATCACGAACAAAATCGACTTCGAGATTTCAACGGAAATACACGTTTTGAGATCCCTAGAAGACTATTTTTGGGATGTCTGTGTGTGTGTGTGTATGTGAATTTGGGCGCTCTCACTCGAAAAGTACTTGCCATATCCGTAGTAAACTTCAAATATAACGCTTTGGCGTCAGCATAAAGAATTGGTTAGTGTTTGGACAATAACGGTTAAACGGGAGTCGAGGTTTATTCGAAACCCGATCCGGTTTTTGCGATATTTCTCCGTTAAAACATCATTATTGTATATTCATTTCTATACAAATGTTATAGAGATTGTAATTTCCTACAACTTCTAAATAATATTTTTTCGGTTTCCATAAAATATCTCTTTAAAAACGTCCATATTGGTAATCTTCGTGAGGACTGACGTTGTGGAGTTAGTATTTCTTCCAGGTTTTTTTTTAAAGAAATTTTCGTAGAACCATCCATTTCGAAGATATTCAAATTTTTCGTGATTTTCAGTATACAGTGCCAATACTATTCCGTTGAAATCTCGAAGTGGATTTTTTTTATGATCACAATACTTTCCCATTACTACGTATGGAGAATGTAAAAAGGTGATTATCTCAGCATGTCTGTTCTGTTTTCAAGTACTGACTGGGATTCTCTATTTAATAGCGGATCTCTTGAGATGTCTGTGCAAAATTTTGCAATATTGTGGATATGGCAATTGATACATTTGTTCCCAAATATACTCAGTCAACACTAACTATCTTGTATGGTTTAATTCGGAGCTTGTGTGTTTAAAAGAAGGATTGCCTGCATGCAAAAAATAACTGGTTCCTTAACGCGTTCGTTGCGGGACTCTGATTGGCGAATTACACCCCCATGCTGATGATGGTTTTTTGTTTAAAACTCCATGAGAAGACTCTATATGTTATATTACATTCATATAACTGGCCTAAATTTGTGTATTCACTAAATAAACAACTCACGCGCCTGTCGCGTGACCCGCACGTAGCATGAGCTCAGGAGTTCGAGTGTCCCACTTGGGCATGCTTGACCCATGATTCGTGATTCTATGAAAAGGTATTTTCATTATGAATAGGGTTCCATGTATTCTGGGTTGAAAAATAGAAAAAAAGACAGTTTGCTGCTCTGATTACAATTTGTTTGTATGAGTATCAAATACAAAAATATTTGTTATAATAAAATAATGTATTATTGTTACACAACAATAGTTCCTAATAGGTAACTAATATTTTAAAACTCTCAATTATATTAATAAATCAATTAGTAAAAACAATTACAAAGAATTTTAAAAAACAGTCGTAATTTTTGAAATTTCTTATAATATAAAAAGTAAACTAAACCTAATTTTATTTACAAACAAAACTGCATAAATTCAACAATAAATACTATTTACAAAAAATTATCATATTCAAAGTATTGCCATTCAAAAAATAAAGAATAATCATAAATCATTTGTACCCGTGGAATTCTCTGAAACAAGGAGATAAAATCCTGGGAAACCAGGACAAGATGGACCCCCGAAAATTGATTCTTTTCTAATTTTTAATTTTTCACTGCAGTGCTTACATCTTTTCCTTATTGTTTTTTGATTTCCACCTTTCGGCAGCATTTCCGGTAAATGGATCGCGAATTCTGGTTTGGTATTGGGTTTTTCAGGTTCAGGGAGGAGATTTTTTATGATTTCTAACTGGAAATCGTTCATGTAGATCAAGCTTTTTTCCACCGCTAAACATGTTGTACAAATAATAGGAGTTATTCAACATTATATGGAAAACATGTATTCCTAATTTTTTATACCATCTTTCTGTTTTATTTGTCTGGGGATAATACGATAGCATCTGATCTTGTCGATCCACCCCTTTCATGTTTTTATTGTATTCGGCTATTAGTTTGGGTTTTTTTTATTTGCCTGCGTTTATTTCGAGTCTCTACCAATTCACCCCCAAATTCGTTAGAAATACTAAGAATATTGCGCTTGTCCCACCATTTGCAACAGCAAATTCCCTCATCGGTGTATTTGCATGTTGTTTTCCCTTTGTTTAGTTTAGCGTTCACAACATCGGTGGGATTTCCCTTTCTTTTTGGCTGCAAAGTTCCTGAACAATAAGTTTTTTTTTAAAAGCTCTTCAGTGAGGTTACATAAATTATAAAAATTGTCCATAAATAGTGCGTGTCCCTTCCCCTCTTTTCCCTCCATCATTTTTTTTACAATTTTGGAAGAATGACTTGGCCACCAACTTCCTCATCTTTAGCACCCCCGTACAAATGAATTTTGTGTACAAGACCGTTTGGTTGAGCTAATACATACAACTTCATGCCATACTTATGACGTTTAGTAGATATGTATTGCCTAAACGCTAAACGGCCTTGCCAAAAAACCATGCTCTCATCTATGATTAGTTCTCTTGAGGGGTGGCACAAGTCAGACATCTTATTATTGAAATAATTTACGATCGTTCTTATTCTAAAAATATGATCACTTGAGCGCTGTTCGCTCTCAAAATGCAAACAATGCAGTAAAATCAAAAAACGATCGCAAGACATAAATTGGCCAAAAGGCAAGTTGAACAGATAATCGCGTCGCCAGCAATCGCTTATTCTATTGACCCTAACTATTCCCATCAAACTAATCTCACCAATAAATATTTTCATTTCAGCTACTGTGGTCTCTTTCCAATCACTGATCCTACTACGGCTTCCTACGCTTTCAAAAAGTACATGCTGAGCATAATCATTTGTTTGTTCCACAAGGAAATCAAAAAAATCATTTGTAAAAACCATAGATGTTTCTTCAGAAGGTATTTGTTTCATGCCTAAAGGTTCCTCAAATGAAATACTTGTCCTAGAAGGTGGCGGATTATCTTTCCATTTACGACTTTGGGTAATGGAACTTGTTATCTGCGCTTGTATGGAAGGGACAGATTCGTCCTCAAGTTGCACCGCTATGTCTGATTGTGGTGCCTCTGAGTCTGGTTGTGGGACACCTACTTCAGTGACTTCATCGTCGGACTCCTCTGTCTCTTCTTCTGATAATAATACAAGATCGTCATCTGAATAACCCTCCTCCAGCATTTTCAGAACTTCCTCAACGGCAAAAATCTGAGGAGGAGATGATTTTCTCTTTCTTCCTCCTTTCTCTCCCTTTGAGGTTGATGGTTGAGGTTCAGACATTATCTGCAACAAATTAAAATTTGAGTATTTTGAAAAATATTGATTCTATTATCTCAAATATCATTGCAATTCATTTCTCACCCTTGAAAACCTATATAAAATGTACAAAATCATAAATAAAATTTATATTCACCTGAAGATAAAATAATTTGGTGAAGGGGTCAAGAAATAGAAAGGAAATAGTTGAATACTTAATAATTACACGTTTATTTTTACATATTTTATGTGTGTGATAAACCTCAAAACAAGGAATTATGCACAGTGTGGGCTTATCAGGGCACTGAGAGCTACAATATGTTGTTTGCTTTCTATTGCAAGCACCTTTTGCACTGGGAGGGCCTTATGCTACAAACACTGCAGTTTGCGTGGTGTTTTTTATTTTCAAACTGACTTGGAAAATGTCTTTCAGTAAGACGTGATAACAACTATGTAATAGAAAAATAATAAAAACGCGTGAAAAATTATATTTTATGAGAAAATTTAAATAAAAAGGAATAATATTCGTGGTTCTGAAAAAATAAATACAAATAAATTCAAAAAATAAACACCAGAAAATATGAAAGAAAATCCAAATCAACAGGGAAGTATTCGGATACAGACGACAGAAAAAGCATGTCTAACCAGCACGAAAAATGTTACAAAACTGAATAAAAACGTCAGGACGTTTACTGACCCTTCTGTAGGATTCGCTTCTTGCCATCCGTAAGGTCATAAAATCTTCAAAAAGAAAGAAAGACCGCTGGCAGTAGCTTTTATGATATTTGCACACGTGTCCTCCCCTTCGGAAGAAACACATGTGCGGGCGGTCATGGGTTGTGTCTATTTACGCATAGGATAGATTTCAATGGTTGTTCGTGAAAAGAAAACGACGGTGTGAATACACTTGCTTGAAGAAACAAATGCCTTTAACTGATCCAAACAAATCCTTTAGCTCCTGTAATAGAAAAGAAAAATTTTATTACATTAAAACCAATTTATTTGTAATAACATTACTAAAAAACAACGCGATAGTTACCTGAAAGTATAGGTAGCTAAAACTGCAAGCTTCACTGAAAAAATGGCGTAAATTGGCGAAGATTTAGATATGGTTTGAACTGTATGAAAGCTCGTTTCAAACTGAGTGCGGGAGAGCAAGACTGGAGCATCTACCCCCAGGCGTAAAGGCCACAGAGCAGTGAGAATTGGAAGGGAGATATCACGCGCTAGGTGCGTGACCCGCCTGTCTTAAGGAACAACACTCACGCGCTAGGCCCGTGACCCACAGTGAAAGTGTTAATGGATTATTCTAACTATTCCTTGCTGAGATCTAGGTGTAAGAAACTTTCTAAACAGTATTATCAAAATTATATACAGGATATTGGGGTCTCAGTGGGTGTTAATATTAAGTATTTTTGGAAATTTATAAATGCCAGTAGAAATAATGGTGGTCTTCCTAAAAACATGTATTATGACAATATTGATGCCTGTAATGCCTTGGAGAAAGCTAATTTATTTGCTAAGTTTTTTCGTATCTAGTCATTTTATGAAAACCAAAAGTTAGACCAACATGACCTTCATGTCAGTTGTAACCTTGATCTCTCTCATATTTCCATTTCAGTTGACCAAATATACTCCAAACTAAAAAATTTAGACATAAATAAAGGTATGGGGCCAGACAGAGTTTCACCTTATCTATTGTCAATGTGTAAAGAATCCTTAGTTTATCCCTTATCTGTACTGTTTAATCTATCACTCATTGAAGTCAGATTTCCCAACATTTGGAAGAAAAGTTTTTTTGTCCCTGTTCACAAATCTGAAGATAAATCTAATATACGTAATTATTGCCCTATTTGTATTCAGTCTATCATACCAAAATTGTTGGGAGGCATAGTCTGTGACATATTAACCCCATTGTTTAGGAGTGTTATCATAACTAATCAACATGGGTTTGTGAAAGGTAGAAATATTGAAATGAATTTACTATGTTACATTACAGAATTAATTAAAATAGTGGAAGCACAAGGTCAAGCTGATGCAGTGTACCTTGACTTGGCTAAGGTCTTTGATAAAATCAACATACCTCTACTACTAAATAAGTTGGCGGTATATGGCATTCATGGTAAACTTATAGATTGGTTCACTAGTTATTTATGCAACAGGATAATATCAGTTAAAATTAAATCACGTCTTTCAGATGAATTTATTGCTACACCAGGGGTCCTCCAGGGATCACATTTGGGACCACTTTTATTACTCATTTTTATTAATGATATAGCAACAACGGTTTTGGACAATGTAAATTACTATCTTTTTGCAGACAATTTGAAAATTTATAGAAACATAAAAAGTTCTGATGATTCGGTTATTTTACAGAAATAGTTAGATAGTTTATTTATTTATTTTAAAACAAATGGCCTTCATGTTAATACTCTTACATTTCTTTTTGTCGTAAAGGGTTACCATATCAGTCTGCTTACATAATTGGTGATGTCACAGTTCGAAAAGTTGATGTAGTTCGTGATCTGGGAGTATTATTAGACTCTTCCCTGACATTAGTTCCTCACATAAATGATACTATAAACAAAGCCTTGAGAATGCTAGGATTTATCAATAGAAATACAAAAAGTTTCCATAACATTGATGCCATAAAATTACTCTATTGTTCACTAGTTCAGAGTCGACTTGAATTTGCATCATCACCAACATACACAACTTACATAACAAATTTAGAGAGAGTACAGCATAGATTTCTGAGATTAATAGCATATAAACTAAGAATTCCCACACAGGAAGTCGATTATACCCAATGAATGCGCCTTTTACGGATCACCACTTTGGAATCAAGAAGACACCGAATAACGAATTTTAAGATAATTATTAGATCAGAATTCAACTCACCTGAATCACTAAGCTACATAAACTTTCATATTCCAGCATTCAATACCAGAACTAATTTACTCTTTCATTATGAATACCGTAGGAGTAACTGTGGTAAAAATTCTCCTATTAGCAGAATGCAGATGCTCGGAAATAAATACAATAGTATTGACCTTTTAATATGTAGTGATAAAGATATAAAAATTCTTTTCTCAAATATATATTTATAAGTGTCACGCATTTGTTTCCATTAGATATTACACTGTTTGTGATTATACCAGTTATTTTGTAGTATTTTTGTATTTACTTATTTTTTATCATACTAATATTCCAACAATCTATTTTCATGTATATCTTTGAATTGTAACCGGAATATACTTTGCCTATGTACATGTAATTGGGCACATTTCTGCCTGTGTGATTAAATAAAATAAATAAAAATAAAATTAATAAAAATAAAATAAAATAAATAAAATGAGAAAGTAAAAACAGACTGGAGCGAGTGAAAATCATAGCAAGGAGAGAATATGAAAATAAAAACATGTGTCTTGAACAATTGGAAAAGTTGAAAGTAAATTATGAAATTCGTATTAATAAAGAAACAAAGGAACAACGAGAAGCACATTTAGTTAAGTTAAGAGAAAACCAATTACGACATTTGGCTAACGAAACAGAAGGTGAGCGAGTTAAACATCTAAACCAGTTAAGTTTAAATCGATCTCAAAATCTTAACAATACCAACTAATATAGTAGTTTTACAGCAGACATTCACAAATTCGCCGATCAAATTTGTTTCATTTGTAAGAAACAGTTTTAAAAATTCCAATGTAGCTATTTCTTATTATCAGTTTCAAGAGGAAATAATAGAGTTAACTTGTATAACATATTGCCACCTGAGCTTATCGAGACAGAGAAACTTTTGTTATGCAACCAATGTAAAACATTTTATCAAAGTAATCCAAGAAAATGCCCTTCAAGAGCTTACTGGAATAACATGGAACCTGGATTTATACCAGATGAACTACTAAGTTTGTCAGACAGAAAAACGCTTGATTTCCCATGGAATTCCTTTTATAAAAATTATCAAACACAATGGCAGATTTGGGCATTATGGTTTCAAAGGACAGGCAATAACGTTTGCTACAGATATATTTGAGATTACTGAAAAACTTCCAGAAATACTGCCAAGGCCATTAGATTCATGTGATTTAGTACTTATAGTCGGTGCGGTACACTGAAAAACCCTGCACTTTTTGATTGGAATATGCCACTTGGTGTGCGGATAGGTATGTGCTAAAGTAAATTTTACAGATAGGGAGTCACCTCAAATTCCGTGTAGAACACCGTAATGGCGGCCATTGAAATTGCGGCGGAGACTTTATTAAAATCGTTAATATCTCGGCTATCTTTCATCCGATTGTAATTTAATTTTTTTAACTGAAAGCTTGTAAGTTATGTTATATTTTTTATTATTAGCATTTTTTCTGTAAACCTTACGGTTTTCCCGGAAATTGCGGAAAACTGAAAATTTCTCGATTTATCTCAGGTTATTTGCTTCATAACTTCCATATAACGCAAAATTCTACTTTTTTTATTATGACAAAGAAAACGAAAATTCTTTAAGCTTTTTATTGATGCCACCTGTGCTCTGCTACCATGAAAACCGCCGCGGTAATTAAAGGAAAACCAGCGGAAGAGCGTATTTCTGGACTCGGGCAAGAGCCACCTACACACACCAGGTTGTCATTCTTAAGGTCATAATACTAGGAATTTATTCATTCTTAAATACTCTGTTACTAATATGTTTAGTGAATTTTAAAAACCATTATCTAACAATAAGTAAGAAATCAGCAGCTGCCAAATATGGTGGTAGGTGTTCAAAGATGGCGACCAGACGGTTTTTAACATTTTTTAGAACTCTATTTACTTTCTTTACAAAGTTTATCCTTAATCTTAAGATATTCCAGAAAATGCAGAACACTGTCATTGTTATAATATCATTGTGAGTTGCCCGTGGTCATTGCATATCTCTGACTTCACAGTCAGGGGGAGGAAACACTATGAGTGACGATACATGAAACGTAAATTAATACTACATAATACTACTAAATTTATACTACAATATATTGCAAAATAAGGAAGTTAATCAATCACCATAAATAATTTTAAGCCTGGAAGTAGATATAATGAAAATCCCTGCCTCTGTTTTCAGCGTGCTAAGGTAAGTTATCATCCTCATCTTCGGCTTCAGCACTGCATTAAATAAGGGCAAATGATTGAAATCATTCTAAAGTGTATAAACTTAAGTAAACCGTGTGTTTTCAAATGTTATCTTTAAAAGTAAAGCATACTTTGTTATAATTGCTTTTTGTTGCAGCAGTTTTAAGCGCAGTTTGTGCAAAGAAGTGTGCATGGCACCTGTGCCTTCCAACAGGAGCATCCTGTTTGGCAGCCAGTGGAGCAGCCACACTTCATTAGTTCTCTGCACGTATCCCAAATCGGAAGTAGAGATGACCAGACAGGTTGCACCGCTCTATCGATAATGGTCCAGCCCCATCCATTTGGACTTGGTATTGGGTCGTTCACTGAGCAGGCACGGCCCCAAACTTGACCTGCTTGATATGTGGGGCGAAGAGAATGCTGCTCCAACGCCGCTGATGTGGGTGGCAAGTTATTCAAAGTAGGACTCTTAGATGTGAAGAGAACTTTTCGCACTTCATTCAGGGAATACTCTTCACCACGTTTGTAGTATAGGAGGACTACATACTTCTCTAATACTTGAAATAACTCATCAGGAATGGAGGGTAGAGGATGAGAAATAGCTTCAAAAGCAGCTGTAACTTCAGGGAAGGATTTCCATACATGCCATGCACTCATTTTTCCTTTCATTGAAAATGATGAGGTCGTATCGGATCCAGTGAAAGCTTCTCAAGGCATTGGCTTTATCTAGACCCAGAGATTAAACCATGGCATGCATACAAAGGTGTCGTTGTGCCTTGTCTACACCGAAAATAATCCACATCTCTTCAAGTCCAGCATTTTTCAACATGGGAAAGAAAGAAATTGCCAGGACAACCACATCTGTGTCCGCAGTGAAAATTAGAATTTTCTTTGCCCCATGCTCAGCACTATCTTTGGCATGCAGGAATATTCGACCGTCTGCTTCTTCTTCTTGTCTGAAATGTACCCCATCTATTGACGTACCCTTAGGTTTGGACGACTGTGTGGTAGCACCAACTTCAGTGAAGACGTGAGTCCATTGCAATGATGTCAATGCATAATTTCCAAGCAGCATGAAAAGTTCTTCTTTGTTTTCATCACAACGGAGGGACTCATGCCAATTTTTGGGTAGAGAGTTCCCCTCTGCTACCTTACGTCGAACACCAACGCCTCTGCTCTTCCTAGTCTGTTTCTTCAGGCATACAGTGGTGTACGTATCCCAGGCAATGTCAATTCTTTTTGCATCAAACTCTCAACATCATTGAAAAAACGGTTTCTGTACTCTGTGTTGCAGTAATCTGCAAATGTTCGTGAGGAGCGTGGAGGAAGAGCATGTATAATGCTGCGCCATCATAATGATGGTGTCACATGATCCATGGAATTGGGGCGCTTCTACCATTTCTTCAAGGACTTGTGTTAACTGAGATTTTTGACAAGCTCGTAGAACACCATTGGAAGAAAGACAAGGTGGAGTACTGATATTTTCATGTTGAAAGAATGTATCCAAATCTAAGTTCCTATTGCGGCTAACAATAAAAAACCTGTAGAAAAGCTCAACATCGTCCTTCAGGTCATGAATTACTGGCGACAAAGACTTTATGCGAACAAAACCAAAGAACTTAGTTCCTGTTTTCCGTAATGGAGCAAACAAGCAGGTTTTCGCTCCCTGGATCAAGCGCTCTCTCACAAAGTTACGGTATAGGCCTAAGCCCCTTTCCTCGGCATTGACTAATGCACTCACACGTTCCTTGTCAATTACAACCCTCGTATCCCAAACAATAAGATCAGGAGGAGGATTCTCTGAAAGGATTTCGGAATTCAAGAAAACTATCTTTGAGAGCTTGCTTTTTTTCCTGGAACTTGACCTGGAATGCGGAATACTGTTCGTGATGGAGGCGTTTGTTTGACTTACTCGGAACTTCAAACTCATCCAGAATGCTGATCAACTCTGGACCTGCAAGCATCCACCTCCTTAACAATGCGGTATCTTGCAGCAAGCCGACAGCGCCACCATCTCCTTTTATGACTGCATTGTACTGTTCGTGCGCTTGGTCGACAGCTATCGCAGAGAACGGACTGTTTGCCTTACGTATTACAAACTGCTCATTACAGAAACATCTGTGAACACTGACTGCTTTCTGTTCGAGTTCCTCCAAATCTTTTATGTGGACGGATAACCAGCGTGCATAATTCTGGTGGTCAAGCAAGAAAAACCAAGGCATCATGTTTTTCAGGGATTGCCGGAAGAGTTCATATTTCTCTTCCCTAACGGATCGAACAAAAGAGAGAAGAAGGATCTCAAGGTTGAGAACCAGAAACCAAAATCTGAATGTTGGAGGTTGAGAAGATTTATCTGCAATCCATTCTTCAAAGGATTTTTCAGGGCTATCGGCTGTATATGAATCTTGCAGTAGACTGTAGAGAACTGAGGTAGTTTTTTGATGTATTGCTCTAGCCTTGGTTACATGAGTCACTTTAACATTGACTTCTGCAATCGCTTCAGTATTTATGCCTGAATTGGCAATCACACCTACCGAGCCACTACCTTGGAGGATTTGTCCAAGCACTTTCAGAAAAGCCTGTTCAATGTGAAAAGGAGCAAAGAATGCTACGAAGGTGGACTCCCCATAAACCTCAGGCCAGTTCCACTGAACTAATTTAGTTAAGGCGTACAAAGGTTGGTCTGCACATATGACAGGAACTTGCCCCGGATTCAGAAAATTTGTTAACTTCCTGATATGGTTCATTGCGTGTTTGAGCATCGATGCTGAAGAAGAGTCTTCATTAAATAGGCGCAGAAGAGAAGTAAGGGCTACGTCGAAGGAGTAATCGACCTGATTTATGGCTTGGAAAGCAGCCCAGGTGAGATCTAAAGGGCCATCCTTTCTGTCAGTGAGCACATGATCTAGCCACTCTCTTTCATTTTTCCATTCCAGACCTATGACAGAAGGTAACATTTTGTCATAAATGAGCTCACAGGCAGTCCGCGCAGATGGCTGCTTGGTGTGAAGAGTTACTGCCTTTACGACACCGTAACAGTCAGGAAGCTGAGGAACTGTACGACTCCTTTGGCTAACATGGCAGAAATAAGTAAGAAAGTTTCGAGGATCTCCCGTTTGGCCTTCGATAGGTATTTGAAACAAGGAAATATCTGTTCCGTGGAAAGATGACTGTCCTGTGGTGCTGCTATAGTTGTGGTCTATATTGTCGTAGGCTCCAGCTGTGCTTTTAGCACCTTTGTGGTAATGTGCCCTCCTCAATGCTTCTCACTGGTGCTTTCTTTTGTTCTCCGTGGAATTCCCTAGGAGAAATGCATTCATTGACCATGGTTAACAGCGAGGGTCGACTTCACTTGACAGCTGCTGATTTCTTACGTAGATAGTGGTTTTTAACATTCACTAAACGTATTATTAACAGAATACTTAAGAATGAATAAATTCCTAGTATTATGGCCTTAAAACGACAACCTGATTTGTGTAGGTGGCTCTTGCCAGAGTCCAGAAATACGCTCTTCCGCTGGTTTTCCTTTAATTACCGCGGCAGTTTTCATGATAGCAGCGCGTAGGTGGTACAAATGAAAAGCTTAAAGAATTTTCGTTTTCTTTGTCGTAATACAAAATAGTAGAATTTTGCGTTATATGGAAGTTATGAAGCAAATAAACAGATAAATCGAGAAATTTTCAGTTTTCCGCAATTTCCGGGAAAACCGTAAGGTTTACAGAAAAAATGCTAATATTAAAAAATATAACATAACTTACAACCTTTCAGTTAAAAAAATTGAATTACAATCGGATGAAAGATAGCCGCGATATTAACGATTTTAATAAACCCTCCGCCGCAATCTTCAATGGCCGCCATTACGGTGTTCTACACGGAATTTGAGTTGGCTCCCTATCTGAAAAATTTACTTTAGCACATACCTATCCGCACACCAAGTGGCATATTCCAATCAAAAAGTGCAAGGTTCTTTCAAATTTTGGGATGTACCGCGTCCACTATTATCGTTGAATCATTGGAAGATATAAATATTGTACGGGAGTTTGACATAAGTAACATTTGAATTGAAAATGCTCTTAAATTTTTAATTGCTAATAATAATCTTTATAAAGATGTCAAAATGTCCATCCCAGGAGAAAATTATAACATTGAGAATTTATACAAAGAAATTTCACCAAATGAAAACTTATATTAAAGAAATGGTGAAGTGTGGAAAAACGTTGTTTACCATGGTGTCAATTTACTCACTCACAAAGACTTTGTTGTCGTTTTAACTTGCTCACTATTACGTTGTTGCCGTACTGACACGATTACGTGTCCTTTTCTCGCGCCACAAGTCACTGCATTCAACACGATAATCCCGCGCATCGTATGACTTTGTTGTCATCTGCACTCTCACAAAGGCTATGTTGTTGTTATAACTTGCTTGCTATTACTTTGTTGCCGTAATGTACGATTACGCTTTTCGCCCGCCACAAGTCTCTACATTCCACACGAGGCGGTCAGTTGTGTATTATTCACATCAGCATACGCATGCTTTTCGTGCACCGCAAGTCCACACGACGTGTTTAGTTGTGTATTATTCATATCAGCATACTAAATAAATTAAACGTTTAATATTTTTCTGAATTTATGCATAATAATATTTGTTTAAATGCAAAAAAACGCCGGGTAAGATTAGAAGACTAGTAAATTGTATAAAATGATGTGATGTACGTCGTAGTATGCACGTAATTTCTCCGTTACCTACGGAGCGTTTGTAATCCTTCAGTCGGCAGTTGTTTTACTCAATAGTTTGGCTTATGCATAGTGTGATACATTTGAAGAAATTCTTTAAAAAATAATTCATTCTGGGGTAGAATATGTAGTTCCGAACAGCGGAATGCAGCGGAAAGCTATTTCTCGCATTTAATAGCACATAGATGGCGGTGATTGTTTTTCGTCACATATTTTTCATCTACGGGAGTTTCGACTATGCCAAACCAGAGAGCTCGTAAGGAAAGAACAGCATGTTATTGTATTCGTAATATTTATATAATGTATTTAAATGAGAAATAAGCGAGTAATGTAAGTGATCAATAATATATGGTATAGTAATAAGAACCATGGAACCTAACCCCCAATTTCCAATATACTTAAGTATTTACCAACAGCAGTTTTACCAACCGCGGTACTTTTCAGGAACGTAATCCCCGCGTTTAGCGAGGGAAGGGTGTATTCTTATGCTGTGATGAATATTGGCAATCATTATTATCTGTTTAATTCGCATGGGGTTGGACCAAAAGGTTCACCAGCGATATCAGTGAATGGTAAAGCAGCTTTGATGGAGTTTGAATCATTGGATGACTACTCAAAAATATGTAAATTGAATTTAAAAGGAAGCAAAAATTCTCAATACATGTACATTGAACTATATACAGTGCCACATACTTTTGGAAATGCAACCTTTACATCATGAGAAGTTTGTTAACAAAATTTGCAATTATCCTATTTCAGTACAAAATGATGATGTGCATAAATTAATAAGAATTAACCTGCAGAATCAAAGCACAATTTTTTAACATGAGATGAATGTGTTTTAAGATTTTATGGTGTGCATGACAGTGAAAAGTAATTAATTTAAAATTATATTAAAATTTGATTTCAGTTGATAATTTATTGGTAGACTGAGCATTTCCAGTTTAAGTTTTATATTGCATTAATAGTCTTATCTGCTATTTTAAAAGTCCAGATATATTTTAAACATTTCAAGGCTAAATAATTTCTTAATTTAGTTCAGGGAAATGCATTTTGAAAAGGGTACATGGATTCAGGGCCGGATTAACCATCGGGCCAAAGTCTAGGTTTCCTGGGGCCCATTTTGGTTGGAATAAGTATATTTATTCTTTATAAAATTATACTTTTGTTTGTAAATCACTTAAACTTTACAAGTAATTAAAATGATTGTAATGCATAGTGAATTGTTTCAGTAATTGTTGACTGTTGTTTTGTATACAGACGACTCCTGAGTTTCGACAGGGATGCGTTCCTGAAAACGTGGTCGAATTGTCGAATGTCGAACGCCGTTTTTCCATATACTTACATGTTATAAATGGGAGATATGTTCCTGCATCTCAGGAAAAAGTCTCCCCTCACATTCTATAAAGATAAAATAACATTATTAATAGGTTAATACAACAATATTAAATTATGAATAAATTATATAATAAATATTTTAAATGTATAACTTATTCTTTGCACTAAAAAGGAAAAAATAAATTTTTGTTTCGAACTTCAAAGATAGATGTATGCAATGTGTTCTGCAGACAGCCCGGTCCGGATCGCATGAGTCGTTTGTAACAAACAACTTGTGCGATCCGGATAACATACCTGCATCTATACACACAACTATTTATCGCAGCGCAATTAATATAAAGTTATTAAAAAAGCACAAAATAACTTAAGAATAAAGAAACAATAAAATTAAAAATATTTTCATACCTTAACACTAGAACGTCCTAGGGGATCATTTTGATCCTTTCTTGATTTTAGATGGTCGTCATTTGACAACGGGAAGCGACAGTGTCATTTCCTCCTCTGGCTTTTCTTCATTTAGTAGCTACTTTGTGAGCATAGGGGCGGGAGCGTCACAGTCCACTATTTTATAGATAAATCATAAATTTACCTTGAACGTCCATGGGGATCAGTTTGATCCCCCAGTAAGAACGATCGAATTTTGAAGAAAACAAGGCTAACGACTTTGGTAATCTATAGGGCTGTCACTGGTAAGAACATCTCGAGGAGAGTCTTCCTTCAAAAACTCGCAGAAGAGCTACGATCTGAATATGTGAAAACTCAGGGTGTTGAAATAGTCCCAGAATCTGAAGTATGTGAATCTGATGAAGAAGTTGACTTCAAACGTCGTAATTACCAAATAAAGAAAAATTGCAGTAGGAATAAGACCAAGGGTAGGTGCACCAAATGTAAGAAAATTGTGTGTGGCCACTGTACCGCTCAAGTGAAGTACATACTATGTGTTGACTGCAAGTAGTTGGTTGTGCAACTGTCGAGGACAATCTCAAAATTGGTTCAAATGTTCTAAGAAAATATAAAGCAATATATAACTGGTGGATACAGTAGCAATACTGTACCTTCACAAAAGATGTCTTCCATTCTTCATTACAGATTCTTTCTTGAATTCTTGGACGATTTTTCTTCAAATATGTTGGAAAGAGGCCAAATAATAAATTATCTGACCGTATTAATGGTAAAATGTGTTTTTAATAGTGTTTTGACATGGACTATACACTGCATTAATGGTCTCCAAAAGCAGCTAAGTATATAAATGGCCTCTAAATATAGCGGCATTCATTTTATGATTTCATCCCTCTCCTTGTTACGCATAGGTTTTCTGATAACTCGCAAGTGATCAAATTGATCCCTGTGGACGTCCAAGGGGGCAGGCTAAGTGTTAAATCTTTTTCAACTACGCTTACTGTACTTGGTTTAATAATTGAGAAGTTGGAAGATTTTAGTTGTAGGAAGAGGAGCTATTGGGTTTTAAAAGTTTTTCCATTTTAGGAATCACAACACCGCGCCTAGGACTGTTTATTGTTGTTATCAAATTATCATATCTGCCCAAATAGAAGCCGACCCCGGATTTAAGCCGACCCCTCAAAAATGTCCACAATTTTTTGGCAAAAACATAAATTTCATAGATTTTATGCTGAAGTGTGCCGGGCATTCATGCACATCTTAGAATACATTATTCAAGATCGAAGAAATGTTTGGGAAATGGTTTAGTTGTTGACATTTTGAAATATTACTCCAATTAATAATTTTGCATTATTGAATAATGTTCCACATTCAGTGGCAATAATTTTATTCATCTTCATTTTCACAAAAGGTCAAATACAGTAACAGTGATCTCGCCAAGGTATATTTTCATCCAAGTCTATTTCCAATGAAATTAGCATTTACATTGCCTTAAGAAATTGCATTTTTATAATTATACACATTCCATGTAAAGTTTTACCGAAATTCAAACAGTTGAGCATTGAAAGCCGTCAATGTATTTTGCGTAACCTCCTAAGAACCAAGTTGGCCCGATTGTATGATAATTTCATTTGTTCTGTTCTCTAACAGAAGTCACAAATTTTGAGTTTTGTTTCATCTTTATATAAAACAATAGTCTATAATATATTTTGAAGTGTGTGTTTGTTCATGGAACTCCTCCTAAACGATAAAAGCTAGAATAACCAAATTTAGTACGATTCTTCCTTACATCCTAACTTAGTGAATGGTCAAGGTTTGGTCAACCAGGATTAATCAGTGCTGCCAATATAGGGGATTAACATTTTTCCATAAGATAACACGTATGAATCCATTTCTTGACTTCCAAGGTATTCTTCCTTCAAGCATAAAAATATGTGAATGTGGACCGATTTTTTCACTTTTGCTTTATTCGACGAATAAAACTCTATACTATCTTATCCCTGTGAAGTTTACATGTTTCATGGTCGAAGTTTTCAGAAATACACTTGTTTGTAATTTTGTGGATTTTTCATACCCCTACTATACTTTTAGTGAAATGAATTTATAATTATGACAATGAGATCAAATTATGATGCATTATTTTGCATCAAACGTTACTATTCAAAACTGAAATTAATATTATAGCTAATATTGTAATAAAACTTTCATAAGGAAATTTTTTATTGGTAACATTTTGCCAAATTATGTTTTTATGCTGTGCTCTATGCAGCCCCTTCAAAATGCTTTTCCCAGAACTGAACTAAGACATTATATAGTCTTGAAATGATTAAAATATATCTGCAATTTTATAATAGCAGATAAGACCATTAACACAATTTAAAATTTATACTGGAGGTGCTCAGTCTACCTCTAAATTATCAACTGAAATCAAGTTTTAATATAATTTTAAATTAATTGCTATTAACTCTCATGCATACCATAAAATATATCAATTTGGCTACCAAAAAAACACTTTCAACTCATGTGTAAATAATTGTCCATTGATTCTGCATGTGAATTCTTATTAATTTATTCTCAACAATTCTTTTAACTATTCACTAAAAATGAAAGTTGATTGGTGATTGAAATTCAAAATTTTAATAAAATGCCGAAGAATTTACTAATGTCTAACTAAAGCTGACATAGGATGCAGTGCTCATCGTTGTAATGAAATACATCTACAAAACTTTTATTATAATTGAACATAGATGATGCTTAAAAGAAAATCCAAACAATTTCAAAAGTTCATATTATTTAGATTAAATAGAAGGGTTTCTTAACTGGAATTCATAACAATATATCTTGGAAACAATAAATGTGATTGCCAAATTTGTGGGTGTCATACGTGAAACAATATTATTGCTATGATGTGGAGATCAATTTCATCTTAAATGATATAGACGTTTACCTCACTCACCTTTACTTTCTTTTGCCAAACATTGTAATTGATTTTCATCTACCTTAATTAGTTAAGCTGGGAGAAAATCAATCTTGTGTTGGTTTATTTACACGAAATTCATAATTCACATTGAACTTTTCTGATCGTTCCAGATGCTTTTTTACCTTCATTCTCTATACATACTCTCTATTCTATTCTCTTATTTTCTTGTAGTACCTATACATTTTGTCTCGTTAATCTCACTAGCCTTCCTTCTTCTGTTTCATGGGTAGACTTGTTTCATATCTTGAGTTTCTATGAATTAAAGTACAATTACGTCCTTAAATAACATTTGATATAGCGTGGTTTGTTTTCAATCGTATCGCATTCTCTTGCTGCTTGGTGTCACTAGGTAGTTTAGTTTAGCAATCGCGATCTGTTATAGAATTACAAAATAAAATGAAAATACAATTAACACGACAACTGTTTAAATATTTTTAATTGTGGAATGTCCTAATAAATTTTATTATGTACAACTTTTGTTTCAAATTTATTAATATACATTTATATTTTGGATTGGAAAGTATGTATATATCTCAGCGAAGTTAATAAAAAATAGTATAAAAAATATATGTTAAAACTTTTTAAAATTACACTCTTTCTTTAAAGCATGCTGAAAAATATAAAATACATTTTTGGGTTTAAGAAAATATCTGGATCCTAAGAAAAATTTTCATTCTACAGTAAAACCTCACATAGCGTGAATTCACTACCAACATTTCACTACCAACCCTCACAAGACGTGGTGGTTCTCCTCGCTAAGATGCGGTTTGAAAAGTCAAAGTAAAAATCATTCTTCAAATTTCCCGTAACCTACAAATGATAAAAACTTCAAATTAAAACATTTTAAAGAAAAAAACACTGTCAAAGTGATTCATGTATTCATTTTACAGAAATGTTACGTCGTATGCATGCTTCTCAATGCATTATAGCCAAATTTGTTACACTGTTTCACTTGAAGTTGCAACAGTGTTACTTCTTCTCCTGTCCTTTTTGTCTACCAATGTCGTGTTACAGTCTCGATCTATCGCATGGCACTCGATAATTCCCAAGCTGAAAGACTTTCGGGGAGTAAACCAGTAGTAACCTCGTGTTCGTAATGTTCGTTCAATCAGCAGGCTCTCATAAGTGGTTGTCTTAACCTTGCCTCCTGTGATTTAAAATATTATTCTTATCCTTAATATTTATCTTTCTTGTTGAAAATGGAATGTAAACAAAAAATAGTGATTTTTCAAGCAAGAAGAAAAAAGTTCAGCTCACAGCAATTACCTTAGGCCAAAAACTTGAAATTTTAGATAAACTTAAATCAGGACACGGAAGCACAGTGCTAGGGTGGGATTATGGGGGAATGATTTGACTATTCGTACCATACGAAAAAATGAAGAAAAAATAAGAGCCAGTGTAAGCGCAGTAACTTCTGCAGGTGAAAAAATTAAAAGAATGTCGAAACAAAATGTGCACTTAAACACAATGGAAAAATTACTATGCGTGTGGATTGAAGACCAAAACCAGAAGAGGGCACCACCGAGTGGCTCGATCATACGTGATAAAGCATTGCGTCTTTATCAAACAGTAAGCGAACAAAATGCTGAATCATCCACTAACGTTCCCTTTAGTGCAAGTGCAGGTTGGTTTGAGAAGTTCACAAAACGCTTCAACTACCACAACGTAAAATTAGTGGGTGAATCCGCCTCTGCTGATCACCAGGCGGCCGAAAATTTCATACCAGAATTTACTACGTTAATCGAAGAAAAAGGTTATAAGCCGCAACAAATTTTTAATGAGGACGAAACCGCCCTATTTTGGAAGCGAATGCCAGAGAGAACGTACATTTTGAAGGAGGAGCGAACAGCACCCAGGTTCAAGGCTTCTAAGGGTCGTCTTACGCTATTGTTGTGCTCAAATGTGTCCAGTGATTTCAAGTGTAAACTGATGCTTGTTTACCACGCTGAAAACCCACGTGCTTTGAAAGGCAAAAATAAAGCATACCTACCAGTCTACGGGAAAGCAAACCAAAGGTTTACTGAGTGGTTTAAATTTTGTTTTATACCGCAGGTGAGGGAATACCTCGAAAATCAAAACTTGTCTTATAAGGTTCTATTGCTACTTGATAATGCCCCTGGGCACCCAGCTATGCTGCAGCGTGCTGATGAAAACGTAGAGGTGTTGTTTCTTCCAACAAATACGACGTCTATCTTACATATGATATCCAAGAACCTAGAGTGACTACATACGTTTGACGATTTTACAGGACAAATCCTTCAAAAAAACGGGACTGTTAAAAATTTTACGGTACATTTTTAACCTTACGGTTTTGATACCTCAGAAGATGTTAGCGCCCAACTGTTGGACTAACGAATGTAACTCGATTTCTCAGGATACGATAATCTACAATGTTACATTTGTCTCAAATGTCATATAATATTTTCTTCAAAATAAGAGAAAGTATGAAGGAAATCGATTGGATCGCCAAAGAATGTAGTTTTTTTCAGGAAAACATTTTCACCTGTTGCTCTCCCTCTCTCTCAGGATGTTATAATGCTCATGCGACAATGTATGAATCTTCAATGACGTTACAACATTGTATCGCATATATGTTCTTGATGGCTTGTGGAATCTAATGTGGAGTTCGAGGTGATCTTATTGTCTTCAAGGTATGTACGCATACAAAAAGATTCATTGTAACGACTTATAGAGGAACGAAATTTAGAAAAAATCGTAATGTGAGAACAAAATCAATACTTCTTTTTCACGCCATGTATTTGTTTTCTTAAATAGATGTTGATTGAGTATCGATGGAATTTTCCACTGAACATATCAGAAGTAAATATATTTCTTATAATAAAAAAAATACGGGACAATGTGTATCTCGTATTGATTTCACATGGGATAGGGGACATTGAAGGAAAAATTGGCCGAAAAACGGGATGTCCCGTAAGAAAAGGGACATGTGGTCACCCTACAAGAACCTAATCCCATATTTCCTATTAACTTAATGCTTCATATACTGTGATTTCACGGTGATTTCAAGGAACACAACTACCGCGCTATGTGAGGTTTTACTGTATATGATCCTGAGTCTCTTACAGAAAGAGGTATGGCATATGTTGATTAAATTATTCACTGCCATATAAATAGACTGTAAATTCTTCTTTAACCAACATATGCCACAACTATTTTTAAAAGCGATTCATGGTCATATACAATGAAAATTTTCATGAAGATCCAGATATTTTCTTGAACCCAAAAATTTATTTTTATTTTTCAGTGTGCATGAAAAAATGAGAATAATTTTAAATAGTTTTTTATATATATTTATTTAATAATTTTTAGTGAAATGAATTTATAATTATGACAATGAGATCAAATTGTGATGTATTAATTTGCATCAAATATTACTATTCAAAACTGAAATTTATATTGTAGCTAATGTGGTTATAAAACTTTCATAAGGAAATTTTTTAATGGTAACATTTTGCCAAACTATCTTTTTATGCTCTGCTCCATGCAGTGCCAGATTAAGGTTTTGAGGGCCTCCAGGCCCAACAACATTGTGGAGCTCCATTTGTCTTTGGTATTATGGTATGAATAATTTATAATTAAAACACAAATGTGCACTATTTTTTTGTAATGATCAGGTTTAAAAAGAAAAACATATGATAATATAAAAACGTTTTATTCTAAAATACAGTAGTCACGTAAAATATTACTTCCTCTGATATAATTTCTAAAGAAGCTATTTGTAAAATTATGATTTTTGTCGGCGTATTTTTGCTCATAAGCTTTAAAGGCATCGTCATCATTGCGGCACTTACTTGGACACATTTGTATCCAGTATTCACACATTTCTTCTGAAATATTTCTCCACAATCTGCAGTCGCTACTTCCCTCAATTTTGCTATCCACTTGGCTTTCAAAATGGACAGAAGATGATGTATTGCTTTCTAGTGATATCTCAAGTTCTACACTTTTATCTATTTCAAATTCAAGAACTTGTTTTACATTTGTTGTTTGTTCTGTATTTGTATCATCCCTTTCATTATTTTCACATTTGTCCTCGCCTACATTTTTATAAAATCCCATATCAAATAACTTCCGAGTACTTCTAATAACAGATTCTTCTTTTTTTTACTTATCTTCTTTAAGTTTGCGTTTTAAAGCACCTCTTAAGTACTTTTGCTTGTCAGACATTTATAAAATACTAGCAGAATTTCCCGTTGAATTTCAACAGATTTAGTGAAGCTACTACAACGCAACATACAAACTCTTTAAAATATATAGCACACACTTTTTAAATTACAATTAGCTTTTCTTTACAATTAATCATATTTGCTTGTAACAGTCCGTTTCCGAACGTATTGCATTCAAATATAACGATAATTGTATTTCCTATCGTATATATCACTTTCGCCAAATCCAGCTTCATTTCTTGTGTAATTATGCCTATGAAATGTGTACATTTATGTCTCGTAAGCAAGAAACCCGTGAAAAAGCAACGTACAGTTGTCCATGATTGAACACTGACTCCGGTAAATGTACACTAGATACGTGAGCTTATTTACGTTAATAAACAATAAAAATCAAATTGTTGTTAAAAATGCGTAGAATAAACTTACCTTAATTATTGAGCAATGTCAACCATTTCTTCATAGCCTCTGCTCAGTATGATAAAAGGCCTAAGTACAAGATTTGATTCATTTTCGCTCTACCGTTTAGGCTCTAGAGCCAGTAACAGACATACAGACAGACGGCATTGCGAAAACCACTTTTCCGGATTCAACGACACCTAAAACGTATATTTCCGTCAAAATCTCAAGGTAGAATTTTTTCACGGTAACAATACTTTCTCAATATACTTCGTATATGAGAATGTAAAAAGAGGTATAGCATATGTTGGTTAAACAAGAATTTGCAGTCTAATTATATGACACTGAATAAGTTACTCAACATATGCCATAGGTCTTTTTTAAAGAGATACATGATCATATACAATTAAAATTTTTATTAAGATACAGATATTTTCTTGAACCCAAAAATTTATTTCATATTTTCAGTGTACTTTATAAAAATTGAATAACTTAAAAATGTGATGTGGCCAACACATGACTTTCTCCACACAGAGCAATGAATATAATTACTCTTGGCGTCAGAGTTCTCAGAAATAATTATCGGTGATTACACTCGAGAATAATTTAAAAATATTTTCAATGGTTTTAAAAAAAACAAAAAGTAAATTAAATTGTTAGCTGTTTCTATGGATAACAAATTTCTATGAGTAATCAATATCACCCTTGGAGGTGTACGAACAGTTATCCACAATTAGAAAGTTTTATCAAGCTTCGGAAAAATTTTTACTTTCTCCATATAGTATTGATATGGAGAAAGTAAAAATGTTTTTTATATATTTTTATATATCTAATTTGACCTATCTGTCTTTTTTTAGTCTTCAGTGGGTGAGATGGTGGACAGAGGTGTGAGCCAGTCGGACGAAATCGCGTCATCAAGTTTATACTCGACGTCATCTTCATGTGCTGATATCGAAGCCAAAGATTGTGATAGCGAAGTTGAGGATGAGGTGTTTCGAGAAGAATCATCCGGCGCAACGGGATAAGCATTCTTCGCTGTCTTTGACTGACAACAGACGAAGAAATTGAAGGACTGTTGATATCAGAGTCCTCTTGAGACGCCATTATATTTTGGAAATGATTGGTGTTTGTTAACGGTAAAGGGGAGTCTTTTAAACATTTCCATGGTGGATAACATTTTTTGACCACAATTAATGTAAATTAATTAATTTAAAAGTGGTGATAAATGTAAAACTACAACTCGAGCAAAAGGTTAAACGAAAAAGTTTTGCGAAACTTCCAAAATTATGATATAGTGAATATAACATAATACTTGTAATGGGAGCATCTCTATAAATAATATCTTTTGGTATTACTCGGGAGTTTATTAACATGAAATGTTCAAGATTAAATCTTTAATCAATTCCTCGTCATGTTAACTTTTCCACAGTGTTTTGCATTTCAGTAGATTTATTTAAACAAAGACAAACAACAAACGGGTCAAACTAGTGATGTGCTGCCAAATACACATATAACAACTGGGTTGCCATTACCGCCGCCACCCCTGACAGTTAGGCATCCCATCCAGCATAGAATTCGTTACTTTGCTGCGGCCCTGAGATTGCGTTATCTGATCATTGCGGGAATTAGAATAAAGAATAAAAAAACAAGATAATATTTTAAATAAAAATTAAATTTTTATTTGTAATGTTTAAATATTATTCATGACTAATATATCAAGGGTGGTGGCCTCGAATAAGTATATTCCATGTACAATTGTTTGACATCTTTCAGACAATAAATTGCTGCGTAACACGATCTAGAAAGCGCTCTTAACCTTTGGTGTCCCATTAGCATTATCAGACCGTGATGTGTCGCTAACCTCTGGGTAATGTGGAATGCTTATTTTAGCTCAACAACCGGCTCGCCGAGCATCAAAAATATTATCAAACGGCTCGGGCGATCCGGATGGAGCCAGCTGCAGCACACCCCTGGATCAAATATGAAGGTGCGGCGAATATAATTCCGTTATTCCCATTAAAATTCGTTTATATTGGCAATAAAGTGTCTTTACAATTCCCCTCTTCATTTAATTGGTGTATTCCAGTTGTTGACTACTCTGGTATTATCTTAGATCTTACGAAAATGTTCTCACGCTGTTTAAGTTCAATTTGAAATATACAGGCTCTAACCTTTAGGAGTGCTTCTCATTTTCAGTATAAATGGGTTGTCGTTCTAATTTATAGAACTTACATACGGCAAAGAAAGCACTGCCAGTTTCGCTTCATATGTTTCATTGACTGTGTACGAATCTAGCTTAGTTCGTTGCGAACATAGAGTCAGCTGTCCTCTAATAAGCCACCGTTTCTATCGAATCGATATATTTCTTTGATTTCCATATGTTCCAAAATACATGTCATCTAAATATGCTTATTAAAAAAATCTTATTCACCATTGCAAAATGAAATCATATACAGTAAAATCCCGATACAACGTATCTATGCGGAGCAAGAATTTTTGTACGGTATACTGAAATACCCATAAAGAGTACAGTATTTTCTCTGGAAGCATGTCGGTGTGTTATAGGCATTCTCGCAAGTCTGGCGCAAACCGAAACCGGCGGGAATGAGTGTCGAACAGGAGAGATAAATCTTAGAAATTAAGGTTTTTACCTCAATGCTATTGTTAAAATACAAGAGGGATAACTGATCATCGGTTCTAAATTTTTCAGTTCGGAAAACTCCTTTTTTTTGGGATTTTGGCGAAGTTCCGCAGATAGGTGTAAACGACTTAAATGAGCAAGAATTGGTTATAGTCAATGCTGTATTCGTTAAAAAAGCAGAGGGTATGCGGCGTATACCACAGTATACCCTCCACCACAGCACTGGTTATAATTGAGTCATTTATGGATGAAAGCATATGTTAAAACCACAAAAATCCTTTTTCGGGACCTCTGAATTCCATAGGCAGAATTGAAAAGTACGTTAAGTTGAAGTACGTTATTTTTAAATATTTATACAGTATTTATACGGGAAAATTTACGGGGATTAAAAAAAGGTATGGTAATTTGAAACATACTTGGTAATGAAGTACGTTGTAACGAGATTTCACTTTAATCAGTAAAAGTGATAACTTCCCGGACGATTACATCTTGGAATTGGAACGATAAAATACATAACAAATAGCGACGTAAAACCAATTGCTGTGATAACCTACGGAAGCATGAATGAATCGTATATATCAAGTAAGTGAAGCACATTCAGCCCAACCAAGGAAAAAAAACAAAATCAGCGAAATATAATGGAACCTAGAGCGACTATGCCAAACTGCCCGAAAAACCACAATCTAACCAAAGAGCATATTAAAGAACCCAAATGGCAGCAAACAATCTAATCCCGATGCAGACTGCAATGGACCTGTATGGTCCAGATACCACGAAAACAGAAAACGAGTAGTACAATTTGTGTAAACATAAACATTTTACTTATTACAAATTTATGCAATGCTATCATCATACTCATACACCCACAACATAAAAACAATTTATTGCCTTTTTGCCACACATTTTAACAAGATGAAGTATAATTATCATCGTTTTACAACTATAGATTTTATGTAGGGTCTCCTTTTCTATTGATTGATCCTATTATTTTACATTCATTCGTAATTTTCAAAAGCGCAACATGACGTTTGGCACAAACATAATACATTCATTTGTTTACGTAGCGTGAGCTCTTAATATTGGGTCTAGAACAACTCGCAACCGCTGCTTCGATAATTATTTTTAATAAGAAGGAAAGAATAACCGGTGATAAATTTGACAGCGACTGAATTTTAAAATATATTTACTCAAATAGGGCTAGTAGCTTCTTCTAAAGCGACTTAAATTACTTCAACACGCGTAATTATTTATTGACTTCATCATACACGATCTATGTATTTAATCGAGGCTACATATTTACGATTGCGGTTGCCTTTTTTACAGTTCATATTTGGCTTTGCTTCAAAATTCGATATTTGCCTACCTAAATTATCATTTTATTATGCATTTTTCTCTATAAAATCCTTGCGATATTAAAATTTCGATGGTAGGTAACAAGCGACTCTGATGAAAAATATTCCTAAAATACGAATATTTATTCCTAACTAGCAGGAGTGCCCGTTGAATTTCAACGGATTTAGTGAATCTAAAACTTCGACCGTGTAACATGTAAGCATCACAATAATAAGATAGTACACAGTTATACCCGTCGAATAAAGCAAAAATGAAGAAAACCGCTCCGCATTTTCCTATTTAGATGAATGAAGGAAGAAAATCTTACGAAAATAACGTATAAACTCTCTCTCCTTCCCTTCTCCCCCTCCCTCCCCTCTCTCCCTCCCCCTCCATCCCCCATCCTCCCCCTCTCTCTCTCCACCCCTTCCCTCTAATTCCCTCTCTCCATCTCCCCCCTCCGTTACCATCCATCTCTCTCCATCCCTGTCTCGTATTAAAAGCATTCAAAGCGAACTAACTTACAAACATTCTCCTTTATATGTTAGATTAGAAGATAATTCAATTAAAAACAACAAATATTTGGTTTCCATGTAAACAAATTAAAATCGTACACAGAAATTGACTTACGATATTACGTTAAAATTTTTCCCATATAAATACATTGAACTCTCAATTTCGGCGACAATGGGAGTTGTCATGGTAGCTTATAATTGGTATTGTAGTAAAACTGATAAAATCACATATTTTATTGATTCTAAATGCATTTTTATGCTAATTCGATCGGGATACAGATTCTGTCTTCAATAAAAATAAACTTTGCTCTTTTCTTCGTAGAACCATTGAAGTTTCAAGTTCGTATCATGTTTCTAAGTAATTTTAAAATTCAAATGAAAAATAAGCTGCACTCGTCCCTATATTATTCAAATGGAGAAAATGAAAATAAGAAAATATTTCTGTCTGTGTGGGGTGGTTGTCGGGGTTCCCGGGTAGCCTATGTTACTCGTAGAGCCATATGAAGTAAATTTACAAAGTTTGGTCCCGATAGCTCAAAGGGCGTGGGAATGTATAAGGAACAGACAGACAGATGGACAGACATTCAATTATATATATATATAGATTAAAATCATCCCTTTCAGATGTATCCATTGACATGCTGTTTGTAGCTAATCTACAGATATAATAAATCGGTGGCAGAGAGCTGGTGGAAATCCATAACAGAGAACATGAGTATAAAAAAAGCCAAGTTAGGGCAAATGATATTTTTACGTAAGAGTTGAAGTACCTTAGAATTTTACTGATCATTGAGTAAGTGAATGTGGCATAAAGAGATATATATAAATAGAGAAACATACGATCATTGAAAATGAAGGCTTTAGTTTTGGGACTTCCCTCTCTTTATGTAAAATGTTTTTAGTCCACTCAAAAATTTCTAGTTTAAGTATTTGCTTTATGTGCAAGTAAAAAAGTATATTGCATAAATTAAAGGCATATATCGTGCAGTTAATGTATACGATTGTTTTATTGTGGGAAATCATTCATTATGGTCAAATTTAAATAATTTTTCTATATTTAATAATACCCTCTATATTTAGGTCTCTTAATATAGCGGGTATTCAACGAAAAGTTATTACGCTTCAAACATTCGTTAATACAGATCCATGTTGTTCACAACAGATAAAAAATATGGAACAGCATGAGTGTTTATTTTATGAGTAGCATTTTCTGCAGTCATCTCCATTAATATGTGAACTAAAATAATTAATTATGATGAGTTAAAGGCGTTACATTGTGATCTTGTTCCAAATTGTTAACTAAATATATTTATTAAGGCATAGAAATGTGTGAAAGGAAGAAAGTAGGATATGGAAGTAAGAAACGAAGGCGTCTTGAAATGGAGGCAGAAAAGACATCCGAGAGAAGGTGATATTTAGAGTGAAAGTTTGTCATGGTGGAGGAAGAGATCAGCTCAAGTCTGCAGAGACAGAAGCCACGCCACTGCACTTGTGTGATTCCTTGAGCACAATCAGCTTTTCTACTGAGTCGATCTTCATGAGCTCACCAGCAAGAAAAGGTCCAAGAGACTTGAACAAGTGGATACATGTGATATGTCCTTTAAAAATATTTATTTATTTACTCATTCACGGGCTCCAGCCCTTGATACAAATTATTTAATAATCAATAAAGTAAGAACAAATAAGATATAATAAAGTACGAATAAAAACCCGAAATAACACACAGTACTCATTATCACATACAAAAGAAAATGATCATAAATAAAATGAGTAAAGCAAAAAATACAATAGTGAAGGATTAAAAGGTTACAACTATTATTAAATGCTGACATAAGTATTATCAAATAAATACGACATATAATACAAAACATCATCTAAAAAGTAAAACATATAATACAAATCATTATCTAAAATATGCAACATATAATACAAATGCAAATATAATTGAATTATCATATGATGTTAATTTATAAATTAATATATAATGTTGTATTGATTCATTTAATTTTTTGATATTGGTATTGAAAATATCGATGGAATTTTGAGTTAAATAAAATTTCCCAAAATGATGAAGACGATTAATGGGAGAATTTAACATATAATTTGAAGTATGTACATCAACTAAAAATGTATCTACCAATCTAATGCGATAAGAAGGCACACGAAAATGAATCAATGAAAGTAGATTTGCGCAATTAACGGTAATATTGACAATTTTAAATAAGATAATTAAGTCATTAATAATTCTACTGTGACTTAGTTTATTTAAATTCAGAAGATGTAGAACATTATCGTATGAAATGTTATTATAGCCGTTCCCTAGACGAACATTGATCAAGCGAAGGAATCTATTTTGGACTTTTTCCAACATATATACATAAGTGTAGTGTTAGGGTGACCATATGACGGATGCAAATTCCAAATGGGACCTAACAAGTGAATAATATAAAATCGTTAATGATTCAATTTTCTTAAAATTTCTTGTGATCCTAATTATGAAGCCTAGCATTGCATGTGAAGTTGCACGATTAAATGCATTAAAATTTTTTTCTCCGATTTTTTACTTTCTCCATATATGTAGCATAAAGAAAGTATTGTGATCACAAAAAAAGTCGACTTCGAGATTTCAATGGAAATACATGTTTTGAGGTCCTTAGAACACGTTTAGACTATTTTCGGAATGTGATCTGTGTGTATGTGATTGTGAGCTCTCTAACTCAAAAAGTACTTGTCATATTAATAGCAAATTTCATATATAACACTTTACCATGAGCACAAAGAACTAATTACTTTTTGGACAATAACGCTTAACCGGAAGTCGAGGTTTATTCGAAACCCAATTCGATTTTTGCGATATTTCTCCGATAATACTTCGTTATTGTATACAATGTTAATTACAAAAAATGTAAAAAATATTATTTTCTACATCTTTTATTTGAAGCAATTTTCCATAGCAGGTATTGTTTAGGAATTATTTATATACAAGCATAAGTGCCCGTTGAATTTCAACGGGTTTAATGAATTAAATTTTCATCAATGCAACATGTAAAAATTGCAAGAATAAAATTGTGCACTGTTTTAACAATCGAATATTTCTATATTAAAAGTCTGTTTTAATTAATTAACTAAAATCTCACAGAAATTCATTGTGAATAAAATAGTATCTTTCTTTCTACTAAAATAGCCATTGTTATTAGTTTTAAATTGATTATAGCATTAGGATTTCAATTTCATTAAATAAGCAGAATTCCGGTTCCGAAAAATTGGTTCAATCATCAATTGCCTCTGATAATACTTTAAATAGATTTTGGAATATAATGTACCTCAATATCATTTATTGTCTGCTCAACACTCTAGCCTTCTCATTTTCCGAAACAACCACTTTCACCAGTTTTAAATGGATTTCAAACTTAGAAGAGAACTTGACTCATTTCAGTTAAAATAACCACAAATTCCAAAGAAAATCCTTTTATAATATGCAATGTTGACCTAGAATTCATTCATTCTGAAAAGTGAATAAAAGTCCCTACCATGTACATATATTTCTTTCAACTAAAATAGCCACTCTTAACAGACTTTAATGGATCAATGCATTAGCATTTCAATTTCATGAAATAAGCAGAATTCCTGTAACAAAAAAATTTGTTCAATCTTCAATTGACTCTGATAATACTTTAAATAGATTTTGGAATAAAATGTACCTTAATATTGTTTGCTCACCACTCTGGACTTCTCAATTTCCGAAAGAACAACTTTCAATAGTTTTAAATTGATTTTTGCTTTGAAATATACTTGAGTCAATTCAGTACAACTTCCGCTTTACATACTATAAATTCCAAAGTAACTCCTTTTATAATAGGCAATGCTAGCCTAAAATTAATTCATTCTGTAAAGTGAATAAATAAAGTTCTTTCTTTAAACTATAATAGCCACTGTTATTAGATTTAAACGGATTATAAACCTTAGCACTTACTCTGTATTAAATAAGCACCAAAATTCCTTTTATAAAAACAAATCAATTCATTAAAAAATCCACTGTTATTTCTTCGAAAATTGCCTGTTAACAGTTTTAAATGTCCTTATAATTTTAATTGAATTTTAATTTATATTCTTTTCCAAACTTCGGCCATTGTTACGAAATTAATTCAAGGGATAACAATATAAATTCGTAAGCACGTATGGTGTACAAAGAATTTCATTTAAGAATGCTTTTTATTTCCAATTTTTAAAAAATGACACTGTTGATACTTAAAATTTTTATATGTACGTTAATATACTTATTTTGCACAAAACACGCCAATCTCTTCCCTTCCTTCCTCTCTCTCTCTCTCTCGAATTGAAGCACTCAAGGCACGCTTATTCCCAGAAGGATGTATACAATAATGGTAATTTGAGGTGTAACAATGATAATGGTGGACATAGCAACATCACGTTAAAATGGCGAGATTTCCGCAAAATATGCAAATTAAACGTTTAACATGGAATATTTCGAACTGTGGGCGAAAAAAGACGAACGGAATAAGAAACTTTATAAATGTTTCTTCAAGATGGTTCAAATCCGAAGGTCGTCTGTTAATTTCTTCTAATTTTAATTTCCAAATGAATAAAAGCCTGCACGTCGAAAAATCGCCTTTTACATGTTAAGTAATGGGAAATGGAAATGCCTCTCTTGGAGACGAACCAAGGAATTTTTTCGTGATTTAAATTTGTCATTCTCTGAATAAGTGTTAATCAAGCATCCCTCCCAAATTTCGAGTTTCTATCATTATTATTTCTCGAGTTATTATAGTTTGCATAGCGTGACCAACCAACCAACCAACGGACGACGGCTATTATTATATAAAATTCGTATGATACCCACAATTTCCCACATGCAGTGTTGCCACATCGCGTTCAATTTAATCGCGTTTTCTGTAAATATATTCAAAATATAATTTACGGCAATAAGGACGACTGGATTCTTTTACGATACGAAATAATAATTTTGCCTCGTAATGCTCCTCATAATAATTTAAATATCTATACCCCAAATATGGAGAAAGTCATGTGTTGGCCACATCAGATTTTACCTTTATTTGTCCTTCGCTCATTCTGCGCGTGAGAAAATTAAATTAATTTATCTTCAACGGTTGAAAGAAATAATCTTGTATTTACGTTTGATTTAAATCTGTTTAAGTTGTGCATTTTTAGAGCATAATATTGCTGGATGACTACGCTAGGGAAACTTTTAATTCGATTTCGACCAGCTAAAACTGGAAAAACTCTCGTTAGGACTGAAACGCAATGGCTGATTACCGCATAGGCGCATGAGGCGTTCGCTTGGGGCCTTGACACTCATGGGGGCATCAAAGTAGTCAAAACTCGATTTTTTCAACATTTTATTTCGTAATATATTTCACAATCATTATAATCCACTAGTTACATACACATCTCGTGTTTTTACTTAGGTTACATTGTAACATCCCATGCGTCATTTGAACACACATCCCACAGTTGTAATTAATTTTTTGTTTATTTTTCAATATGCGCAAGTGTATGTAATAAATATTAAATTTTATATTTTTGCAATTCTGTAATTCCATTTATTTAACCTGCAGCATATATTTTCCATTCGTAAGTTGTAAAACTTTCTGTAGATGGGAACCCCCCTCCCGATCAGTCGAGGGCCTCCCGAATTTTTTTCGCCTGGGGCCTTCGGATACCTTAATCCGCCACTACTGAAACAGACTAAATACACAGCAGTAGCCACCCGCAATTTGACCGCAGAAGAGGAAGGGACATGCTATATAGCTAGCATTTGTCTCCGTTTAAAGAACACGAGAGTGTCGACCTTCGGAGTAAGGGTCAGGGGTTTCCCAATGCACGCCGCACGTCAATAATGTAGTGAGCAAAGGAGAGAGCGAGGGTGAAGGGGGGAAGAGAAAGAGCGAGCAGAATTTCCGTGAGAAGGAATTATCATCGCGACCTATCGTCCAACAAAAAAGAAGCAGATTGCGTGGCGAATGGTGAGCACACGCTCTCCCGTGCCAACGGGACCCCTCCTCCATTTCTCTCTCTCCCCTTCTCACACTTTTCTCCTATCAGCCGACTTCACCTCCATATGCCTCAAATTTCCCGCTATGTACCTCTTTGCCAATTATCGGTTCTTAGAACGTGAGCATCGAGCAGAGAAGAAGGAGAAAGATTGCACGAGAGGGAGAGAGAGAGGGAGAGATAGGGGGAGAGAGAGGCATAGGACCATTGCATTGGGCCGAGGAGTCTGCGCACTCTTGCATCTGTGTTTTTCGTTATCGCTGACGGTGACGCGGACTCCGTTGTTGATTCTTGCGCGGTCGCTCGCCTGAGAGAGAGAGAGAGGGAGAGAGAGGGAGAGAGAGGGAGAGAGAGGGAGAGAGAGGGAGAGAGAGAGGGAAAGGTGTTCGCGAGAGAGAGAGCTTTATATGTGTGACAAGGGATTGGAGAGTGAGTGAATTCTCATTTAAGGCTCTTGTCGATGACAAAAGGAAGAGCCCTCCATTTTCACACTTTTGCGATTGAGATTAGTATTTTTGTCACAGCTAGACTTTTCTAATAATTATTACAATGTGAATCTTTCTCCTCTTCGTTGAGAGTGGAACGTTTCTCCTCCCGTGAAACATGGCTACCAACTTCCCTGGCTTCTCCCGCACGGGAGAAGAGGAGGGCGCGAGGGCAGTGAAGTCGGAGAGCGCCTCGGAGCTCCTCTACAAGATGTGCAAAAAGATAGCACAGCTCACAAAGGTAAGTAAGCCTTTTTGACTCGTCTGCGCTGTCCTCTTCGACCGAGTGTACTAATGCTCAGATTCACTTTTGTAAATTTTTCGATACTTTTCCACGTCATACCCTGCAATTCACCTATATAGAGGATGACAAGGGGTTCGAATGCAGCAGACACGTCCACTGCCATTTCGATTTGTCTTTTCGCTATTGTAAACCCTAATCGTACTGTCAGGGCAGCTTTATGCGATAGGGAAAGTGGGCAATTGCCCAGGGGCCCCTGATTTTAGGGGCCTCCTAACGCGTGAGCGTCGGTACCTTGTAATTTGTGGGACCTTGTGACTTCAAACGACTCTAGCGCTAATTGGCTTCTCAGTCTAAATCACGCAGCAAGTCTGGAGAGGAACATGCAAATAGGGGCCGCGAGATTTCTTTCGCAGGATTCGTATCCGGTTCGCACCGAGGACGCTCAGCGAAGCAGGCCAATGCCACAGCTCCCCTGTGTTTAATCCTTAGACTTCGAAACAAAGATTTTATATCACTCACTCGTAAGAGGCGCATTTTATACCTAAACAAAATACATTTTAAGTCGTGATTTTTTATAATAAAATTTGATCCAGTTTTACTTGTTTATACTAGTCAAGTGTTCTAGTTTCGATAAATAGACAATTAAGATCAAGGTATGACGTGGTTAACATAAGCCAACATAAATTAATATGAATTACGCAAAAGGCATTAGATTTATTGCGTACGACACGTGTGTGTAGAAGTTTCGCATCGTCTGTTTAAAATCAACGAATATATTAATCGAGTAAGGACAGGGCCAGTGTCAGTCACAACCATCCACTTTCACTCACACTTGAGGGGACGTGGAGGGGAAGGAGACGTGCGAGGCACGCGGATAGGCCTTCGAGCCTCAGTGCGTTTCGCTTCCAGCGTGAGCGCCTTTTATCGCTGGTCCGTCCGTCCGCATGTTCGTTCTCGGTTTCTACTAAATGGATTTTCATGAAAATTGATATTAAGGACTTACAATCAAAGATAATAAGCAGGGCCGGCTCAGCCATACAAGCAGACCAAGCGACCGCTTGGGGCGCCGAACTTTTGGGGGCGGCAAATTTGACTCACAAATATTTGGAAAATATCTCATTTTTGTTTTCGATAGATTTGGTTAGTGTTTTCTTCTGGCGAATATAAGTAAAAATGGGACCTCAAATCACTGTTCAGCGGGTAACAACGAGGAGAAAACTTCAGGAAATACCATTCGGGAAAACAAAGCCTTACACAAGCGGAGAAGGGATTGGTTACAAAGACTCCTTGATCTTGGGAACCCTTGAAAATGTTTCCCACTGATCAACTTTCGAGAGCGCAGCTGACTTAGGGCGAGGGCGATGCCCATTTTCCTTTCCCATCTCCCCTTCTTAATCGCCCTTCTCCCTCCCCCCAAGGGAATGCATGCCTCTCATCCATCGCGCGCCTATATATGGTCAAAGAGTGCATTTCTCCTGGATGAATATCCCCTGGGGCGCAAAACGAAGAGACAATCTGTAAGAAATATTGGTGATGGCATGGTCTACTTTCATCAAGGCGGCAATGACTCCCCGGCAGGGCTTCGCGTCCCTCCTTGTCTTATATTTCTGTTTCATTGTTACTTTCTCCATACGTAGTAATGGGAAAGTATTGTACTCATGAAAAAGATCGACTTCGAGATTTCAACGGAAATACACGTTTTGAGTTCCCTAGAACACGTTTAGACTATTTTCGGAATGATGTCTGTGTGTGCGTGTGTGTGTATGTTATTGTGGGCGCTTTAACTCAAAAAGTACGTTCCATATCGTTACCAAACTTCATATATAACACTTTAACATGAGCAGAAAGAACTGATTAGTTTTTGGACAATAACGGGTAACCGGAAGTCGAGGGTTATTCGAAACCCGATTCGGTTTTTGCGATATTTCTTCGTTAAAACATCATTATTGTATTTACAATTCTATACAAAAGTTATATAGAATGTAATTTCCTACAACTTTCATTGAATCAATTTTCCATAGCCGTTATTGTTTAGGAATTATTTATAAATAATCGGTTTTTTCGGTTTCCGTCAAACATCTCCTTAAAAACGTCGTTATTAGTAATCTTCGTAAGGACCAAAGTTGTAGAGAATAATATTTCTTGTAACATATTATTATAATATTTCTTATAATATCTACTTTCGCCGTATTTTCCTAGCTTGTTTTTGGTTTTGTATTCTATTGTTAACAAGAAGTGGAATTGCTAATACAATAAATCATTTGCACTTTCCAAAAAACCTGTTATTAGCTATTAGCAAGTTCTGAAGAAAGAAATGTTTTTCTGTTTAACTCACCATATGTCTCACCATCCGGCACATTTCGACGATTGCATGGTAGCAACTTCCTGACAATTAAATGGATATTCTAGCAATCGCCAAGATTCGAATGATCCCAAAGAAACTCCAGCGATCGAGAGAGAAGATGATGACGAGTAGAGACTCCTTGAGCTCGCAAAGAGGCCTTCAGAGCGCTTGCTTTACACGAATAACGTTATGACATGTATTCTACATCTACATCTACATGATACCCTGCAAATCACCAGACTCGTGGGTGGCAGGGGGTGCAGCACACCAAAACCTACCTAATAATGTCCCTCGTGAGATTCACTCTCCTGTTATGATCCCGTATGGCCCTTGGGAAAAACGAGCTCTGATATCGCTCGGTCCTACAGTCGATCTCTCGTATCTTATTCTTGTGATCGTGCCTGCCCATGTACGCAGGTGCCTCTAATATTCCTGAGACCTCCTCTAAGAGGACTTTCGACCTATATTTCTCCAGAAGCCTTAACCTAGCGCTAATTCTGCGATCCTCTAGCGATATCCAATTCAACTCCTTCAGGAGTGATGTGACGCTTAATTTTTGCTCATATTTTTGCTTTACGAATCTGGCTGCTCTGCGTTGGATTCTTTCTAACTCAAGTATTTGTCCCTTTTCGTACGGATCCCATATGCTGGAAGCGTATTCGACCTGAGATCTGACCAATGATAAATAACACGTTTCTCGTACCTGTTCTGTGCTACTTCTTACTTAATGGCGAAATTATTCGATTTCATATCATATTTCAAAATACAATACGGTTTCAAAGCAAAGGAAGATTAATAAATATGTCAAAAAACAGTGATATGAATTAAAACTTTGATGGCTCATGTTTTATGTTAAGATCGCCATTCATTTTCCTGCGATACATTGTTTTTACGTTTTTAATACCTTTCCATCATATGAGGTATTTGTAATTACATGAAGGATCCTATACGCATCGTGCGTCGAATTTTGCGATTTGCCCAACCAAGCCCATCCTACATCAACCAGGCGACGACGACAACGGTAGCCGAAAACACGCAAGCGAATGAGGTTTTCAAATTTGGCGCCCATAAGAGCTCGCCGCCATGGGAGCATGTTATACCTGCTAATGTGACCAGAGAAGAGGATAAATAATGCAATGAATGATTTGTAGGTTGGTATAAAGGAATTATAAAATGATGAAAACATGGTTCAACTAATTTCGCTGCTACGTTGTAGATTGAGATGTATCTAGCAGAAGATTAAATGGAATATTCAGAGATGTATTAGGTTAATTTACGCGGTCACTTTAGCCGTATCGATGGATTAAGATAGCCTGAGGATATTACGGTAACAATAGCATGAGATAATTTCTTTTGATATCCCAGTACGTACGATGAAGTACGTGAAGGGATGTATGCGTGAGTGAGTGAATGAGCGAAAACGACTGCCTGTAAATGCGTGAGAGAAAACAATGTGTTTGGTGAATGAGATGATGTTTGTGTGATGGTGTGTGTGTGTGTGTGTGAGGTATGTGTGTGTGTCTGTGAGTGTGAGGGTATGTGTGTGAGGGTATGTATGTGTGAGGGTGTGTGTGTGAGGGTGGTGTGTGTGAGGGTGGTGTGTGTGTGTGAGGGTGTATGTGTGAGGGTGTATGTGTGAGGGTGTATGTGTGAGGGTGTATGTGTGAGGGTGTATGTGTGAGGGTGTATGTGTGAGGGTGTGTGTGAGGGTGTGTGTGTGTGGGTGTGTGAGGGTGTGCGTGTGTGTGCCACCAAAAATGCATCAAAAATCAGCTGGAATATATGCCACCCAACTTGCACAAGAAACCCCTAATTATTAGGACCTAATATATATACGACTACCAATCACTTGATTGCCCCTTCGATATAGACCACCCAACTCACGAAATTACCCCCTGATTTATGCCACCCAATTTGCATTGACTGCCGCTATAACATATTCCTCCCTAGATGTATCAAACTCCCCACGCTCTTCTGCCAAGCGATATATACTC
Source organism: Uropetala carovei (assembly GCA_036926305.1). Classification (NCBI taxonomy): domain Eukaryota; kingdom Metazoa; phylum Arthropoda; class Insecta; order Odonata; family Petaluridae; genus Uropetala; species Uropetala carovei. The sequence goes on from JAXCHB010000149.1 coordinate 4,435,226, forward strand.
TACTGCACCAAACATACACCGAATGCCCCTATGCTTATATAGCTCCGAAATTGTATAGATATTTTCCGCGATCTGTTGGTTGGTTTGTTTGTCGGATGTAACGCTAAACCCGCTCGCTAGAAAAAATGTGAATAATGATATTTTTATTTTGACAGGACCTCCGCAGGATTCAAACCCGCGACCATAACATTGCTAACCACCCCCTCTATCGATAACTCGAGAGAAACTAGAGATAGAAACTTTAAATTTGGCAAGAATGCTTGATTCACATATGATAAAGTGGTGACGAAAAAAATCTCGAAAAAAGTGCTGGGTTCGATTCCAATGGAAACCATTTACATCTCCCATTAAAATAACACAATAAAATCGACTGTATGCTTTCATTATTTTTACTTTCTCCATATACATAATATAGAGAAAGTATTATTTTCATAAAAAATTCGACTACGGGATTTCAACGGAGATACACGTTTTGAGGTCCATAGAACACATTTTGACTATTTTCGGAATGATGTGTTTGTATGTGATTGTGTGAGTTCTAACTCTAAAAGTACTTGCCATATCGTTACCAAATTTGAAATATAACACTTTGGTATGAGCATGAGGAGCTGAGTAGTTTTTAGACAATACCGGTTAACCGAAAGTTTAGGTTTATTCGAAACCCGATTCGGTTCTGGCGAAATATCTCCGTTAAAACATCATTATATATATATATATATATATCATCATCATCATCATCAGCCTTTTTCAGTCCACTGACGGACGAAGGCCTCCCCCAGACTCTTCCAGTTTTCCCTGTCAACTGCCTCCCTCCTCCAAGTTTGCCCCAAGAACTTAACAAGCTTTCTGTCCCACCTGTCTTTCGGTCTTCTTTTTGGTCTCTTGATGTTTCTTGGGATCCATTCGATGACACTGGACGTCCAACGCTGGTCATTTCTTCTAGCAATGTGGCCCGCCCACTGCCATTTTAACACCTTCACTCTTCTAATCACGTCACAGACTCCCGTCTTCTTTCTTACCCAGTCGTTCCTCTTGCGGCCTCTTCGGGTGATCCCTAACATGCATCTCTCCAAGCTCCTCTGTGTTGTTTGCAGGCGCTGTATCTTCTCAGAATTTGTGAAGGAGTTGTACATAACCTTTGTTTTATTAAGATTCATCTTAAGTCCAGCTTCTCGGCTTGCTTGCTCAAGCTCTTCAGTTCTTCTAAGGAGCTCTTCTGGGCTTCCTGCGAACAGTATGATATCATCTGCAAAGCGCAGGTGACTCAGATATTCTCCATTTACCTTTATGCCTTTTTCCTCCCAGTCTAGCGTTTTGAATACTTCCTCTAGAGCTGCTGTAAATAACTTAGGGGACATAGTATCTCCTTGTCTCACTCCCTTTTCGGCCTTAAAGGCACTCGTCTCTTCATGCAGCTGGACAGATGTCGCATTTTCGTAGATATTCTTGATCAAGGTTATGTACGTTTCTTCTACTCCTTGTTTCTTTAGTGCACGTAACACCGACGAAGTTCGGACAGAGTCGAATGCTTTCTCGTAGTCGATAAAGCACATACATAGAGGTAATTCATACTCGTTGGTCCGACTGATTACCTCTCTCACGACTTGGATGTGGTCCATCGTGCTATACCCACTGCGAAATCGAGCTTGCTCTCTGGGTTGGGCAGAATCAAGATGGTTTTGAAGGCGCATAGTGAGTATTTTGGTGAATATTTTGTAGACTGTTGGGAGTAGGCTGATCGGTCTGTAGTTATTCAAGTCTTCTTTGGAACCTTTCTTGTGCAGAAGGATAATACATGCGTGGTTCCATGTTTCTGGTATCTTTTTCTTCCTCAGACAGGAATTAAAAATCTCAGCGAGAATTGTTTCCGTATGATTCCCCATTGCTTTGAATACTTCCGCTGTGATACCATCCATTCCAGATGCTTTTCCATATATATATATATATACACACACACACACAAAAATTATAGATAATGTAATTTCCTACAACTTTCAATTGAAACAATTTTCCATAGCAGTTATTGTTTAGGAATTATTTATAAATAATCTGTTTTTTCGGTTTCCGTCAAATATATCCTTAAAAACGTCGTTATTGGTAATCTTCGTGAGGACCAAAGTGGTAGAGAATAATATTTCTTCCAAGTTTTGTTTGAAACAAATTTTCGTAGAACCATCCATTTCGGAGATATTTTGCTTTTTCTTAATTTGCAGTATACAGCGCCACCACCATGTAGCGGTGGATTATGTAAACATAGATGGTTGGCCATAAATAATTATCTGGTGCTGAAAAAGAAATTGAAAAATCAATCCGAGTCTTTGCATAAATTCCTCAAAGAAGATCTAACATTAAGAGAATCCGTAACAAGTGAAAAAGCGGCTCATTTCGAAGAAAAGAAAAATGAGCTTTCTTCGCCTAAGTCTGAGAAGGAGGCAGACAGCATGGTCATTTCAGATCTTGGCGAAGAATATGGAGATGGTATCGTTGAAAGTATTTCAGATCCTGCAACCCGGCCCTGTGTCCTTACGGATTCTTTTAGAATGGAAGTAGTTAGAAAAGGACCGGCAAAGCCAAGTTCAAATTTTAATTATCCTAAAGATAAGCATAACCGACGATTTACAGTAACTGTTGAAAACGCCAAAAGGAGACAGAAAATGGAGAGGAAGTTAATCGAACATGACTAGTTTACTCACCAATTAAAAACGCAGTGTGTGGTTTTTTTTGTAAACTCTTTAGTTTGACAAAAATTTCCATAATTGAGGGTGGTTATAGTGATTGGAGGAATTTGTGTCAAGCCTTGAAAGAGCATGAAACTTCACATTTTCACCTAAAATCTCATAAGAAATGGATAAAACTAAAGCAAAGGGTGGATAGCAATAAAATATTAGATGCGTATTTGCAGAACAATTTGAGTGCTGAAACTCGCCATTGGCAAGGGGTGCTAGAAAGACTGTTTGCAATAGTCGAATTTCTTGGCCACCAATGTCTCGCGTTTAGGGGTTCATCAGACAGATTGTACGGAAGCAATAATGGGAATTATCTACAATTAGTAGAGCTGTTGGCAAAATTTGATTCTGTTATTGCAGAGCATCTGCAAAGATTAAAATCAAGTGAACTTTACAATCACTATTTAGGTAAAAATGTTCCAAATGATCTAATACAGCTAATGTCTCAGGTAATGCGTAGTCAGATATTAGAAAATTTAAAGCGAGCGAAGTATTAATCGATAATTGTTGATTGTACACCAGATGTAAGCAATGTTGAACAGATGTCAATTATATTACGTTTTATCAACATCACTGAAGGGGCTGAAATCTGTGAGCACTTCCTTAATATCATTCCGGTCGAGAAAACGTCTGCATCAGAACTTGCAGAGGCAATTTTAAAGGAACTTGAAAAGGCTGGTATTCCTCTAATTATATAATATTCGCGGACAAGGTTACGACAATGCTTCAGACATGAAAGGCAGGCATTCGAGAGTTCAAAAAAGGATATTAAATGTATATAGTCGAACATTTTTTGTTCCTTGCCACGCTTACTCATTAAATCTTGTCGTTAATGATGCTGCTAAATCATCTCACATAGCTGTATCTTTTTGTTAGTGTAATACAAGCTCTCTGTGTTTTTATGAGTGGATCAACAAGACGCTGGTCTGTTTTAATGAAAAACATTAGTACGTTAACATTGAAAACAGTTGGGAAAGTAGAATAGAAGCGATCAAACCTTTTAGATTTCTTTCCGGGAGAATTTACGATTCACTTTATGAAATAAGTCAAGATACATCATTCGATTCAATTGCTCGAGAAGCAGAAACACTGACAAATCAAATGAAAGATTTCCGTTTTATTTGCTGTATCGTTGTCTGGTATACTATTTAAAAGATGATTAGCATAGCCACAAACAGAAAAAATGTGTATTTCACAAGTTGTCGATATTTTGAAAGTAACCCTAGAAAAACTTAAGAAATGTCGGTCGGACATTGTATTTCTTGAATCTTTAGAAGATGCCAGAAAAATTGCCGTTGATTTGGACGTTGAACCACTTTTTTCTATAATGAAACGTATTTGATCCCGACGAAAAAATTTAAACTCTGCTCCTGATGAATCCCTAATCGATTTGAAGACACAATTTAACCCCTCAACGCCGAGCGACGTGTCCTGCACGTCCGAGGTAGTGCTTGATTTCTTTACTGTTTAACTCACTTAATATATCATACATCTATAAAACCGTAACATATTTTGAAAGAGAAAATTTTGTGCTTTCCTGTAATGCATGTAAAATAGTTTTACTATTGTTTCTATATTTTATAATCTACGTCAGAATTTGCGATGAAATTTTCATTTTCGCGCAGAAAATACGGAGCGTCACCACCTTTTATTGTCTATTGACGCAAGGGATATTCGTAAATATTAATAGCCTTTATATATTTTGAAAGAGGAAGCTTTAACCTTTCTATTAATGCATATATTGTAATTTTAATATAGTTTTTATAAGCTACGTGAAAGTTTGCGGTGAAATTTTCGTTTTTGCTCCGAAAATTCGCTAATTACGCAAGGGAGATTCGTCAATCTGAATAAGATATATTTATTTTGATAGAGGAAGCTTTGGCCTTTTCAGTAATGCACGACCTGTAATTTTACTATTGTTCTAACATTTTATAATCAACGCGAAAGTTTGCGATGAAATTCTCATTTTCCAACGAAATTACGATTCCTCTTTTCACTTTCTCGAAGAAGAAATACAATCTTTTCCCTTGTATCGCTGTAGAGCCTTGTGAGATAAGTGTTTGTCCGCTTGAGAAAGAAATATGTCTCCTATATACTATATTCACAAGGCCTACTTGAAATGCTTCTAAAATCGCTTTTCAATTCACCAAGAATACTTTCCTCTTCGGCGATCCTTCAAAGACCTTCAACGACAGGCGTGTTCCGCTATTTGTATTGTTTGCAGAGTTTACCTATCAAGTCCTTCAGTCCCCCAGAAACACGAAACGGCGGGTTAAAATGAAAGGCTAACTCAAAACCGTAACATGACTGATATTTTAGTGAATCAATAAGTATGTTTTATCGATATTTAACATTAGGGAAAACTAAATAAAACAGCGCATTAAAATCAATTTTTGACATAAATATACATTTTTTATTACAATAATAATAAATGCAATTCATGGACAATCTATAATAATAATAATGCACAGTTTTTGTCTTTCGTATTCCACGGACCTACGCAGTTTCGATTTCTCAAGTTGACCCATATAGACCCATAAGGTGCGTGTAGACGAGGAAACGGTCACGCTCGGATATGATTCACGGTATCTTTTCAAAAACTTCGCTTACAAGAGATATATTTACGGTGCTATAATGTAAATTTCATGCTAAATCCAATTACGCATGCGTACATTTTCTTAAACAATCGAGAAAGGACTTGTGAGCTAATATGTAACTTCTAAAAGTTTTCCGTATTCTGTGTCTAAAATCTCATGATAAATACAACTCCATATCTCCGCTTCTAATGAACGAAATGTAACCAATTTTTCTATTTTACTTATGTAATGATTAAGAATGATGATGCGTAACTAAAACGTTTATATCATTAATGAAACGCCTTTTAAAAAATCATAAGTACAACATTTAGTTAAAAATTTCTAGTCAAGACATGGAAACGTTGACATGCGACAAACTTTTCACCTAATTGGTTTAGATAGTTACATTCAGCGAATTATGTTTACTAATCTTTAATTGTTTCTTTGAATAAGATTTCATGTCAATACCTTTCACAGTTCACGCTATGCTGAAAGTTATAGAAACCGCGAACGCGCACCGTAACATTAAGCGATTACTGTTCATTCGCTTCTATGTAGCAATGTTTGTTTGTGACGCATGATATTTTAAATAATAGTTTTAAAATTTCATCTTTTATGTGACTACGTAAAACCTTTATCAAAAAACATTGAAAACATCCAAAGTTATGATTTTAAAAGTTTTTCGCAACTTTTTCGTATTTTTTCAAAGAAATCCTTCGTCCGCTGCGGAGGAAATTCTTAAAAACTCCTCCGTCGTAGAGGGGTTAAAGTAGAATTTTTTTCTATGTCCATGATGAAGTAATAATGTCAATAGAAGAAAGAGTTAAGCAATTACATAAACACAGTAATTTATTTAATTTCTTTTGTGATGTAAATAATATTAAAAACCTTTCTAAAAATGAGCTTCTAAAAATGCTTGGATCTACAAGCAGAACTAACAGACTCAAATGATAGCAATGAGATTGATTTGGATGGCTCGGAAATGTTTGAGGAAATTACAGCATTGTCTGGTTTAATCAAATTTGATTGGACACCATTAGATGTATTGCAATTCATTCGACAAAATGAATTTGCTCCTAATGTTGCAGTTGCATTGAGAATTATGTTAACTTACCCAATAACTGTCGCGTCGGATGAAAGAAGTTTCTCTAAATTAAAAATTATTAAAAATTACCTGAGATCAAGTATGTCTCAAGAACGGCTGGCTGGACTGGCGACTATCTCTATAGACCACGCTGTTTTCAAAACAATCAAGTTTGAAGATCTACTACACGATTTTGCATACGCAAAAGCAAGAAAACAGAATTTCTTGTAAAAATGTATTTTAATTTTATATTGTTCTCTGTAAATATACTCCATTTTTATAAAACTATTTATTATTTTTTGTGAATTTTAAAGTTATTTCTCTGTATATTAGAACATGTATGTATAAATAAATTTTAGTCGTAAAAATACTCGCAAAATCAAAATAACTGTATCCTATTAAACTAATAAATTATTCCTCATATAACGTGTATGAATCTATGGGGCGCCATAATTGAAATCTGCTTAGGGCGCACGAATGTCTTGAGCCGGCCCTGATTATAAGAAGCCAATCAGGGGTACCACTTAAAAAGGAACTTTCTGTCATATCTCGTAAAGTATTGCTCATATCAAAATATTTTTCAAATAAAAGTTGTAGAACTAGTAGAGTATTTCCTTTCCTATACATTTTTATTGTAGGAGTAGCCGTTACCGAAAAAATTAAATGAGAATGTCTTAATTCGAGTTGAACTTAGAAATTTTCTTGCAAGATTACTTCATTATTGTTGCTAATTTAATCTCACAAACTAACATTTAATTTCCTTTCGAGTGCGTGAAATATTTTTAAATAGAAAGAAAAGCATTATTTATGATGATGAAAAGAACTTTAAAACGCAATTTCCCTTACCTGCAGGTATATAATTTCTTTCTAATACTCCATTGCACCAAACGCGCTCATTTGTGATAAGCTATACACTTTCCTAACTTGATGTTTATGTAAAGAGAGGGGGGCGGGGCAGATCATATGTACTTTGTCCAGGGTCCACCATCGCCTTAAAACGGCCCTGCGTCTTGTGAAAGAATGATAATTTATATCGCTCCTTTTCTACAATAACTCTCGCGAATCTTATCCTCATTTTCATTCCATCCGAGATATCTTGAGTTCCTCATTAGCTCTGCCACCTCGCTCCATAGCTTCCCTGATATCTATATCTATAACATATAGACGCTTCTGACATAGGATGAATGAGGAGGAGGATAAATTCCGTCAAAATATTCCGGACCAGGTGCTAGTGGTATTCAAAAAGTTAAGAATATATCTATTCAAGCATAAGCTAGTGAAATGCTCCTTTGTAGACTATATTTTTGGTCTTGTTATCGGGGGCACAAACAAACAGATCCCCACTGCTACTCACCCTCGAGCAAGCGACAAAGCTGTCCGTGTGAGAAGCAGCTGGATCGCAAGTCAACGCCTGCAATCCGGAGCGTCTGTCACTGGGACTTATTGATTGTCATGGCAAAGCATATGCTCACGGGAAACTGCAGGCATTTAAACTCGAACGGGTAGTTTGTTTGTATAATGGGTATTCGGGGGATGAAGACCGATTCCCCTTTACCGCTCCAACTTTTAAAGTGATCTTATGCGCAGGAAGTCCAAGTGCAGTAATAGAGTTCAAAAACTCTGTGGGATAATGTACTGCGTCTTCTCGATTTAAGACGGTATCCACCGATATGTACACGACTTCCTGAGCATAAAATCTGCCGAGAACAGTACTGTTGATTGCAGCCGCCGGGTCGTTCTTTGGGGCCAAAATGGCACGTTCACACAGCCAAGAGTTCGGCTTCCTTGCAATGTCATGAACATCAGGGTAGACTGTGCAATGAGCAGCAGAAAGAATAATTTCACTGTCTACCTCTGCCAAAGTGCCTTCACCTACTTTCAATAACAGATCTGAGAACTCCTGGCTGTGTGCGTCACCTCCCAGGCAGACCCTCATATTCATAGTCAAAGATAGTTTTTGTACGTTAGGCCAGAGGACCGAACGTTTGGGAGAGGCGTTAACTTCATCTGCCCTGATACCTCTCGGTACTATAGGCAGAGTCTGACGGAAGTCACCAGAAAATAAGACAGTCACACCTCCCATGACTCTGTCATTATTTCTGATATGCCTTAACGTTCAGTCTAAGCAGGGCCGGCCCTAGCAATTGCGGGGCCGAATTGGAAAACTTTTGGCGGGGCCCCTACATCTAAAAAGCGTAGTTTATATTTGTCTATTAGGGAGTTTGATACCAGATGCTAAAAAAACTGTGTATTAATTAGTTTGCAGTTTCCATGTCCGCAAGCTGTTCCCCTCCCCAAAAAATATAGAGCAAGGTGCGGGGCCCGATTGGGTCCAATAGGTAGGGTAATATTGGACCTATATTGGACTCCTTAACTTTGTTGTGCATTTTAACAAAAAATGATCAATTTCTCTCTTAAACAAAAATTTATTTTAATGCAGTATTTTCTCCAAAATAGCCAGGAACAAACAAATTAAAAAATATATCAGTATGGACTTAAAAAAAATATTACAATTGGTCTGAAAAGTCCATATTAGGACTACGTTTCCTGAATTGGACCGGCACTATCTTAATTTGGACCATCGTAAGATCCTGTAGTATACAGCAACTACAATGCGAACTTCACGCAATAGTCTATATATAAACATTTAACTTAAAAAAACGAAATCTATTTTTAAGAAAATAATTCTGCTGGATCTCTAAAATCATTTGTTCTCATGAAATGATATGATTACATTTGTTTAGCATTTGAAAAATCCAGCTATTATTAAAAAAATATGAAAACATTCTTTTTTCATTAGGGTAAGTAATGGAGCGTTCTATAAATTAGGCATTATTAGTCTTTGCAATAAAAGCACTTTTTGATAGGTTTAACTCCGGCACAGTCCACGTGAAACCATGTCTTGCATGTCATGCACTGCATCATATCTCGTTCTGCACTTGATTCACATAAAATACAGTACCACGATTTTTCTCCCGTAAAACGTTTTCTGAAGTTTTTCTTTTTTGTCATAGACCTACTCTCAATTGGATGTTTTCTCTCCTCTAGAGTATTTTTGTAAGGGGAAGATGTCAGAATTGCGACAGGTGTAGTAGTCCTCCTCTTTCTTTTCCCTTCAGCGTTTGTTTGCTTCGGAAGAGGTGATAACTCCGCTACGATTTTGATGACCCTTGTCTTAGGTGCAGAGTTATCAGAAAAATGATTTACATCAACAGAAAGTTGGTTTTCAACGGCTAAGCTGCCTGTTGATGCTGTAGGTCTAGCTCCACCATTTTTATTTGACTCTTCATCGGGGTTTTCCACATTGGAAGGGACAAAGACACTTTCTTGAAACACGTCAGGGTTTAAAGGCCAAATTCCACTTGTCGCAAAGGCTCTGATGGCAGTTCCCACAATTGCAGCTTTTTCGTATGCTTTCCCAAGCAGTTGGCTGATTTGGAACTGTGTGATGGCTCGCCCTGCATGATTGCGCATCCACAGGTCACATGCTTGATTAAAATATCTTGACAATGGTTTGAAGAAACCTACATCCAATGGTTGCAGGCGATGAGTTGTGTGTGCCGGAATTGAAAGCAAGATTATGCCGTGTTCTCTAGCTAATTCAATAGCTTCCAGGTTTTTGGTGTGAGTTGAGTGCCCGTCCAGGACAAGAATAACTTTCTTCTCTTGCGCAGGTTTGACTGTTGCTATGAAATGCTTCAGCCATTCCAGGAACACTTCAGATGTGATCCATCCGGACTCCGTACAAGCGAATTGAGTACCAGGTGGGGCACCATCAGACAGTTCCAACTTGAAGCGAAGCATCTTGAAAAATCCAAATTTCACTTGCCTAGCTCCAACTTTAAAGTCTAAGAATTCAATATCGTGACACGAGTTATGGAACATTTTGTAAATAAGAAAATTTCGTCACATGGAAAGTAGCCGAATTAGTTCTGGCCAGAACTACCTGTTTTTAGAATACTGTAATCCCGCAGGCTTTTTCTCCAATTCGTTTTTCCTTAAAATGAAATCATTTCCATGTCGAAACCTTAGTAAAGAGGTGTTCAAATTTATCTAAATACTACCTCTTCCTTAAGTATGAATTACCTCTTCGTTAAATAGAATAAAAACTAATTAAATTAAAACATAAATACTCCTTAAGGAGTATTTATGTTTTAATTTAATTAATTCATCTCACCGTAGTCTCCAACCTTTTTTGATTAGAATAAAAACCAATGATTACATAAATATTTATCATCTTCCTAAATTGGATCATTCCAATTCCATCGGTCCAATATAGAGAAACACGCCATATTTGATTTACTGCCTCATGGCCAGAAAAGTAATTGAGCGGTTAGGAGTTAACCTATGAAAACAGCTGCTTAAAACAGGGTTTTAATTGTAACAATAAGCACCTACCTATTATTACTGTAGTTCTACTGATAACACACTACGAAGAAAGGGGTGAAATTGTATCAAACACTATAAAAAAACATAAACTGAACGTTCGCCTTCCCACATCACCATAGCACTGAGCTACTATTGCCTGTTGATGCGCAGACGTAATATTTCAAAAATACTTCCCCAAAGGTCAGTAAAATGCAGAAGTGTGGAATCTACAAGCACGGTCCAAATTAGGCGGTCTTCCCCTACAATTGACCTAAGACCGGCCCTGGGTAGCCAGGATTTGACCAAAGGGGGGGGTTCAGGTTCAGAGCTATGTACCGGACGGGGGTTACCCCGCCGCGGCGCTCCGGAGGCAAAACCTTTTCGTGGGATTTATTATTAATAAACGGGATATCGCCAACGTCATCGAAGCACGTGTAGATCGGTTCCTTGCTCCTTAATAAAATGTAGCGTTTATTCAGGACGCCACAACACGTCTTGTATTATTATATTTTGAAGGGAAAAATGCAAGTTACATGCTGGAATAGGGACTCTAAGAACCAAACCCTATTTTTTTCATATACCCAATTACTTACCATTCGTGAATTTGCCATTCACGAGGGTCTTCAGGAACCTAACCCTCGCGAATGGCGAGGGACTACTGTACATTCATTTCCTATCATAAAAGCATGTTATACAACGTTATAGTAACAAAGACGTAGCTAAGAATATTGGCGCCTATGGCCAAGTTATCAAAATTCGCCTTTTTATAACACAAGTATTTCTATAGTAGCAGTTATGTATTATCTCTAAAAACGATCTGCATTTACATTTACATCAATACCCTGAAAGCCGCCAGAAGCGTTTGGCAAGGGATGTCACAACACCAAGTGAACTCTTAACTAATTCCTCTGTTGGACTTGTCTTATCGCGTCTGGGAAAAAGGATCTGTAGTATTTCTCTGTTCTAGCGATTGTTTCGACATATTTTCTCCTGCACCCTGATCTAACATTACCTTCGCTAACACCGATGGGTACAACTATGCCACGTACGTCTTCAACGAATTCGGAGTTTTTAAACTTATCAAATAATTTGCTTTGGTATTAATTTCTTCTACTCTTCAACGTCTGCCATTTCAGATCCCTCAATATCTCTGATACACTTGCATCATACCGATATTCTCCTTTTACGAATCTAGCCGCTCTACGCTGAAGCATTTCGATCTCCCTAGTTAGACTCTCCTCGAAAGGGTCCCAGACGGCGCAACAGTATTCCACGACGGGTCGGATTAGAGAAAAGTATGCGATTTCCTTCACATTCGAGGGGCATCCCCGCAGGACTCTAGAGGAAAGCCCTTGAACTCTGTTTGCCTATGCTATAACGGTTTTGATATGCTCTCTACTAGACAAATTGCTACTGAGAGTTACTCCTAGGCATTTGTAGCTATTGACGTATTTTATCTTTAGTTCAGATATTTGGTACGGGTAACGGTTGAAATTCATGGAGCGGGTGAAATTCATTGCGGCGCATTTCTTTATATTCAGGTCGAGTTGCCAATCTTTACACCATTTCGTAATAGCCAGAAGGTCCCTTTGCAAATTCTCCTGATCGTGTATTGTGTCGATTTCTCTATGTACAAGAGTGTCATCCGCGAAGAGTCTACCTTTACACTTTATATTATCCGCTAAATCATTTATATATATCAAGAATAACAAAGGTCCGATTACACTTCCCTGAGGCACGCCGGAAGTCACTTTGACGACGTCTGATGCAACACCATCGAGGACTACTCTCTGGGTTCTATCGGAAAGAAACGAGGCGATCCAATTTACAATTTTCCCGTTAATTGAATAAGCCCTTAATGTTTGCACTATTTTCACGTGAGAAACGGTGTCGAAGGCTTTCCTAAAGTCTAAAAATACTGCATCAACTCCTGTTCCTTTATCCGCTGCTTTCACAATATCATGTGTGAGTAGAGCTAACTGAGTCTCGTATGACCTGCCTCGACGGAAACCATGCTGGTTTCTATTAAGCGCTTCTTTGCTTTCGAGAAATCGCATTATTGAGCTACGGATAATGTGCTCAAAAACCTTACAGAAGATTGACGTCAACGATATAGGGCGGTAGTTCTCCACTTTTAATTTACTTCCCGTTTTATGTATTGGTGTAACGTGGGCTGTTTTCCATATCAAAGGAAGTACTCCATCATCTAAAGATTTTGTGAATACGATCTTAAGGTACGGAGCTAATTCGTTTGCTAACGAGTTTATAATGAATGCAGGTATGGCTTCAGGCCCTGTCGATTTTCTTTTATGGAGCTGACAGTAATTTAACGATACCGCTTTCGAATATTTCGTTGTCGCTCATATTTGAGTCTATACGAGTAGGGAAATCAATGAAATCACCGCTGTGGATTGTGAAGCAATTTTCGAAGAACCGATTTAACATACTAGCCTTAGTGAAAGAGTCGTGTACACCTTCACCGTTGTCTGTACGTAGAAGAGGTACTGTGGACTGACCTCGAATTTCTCGCACGTACAACCAAAATTCTTTCTAGTCGTTTTTGAGTGAATCCGAGAGTGTCGTGGAGTGTCAAATTCCTTACACGCTTCGTGTCTTGCAGATTTACCACTATTTCTGTATATTAAATACTCGTTCGCGTGATCCCTACCTACTTGCTTAAGTTGCTTTATGCGCGCGTGATGCCGTCTTTGTTTCTTGAGCAAGGCACGGAGTTTCGGTTTCACCCACCGCGGGTCCTTGCGATCACGAATTACTTTGGTTGGGACAAACGTTTCTAGCCCTTCGCGAATGAATCGTTAATTTTCCGTTTAAAAGTCATCTACGCTGTTACTATTCGCAAAATTCATAAATGTCGCTATTAGGTTTGTAGCATAATTTTTTAAACGTGGGAGATCTGCTTTACTGAAGATATAGACTAATCGTGTTGGCTTATCTATTGTCGCAGGGGTGTATTTAAAGTCGGCAATTACTATTTTATGATCACTTATGCCGTCGTAGATTTGTAGGTTTCTAGTCGATAGTGGGTGGGTATTGGCTAGCAGATCTAATATGTTTCCGTTTCCGTTGTTGTCATATCGCGTCGGCTCCTTGACGATTTGCTCTAGCGAGTTTAGAGTAAACGCTTCAATTAATTCACGACAAGCTTCTCTATTTTTTCCACCACTAACATAGGTTACTGATTTCCAATCGATCGCTGGAAGATTAAAGTCTCCTCCAAGAATGATTACTGGATCGTTCTTTCTCCTAGCTATCACCTGCAGTGTACGACTGAGTTCTCTAATGTTCTCGACTCCCGAGTCAGGTGGGCGGTAAAATGAGCAAAAAAATAATTTTTTACCATTTACGAAGGGAGCACCATATCATTTCGCATTGTTCGCTGACGTTAATCTCCTCTAATTGGCTTGATATACTCTTTCTGACGGCGATGAAAACTCCACCTCCGACTCTTTCCCTCCTGTCTTTGCGATACACCACGTAATCTGGTGGGAAAATCTCGTTAGAATTAATGTTACCCGATAGCCAGCTCTCTGTTCCCAATACAACGTCTGCACGATGGCTTTTAACTAATAATAAGTGGCAAAAATCAGCCTGTTTCCTTCGAATGCTTCGGCAGTTCATAATCATAATTTTTATTGTGTTTTCTACGGGTATTTTCGTTCTGAATTCCCCCGCCACTACATCTAACAATTTTATTTTTCTACTTCTCACTCTACCGCTATTCTTGGACTCCCTAGGGTTAATGTTGGCGGACTCTTTTCTAACAGATTTATTGGTTTTATCCTCGTCTAACCTAAAAAAACCCTAGCGTGTTCAAACACCCTACGCGCTACCGCATCCGCTGCCTCGGCCGTGTAGTGGACACCAAAACCGTTTAGGGGTACCCTACATGAGTCCAGCACCGGCCTCAAGTCAACGAAGTCCACTCCATTGCCCCTACAGAAGTCCCAAAGCCTACGGTTCAAACCCACCACACGGCTCCAAACCATAGAACCGCAGTCCGTCCGAGGGACATTGCTGCAGATGGTAAGCCGCACATCAGAACCCGACTCCTCTCGGACACGAGCAACCTCAGCGGCCAAGTTCTTAAAAGAACTTAAAACCTCCTCGGACCACGTTCTAACCTGCATCACACAGCGGGAGCAAATGGAAGGTGGGAGGGGGGAAGGGTGGGGCTAGACGTTGGACTGGCGAAAGATGAGAGGGGAGGAGGGGAAGGACATGCCATAGTCTACAACAATGTTACAAAGCCGCCTGCATAAGAATAATATCACAGAGAATGTGAAACAAAGTAGTAACTCATTTTGGGACTAAATTGTCCCATCCGCCGTTCTAGGGTAAAATGGTTTTTAATCCTTAATATTGAGGGGGGGATGTTCAAAAGTGTAGAGTGGAATGCAACCCTCAAATGATTAAAAGTCACGAAATCTCGACTAAATTAAACCGGAATCACAGAAACTGTAGGGGACGTAACATCAGAATGGGACAAAATTGTCCCGTCCGACGTTCTAGTGTTAATGCAGTTGTCCTTATACAAATTCTTTAAAAGTTCACCGGGGCCTCTCATCAGTGAGTCTGAACCAGGCCCTTCCAGCAGAGAATGAAATTGTGTCCAGCTCAACTCTTCTGCAGGATTCACAAGTCCAAAGTCTCAACTTGATTATGCCAAATTCCATGTTTTTTTTATTTTAATTCGTTTCTTAATTTTAATTTTCATATTTTTACAAGAAATGAAAACCCGAATTGGGCGTTAAATATTAGAACCATTTTCATAACGGTAATTTTCATTTATTTAGACCAGTCGCGGGAGTTAAGGTACGTTATAGTAACGCGTATTTGATGATTTTCATTTATTAAAACCATAAAACACGTTTTAAAATTTATATGCGCAGTAATGTTTTGTCAGAAATTCATTCTATCATTCATCTAATCTTATTGGAAATTCGTTTTCATTTGTCATGTGTTTAAATAACGGGGTATTTTTCAGGAACGCATCAACAGCATTCCTGTACTGTACATCTACTGCACGTAATACTACTGTAGTATTTCCTGAACTTTACCGCGTAGATTTTACTTTTTGTTTGTGAATTTACAGTCCATAAACCGATAATTTGGTACGAGTGCTTGAATTCAGAAAATACGAAATTTGGTGACCGAGTCTAATAATATGGCCAACCACTGTATAATTATGAATAATTAGAATATCAGTAAAATAATTGTTCATTAATTTAATCTTTATGACCTAATGTTTCATTAGAATGATCAAGTGATAGGTTAAAGTATTTCTAAACGGTTTAGTTTAACACCAGGTGAGTTAATGGAATAAACACCATTACAATAGGAACACTGTTTATTAACTGATAGGGCACATCTCTCAAGCAGCATACATCTCAGAGTGCCATGTCACACACGCACTCAGTGACTCCGAGAGGGGTGCAACAAATGTGCACCCTGGCGGAAACAATTCCAACCAAGGCCTATGATCATCTATCAACATCTTCACTTTCAATTTTTTTTAACCTAATTAAGAATTTAAAGATACAGTACAAATAGCGTTAAAGTACAAGATACCAGGTTTTAATTAAATGAAATGATTGTAGAATCTCAATTAACCCAATAAAAATAGATCAGTTACAGAAAGTATTAGAGAAAACAATTAGGTACATAATTTCCACAAAATAAAAATAATTCACTTAAAAATCCCCATTAATTATAAGACCATAATGAAATAACGATTGCATAATTCCATTTAAAAGTAACAATAAATCATTTAATTACAGAAGATAAATAATCACTGACATTATTACAGAGTAATACAGAGGACAATTAAAGAATTTCAATTTAAAATAAAACAAAAATCAATTAAGTACAAAGAATTAGGTATCATATTGATAACGTTCAGGATTTCTTATCATCCTCCCAGACTTAGTACATTTAGAATGCATTCCCCTAATCACCTCTTGCTGTCTGTCAAACGTATCTTCCAATGGATCCTGCAACCCAGTATGCTCATCCTCTGCTTCCTCATCACCAGGACTGTCATCATCTGCAGGCTCTTTAATCAAGTCTGGATCCCCAACAGCGTCTGTATTAGGTTGAGACTGATGTGGTGCGATGAGGGCACGATTCCTACTCCATGAGTTTCCTGTAGAGTCTTCTATGGTGTACGAACGAGGCTGGTTATTGGATTTGACTACCTTTCTGGGTGACCAGTGGCTCCACAGCATTTTCTTGAACATGATCTGATCTCTAGGGGCCAACTCGGGAAGCTCCTTCGTCCGTTTGTCATAGTATTTGTTGACAGTTGCCCTTTTCTTGTCGGCTTACGTGGAGAGTCCAGTAACTTGAGATTTCAAACAGTCAGCGTTGGTGGGTAGTTGGGTGTTAAGATTACATGAAAACAATAATTGTGCTGGTGATGGCATGTAAGGCTTGGCAGTATTTCTATATTCAAGCAAAGCTAAACAAGGATCCTGTCCAGTTTCATAACATTTTTTAAACATGTTTTTCACAATTTTAACACCACTTTCAACATGCCCATTTGATTGAGATCACTGAGGGCTCGCGACCTCATGTTTAAATTCATACCTTAGAGTAAACTGCTTAAATTTGTCAGAAGTGAACTGCGTACCCGCGTCAATAATGACAATCGATGGTATCCCACATCCTGCAAAAAATGCTTTGCAGTGATTAATTACAGTCTCACTTAATAAATTATCTAGTTTAGCTACTTCAAGATACTTTGAATAATAATCCATGACGGCCAGTTAATGTTTGCCATTCCATTCAAACAAAGTCATGGTTCAGTCATTCAAACAAAGTCATGGTTCAGTCATTCAACGAGGCGGACATGTTTGGCTGGTGTTCTGCTATTGAAGGGCAGGTGCATTAGTGATGAGTTTTCTGTGACATTAAATCTAAGTGTGTTCATTTCTTGGGTTACTCCTGTGCTAATCTTACAAATGGCCGAATGTGGTGTATGTAAATTGATTGTGCAAAAACGTCAGCTAAGAGTCGTGTGCAATGAATGCAAAGTCAATTGTCATGCAAATTGCGTAAAAATGTCCAAGGAGGACAAGGAATATATAAGTGCCGAAAAGCAAATTTGGCGTTGTCCTCCCTGTTAAGAGGAGAGACGCAAAAGCATGTCTGCTATCGCATCAGCTGAATCAGGATCTGTTAATCTTTCGCAAGTGATTTTTATGCTAGATGAAGCAAAGAAAGATAGAGCGCTCATGGAAGTGGACCTGAATGCCGCTATTGAGTCTGTGTATGTTAAAATTGATGATAATAAAAAGATTCTTGAAGAAAATAGTGCAAAAATTAGTGAATATTTGGCAATAATCGAGCAGCTTAGACATGAGAATACGGTTTTAAAAGAACGAGTGGCAATGTTAGAAAATCAGATCGATGAGAGTGAGCAGTACTTATGTGCAAATGTCCCTGAAATACATGGAGTTCCTCAAGGACCCAATGAGAATATCATTGAGATTGTGAAACGTGTAGGTTCTGCTCTTGACATTGAAATTTCGAACGAGATGGTTGACTCATTCCATCGCTTGGGAAAACCACGAAAAGGGGAGGGTCCACCTGGTATCATGGTCAAGTTCGTCCTCAGTTATTTCAAAGAAGAGTTGATAAGAAAAAGGCTTGTCAAAAGGACCCTTTCAACTCGTCACCTGGATTTGGAGCTGGACACTCCCATATATATCAACGAAAGCTTAACTCCGGGTAGCAGGAGGTTATTTGCTGCCGCTTGGGAACAGAAGAAAGAAAAAGGTTACCAATATTTATGGATAAGACACAGAAAAATTTTAATGAGGAAAAATGAGAATGAACCTGTAATAACTTTAAAATCACAAGATGATCTGGATAAATTTTAATCATTCATTCCTGCTATTGTGCCTAATATACTCAGAATTTTTTCGTAAGTGTGATCATTTTCATTACGTACCTTTTTCTTTATGGATTTGTTTTGTCTTTTGCATTCTACTGTTGTTGATGTCTAATTTCAAACTCTTGCTTTTAAGTGTAATAGTATTGATTGCGTCTCTTATTTAAAATGTCATATTATAACGATAAATACATGTTATTTGATGATGTTGATGCTAAGGCTACTTTTAAGATATTGCATCAAAATATAAGAAGCTAAGGGCTAATTTTGACAATTTTGTTTTACAATTTGATAACTTATAACCTAAGCCTGATGTAATTATTTTGTCTGAAATTTGGATTGATGAATATGAAGTGATGCATTATATGCTAGATGGATATGAAATTTTTGTGAAATGCAACAATAATTATAGAGCAGGAGGAGTAGTTGTATATGTGACAGACAAATACTCCTGTCATCTTAATGATATAATTGAATTGAAATCGGCTGATTTATTTAAGATAACCCTGTATGTTAATTCTAGTTTGTCTTTATCTTTAATTGCTGTGTACAGACTTAATTTTTATTCTTTAGATTTATTCTTAAGAGAATTACAAATCGTTTTGGATAGCTCGCGGGAACGTAATTTAATTTTTATTGGTGATATAAATTTCTGTGTTTTGCAGCAGTCTGATAATACATATGAATATCAAATGATAATGGCAAGTAATGGACTGAAGCAAATGATTAGTACTCCTACAAGAGTTATTAAGTCTACTAAATCATGTATAGATCATATTTTTTTATAGGAGTAGAGATAATATTAAATGTATAACTAAAGTGATTGACTTAGGATTAACTGATCATCATTTAATATTATGTGAATTTGAAACAAATCACTCCAATGAGTTTGATAAAACAGCTAAGAACATAAACACCCAGGTTGATTTTAGTTATCTAAATGAGTATATAAAGAATTGTGACTGGGGTGACCTATATGATCAAGATAATGCAAATAAAGCTTATGACATATTTATTGAAAAACTCAGATATGGTATTAATTATTCCAGTCAGAATCTAGACAAATGTAAAAACTTTAAGTCGATAAAACCTTGGATACCTAGAGAAATGTGTAACAGAATATCTAAGAGGAATTTACTATACAAAAAAATGAGGAGACAACCATATAATATAAATTGGAATGTTATTTTAAATCCTATAAACTCTGCCTTGTACGTGATATTCTGAAACGTAAAGAAAGTTATTATATTAATATTTTCGGGAGCAGCTCAAATGACATAGCAAAACAATGGAGATTACTGGATAGTATTCTAGGTGGGAATCAGATTAATAATAGCATTGAAAAAATAAATTCAGTGAATACTAACTCTTTGTTGTCTGATGCACAGGAAATTGCTAACGAATTTAATAGAAATCTTAGTCAAGTTGGAGAAAGATTGAGGTCCTACTGTACTGTAAATGGTAATTTAAATACAAATGAGTATGAACGATCGTTCCCAACATGCTATGTATCAGAGTCTCTATTTTTGACACCCACTGACGCCAAAGAAGTTAGTAAAATTATACGTGAATTGAAGCCTAAGAAATCTACAGGTGCTGATAATATTTCTGTTAATATAATTAAAGCTGTAAATGTCAACATAGCACATGTTTTTGCTTATATAGCTAACTTAAGTTTGCAAACTGGGGTATTTCCAGATCAATTGAAAACCGCCATAGTCATACCACCTTTTAAAAAAGGTGATAAGGCAGATGTTAATAATTATAGACCGATATCTTTAATACCAGTATTTTTTAAAATATTAGAATAAATAGTAAAAACTCATCTATTATCTTTTCTTGAGAAGCATAAATTTTTTAGTAATAATCAGTTTGGATTTTCAAAAGGTAAAAGCACTGAAGAAGCCCTTTTACAGTTTTGTTCTGGTCTTTACAAGGGGCTTAACACTAATAATAAAGTTGCAGGATTATTCATTGATATTACTAAAGCATTCAATTGTGTAGATCATAATATACTGTTAAAAAGGTTAATGCAAGCCGGTATTAGGGGGATCGCTAATTAATGGTTTCGTAGCTATCTTATTGGGAGAAGACAACATGTAAAAATGGATGATAGTTATAGTCGAAATGTATCTCCTAAATGTGGTGTCCCTCAAGGCTCTGTCCTTGGCCCGATACTTTTTCTTATTTGTGTCAATAACTTATGTTTAGGAACATTCAATGGAAATATGACCTCATTTGCTGATGATACTGTTTTATGTTATTCTGTAAGTAATATTCATGATCTCATATCAAAAATGCAAAATAACTTAGATCAGTTGAAGTATTGGTTTGGCAGAAATAATATGGTTTTAAGCACAAAAACTAAATATATTATATTCAACTTAAAAAATGTATCTAATGAACAGTATAATATATACTACAAATGTAATGTGTGTAATAATGATAGTGTCTGCATAAATTGTATCAAAATAGAGCAAGTTAATTGTATTAAATATTTGAGTATATTTGTTGATCAAAATTGTAATTGGAAATTCCATATTCAAAAACTAAAAGTGGAATTGATTCTAATTTTGAGAAAATTTTACTTACTAAGATACATTTGTCCATTATCTGTTATTCACTGTGTGTATTTTGCTTTGGTCCATGCCAGGTTACAATATGGAATAACTTGTTGGGGAGGAGCCTATTTTTCTAATATTAAACCCTTAATAATTGCTCAAAGAAAGGTAATAAGAGTCATTCTATGTAACTCTAGAAATGATCATACTTTCCCCTTATTTAAACATTCTTCCAATATGGCATTTATTTATCTATAAGGTATTAAAAATATTTTATAATCTTAGTGGTAATAGACTTCAGCCGCAGGTATACATTACTAAACTAACATAAGATATAGGCTTGGAGTGGAAATACCCATTTCTAATAATAATGCCTTCAAACGTTGTTATTTATATCAGGTTCCCAGGTTATTTAATTCCATACCAATTAAATTGATAACTTCACAACCTGGTACATTTTTACGAAATATATAAATATGGCATTTTGAAAAACCTACTGTATAAGATCTCATAAACAATACTATAATCTGAAAGTATTTAATTTTTGGATTTTAAAATGTTTTCTCCTTTGTTTCTGTATCAGTAACTAAATGTACACACTAAAAGTGTCAACTATATTTGTATCCAAACCTTCATGTCTATTTTGTATGTAAAATAATGTATTCACTACACCAGCCATTTGCCTGCCTTAAGTGTAAATATACTGGATGTTAACCCCAAATCAGGTTTTCCTCTGGGGTACCTATATTCCACTATATAAAATTGAACATTTTTATTTGTTATATGCTATTCTTGCGGAATGAATATTATTATTATTTTAAAAAAATCCATGCCTACCTTGAACCAGGGAAGCTTAGGCATGTCATGCCACAATAGAGGTTCTTTAGTATTAGATGGTTGGAACTTTAAACAAGATGATCAGCTGCTAATTAAGTTACTTAAATCATTCTTTATGCCTGGCCAGAAGAGAGTGTTTTTTGCTCTGTTAACGGCCATAATGAGTCCTATGTGGCCTTCATGCAACCGTTCCAACATATCTCTACGTAAGTTCTTAGGTACAACTAAGCATGAATATTAAAATAATAATTCATCTATAACTGACATTTCTCCTTTAAATGACCTATAAGGCATATAGCTATTTGATCGACTTTCAATTTATTATTTGGCCATCCATTAATAACATATTTCTTAACCTCAGTGAGAGCCTGATCATTTTTAGTTTCCAATTTAAATTTATTTAAATATGCATCAGATATGGGAAGGATATCAATAACCAAATTACACTGGCAAATAACTTCCTTATCCAGCTGATCCAGTTCCAAATTAACATGATTAGGTACAAATGATCTAGATAGTGTGTCGGCAATAAATACCGTATTCACCCGAATCCAAGATGACCCTGAATCTAAGACGACCCCCCATTTTGATGATTCCAAAAGAGAAAAAAGCTCAAATTGACCTTCATGACTACAAAAATTATAAATCTTGTGAAATATTTATTTTCTCTTATACTTTTCTTGAATGTCATTGTCTTTTAACATTTTAAAATCATAAGATCACATCACAAATAGAACCATTCAGGTTTTCAAACAAATTAAATGGTAGCATTCATTTTAAGATAACATTAAAAATAAAGTAAATACATTGAAAGAATATACTCATTTCAGGACAACAAAAAAACATTTCAATCCAAGTGCTGCATAAAATCATTTTATTGTGTTAGTCATCATCACTGTCTATGCAACCTTCACTTTTTTCCTCATGCTCACTATCTTTATCACTCTCAACTTCATCATCAGTCTCCCACAAAACATCATCCTCACTCCCATCCATGGCGTTAGATAAGCAGCATTTCTTAAATCCTTTCACTATTACTTTTGCATTTATTTGTTGCCACGATGCCTTGATCCATTGGCAGAGCATTGCAACTTCAGGTTTCTTAAGATTTCCTTTAGGTGTTAAAGTGTGAGTTCCACTCTGTAACCACTCAGAATACAAAACCTTTAAATTATTTTTAAAACACTTATTGACAGCAACATCTAAAACTTGAAGTTGCGATGTCATTCCTCCAGGTATTACAATAAGATCAATATTCATCGCACTCATTATGTTTTTAATTTCAGGAGATAAGTGTTCTTGAATGCATCCAGTGAAAGCATTGCTCTTTGTTTCAGTAAAGCTCCTTGCCGTCTATTCCACACCACATGTAACCAATCTCTCATTAGTTCTTTAGTCATCCACCCCTTTTCTTGACACCTATTATTCCACTTGGCAAATGTTTCTTAGGCATTGTTTTCCGCTTTCGAATCACATATGGTGGTAATTTAGTCCCATCTGCTAAAACCGCCAACATTACCGTGACTCGCATTTTTTCGTTGCCTGTAGTTTTAATTAGGACGGACTTCGCACCTTTTTCGTTCACAGTATAATTAGATGGCATGTAGAAGAGAACCGGAATTTCATCGGCATTTCCTATTTGGCTCAAAAGGTAATTATTGGTTTTTCTAAGTCCAATTACGTATTTCTGGTAAGCGAGAAGTTTTTCTACATAGTCTTCTGACAATTTCTGACACAGCGAAGTTCGTCGCCGTAAAGAAAAATTATTTCGTCGCATCATTCTCACGCACCAACTTCTGCTTGCCTTGAATTCTTACAATGATATATTAAGTCCTCTAGTAATTTCATTAGCTTTAAGTATAATACTTTCAGTCGAAACAGGCATACCGTTCTTCCTCATGGTGCGCACAAACTTGACTAATTCTTCTTCAATGCCATGAAATCGGCCTAATTTTGGACCACTTGTGGCTTTGGCTTTTTCTAGTTCCTGTTTTGAGAGTTTCCATCGACGCACATTTGCCTCAGATACACCGAACTTTCTACTCACATCACAGTCATTAGTTTTTTCGGCGTAATTTATCACGATCAGCTAAAAATTTGTATCTTAGCTCCGTCTAATTCCTTTGTTAACTTTCCCTTTGCACTCGTGCCACGTACTTCAACATGATCTGTCATTTTAACTTAAGGGTTGTGCATTTAAATCAAGAATGCACAACTCAAAATTACTGTCACACTTATACTGCGTTTCCAGAGATCGTACGGGTGAGGCGTGGCTACGGTTAGACTTGTAGGGTGAGGGAGAGAAAGTGTCAGCCAATAAGAGGTCTTAAATTTCCCACGCCTTTCAAAAATTCTTGACGAGCGCTGTTGACACGATTGCTCTCAGAATTTCACTCGTCCACAGCTGCTGTTGAAATGGGCGAAATTCGAAATGTGGCAACATTGGGTCGTAGCCTAAGCGAAATAACCCGAATGCGGACGGAATACTGCAAATCTGACCCGTACGAATTCGGGAAACGCACTATAGTGAATCGCGGTGCGTCATTTGAAAGGGGAATCCCAATGATTTCCGCTCTCATTTGTTTTGACATTGCGGTTGCCATTACGTGCAAGATGAAAGTACGTCGTCTGTGTTATGATCGTCGACGATGATTATTAGTCTAAATAATTATTATTCCCATCATGTTTTTCTTATTGTTATTACTACTTGTTTATTTCACTTCTTTATGTACGTACTTGAATTTGCTGTTGTGAATTGTTTACTCTAATATACCATTTTTTGTAAAAACCATTGATTAAATGCTTAAATATACTTCGTATTCGAATGTAAGACGACTCTTGATATTTACAGCTGAAAATTTGGAAAAAAAGGTCGTCTTAGATTCAGGTGAATATGGTAATTGTTTTCCCGGTTTATACACCACTTGCAAATCAAATCCTTTCACTGCAAGCATCATACGTTGCAGCCTAGCTGGTACCTTATTCAACGGCTTCTTAAATAAAGTATCAAGAGGGCGATGATCACTTTCAACAGTTACTGTCCTACCATACATGTAATGCCTAAACCGTACGCAACCGAACACTATGCCTAGCATTTCCTTTTCAAGTTGACAATAGTTAAGTTCTGCCTTAGTAAGAGCTCAAGAAGCAAAGGCGACGGGCTTTCCCGACTGTAACACAACCGCTCCAAGACCAGTAGACGAACTATCCACTGATAGCACTACGTCACCATTAGTATCAAAATATTGCAGTACTGGACTGCCAACTAAACTCATCTTCAATTCATGGAATGCCCTGTCCTGAGGATGTTCCCATTTAAATTCAACATCCTTTTTTAATAATTCCCTAAGAGGAGTAGTAATAGTTGAGTAATTTGGAATAAAAGTGGAAATGCAATTGACCATAGCCAAAAATCTCTCCACTCCCTTTTTATCTACAGGGGGTTCCATCGCTGTAATTGCTCTAACTCGATTTGGGTCCAATTTAACCCCTTATTTCATAAAGAGGTGTCCTAAAAATGCAGCTTCTGTAATAAAGAACTGACACTTTTCCAGGTTAAACCTAATACCTTTCTCTCTAGCTACATCTAGCACTTTAACCAACCATAAATTGAGTTCTCCAATAGAAGATGCAAATACACAAATATCATCTAAATAAGTGCATGTACCCTCTAGGTTTTCAAAGATTTGCGAAATTATTCGGTGAAATTCTTCAGCTGCACTGGCTAAACTGAAAGGCATTCGCAAGAATCTATACCTCCCAAAGGGAGTGATAAAAGTGCATAAGTCACTACTTTTGTTATCAAGGGTGAACATCCAAAAGTTGTTAGAGGCATCTAAAATTGTAAAGAAGTTTGCCTTTTTACCATTCTTTGAAGTTCATTTTAAACTTCCTGATACAAACTAAGCAGAATTCGACGAGAAGCTTGAACTGTAGGGGTTGCACCATCA
This sequence comes from Uropetala carovei, assembly GCA_036926305.1. NCBI lineage: Eukaryota > Metazoa > Arthropoda > Insecta > Odonata > Petaluridae > Uropetala > Uropetala carovei. Next base: position 4,461,240 of record JAXCHB010000149.1, read on the forward strand.
ACTAATTCAATCAACACAGTTTCTGGAAGATTTCCTAACTTACTATAAAAAGGTCCCCGTATTTTAATTTAATTTTAGCAATATACGTACCCTGAGGATCACCAGGATCACCATTTACCATACATGAATTTACATTTACAGTTATTAGATTTAAATCCAAGCTGGATTGAAATCCAATGATTGAAGCACACTCAATGTTCAAAATGACAAAATCCAGTAAATGATAGTTACTACCTTCTGTGTTTAATTTAATTTGACAATCACCAACAACAGGTACACTAGAATAATCAAGCTGTACAATTTTTTTTACAATATTTCATTTTCTTTTCCTTTTCATTAAGACCTATTTTCTTAAAATCTTTGTATGCAAGAATATTGCACTGCGCCCCAGTATCTACTTTAAAGGAAACATCATGACCATTAACCGTATATTTTTTAAACATTCATTTTGGCCTTTAACATTAGCTATAGAAATGCTCCCAACATGAAAATTATTACTAGCTTCAGAATCATCTGATTCACTTGGAGATTTAACTTTAGCCTGATAAGCATAATTTTCCTTTGCTTAGATTTAGAGCTTTGTGTACCCATTCTCGTCCTATTCAAGCAAGCTTTTGCTAAATGATTGAATTTATTACAAAATAAACACTTTTTCCCATACGCAGGACAATTATTTACACTATGAGTACCAGTACAAAATTTGCAATTGACAATTTGCTTGACTTGGGATTTATTCACCTTATTTGCCGCCACCAGCACCTCCTGCTGAGTAGTATCTTTATCCATTTGCATTACCTCTCTCCTAGAAGTTTCAGCATTCTGTAAATAATTCATCACATATGATAACGTTAGCGTTTGGTCATCTTCCGAAATCAGTTTAGCTTTTAGATCTGCATACTTGGAGTCCAACCCTGAAATTATTTTGCTTGCAGTTAACCCTTCACAAGGTTTCCTAAATCACACTGAAGGCTTAGATTAACTATGTCTGTAAAATAGTCCTGAAGAGGTTCCTCTGGCATTTGTTTACGAGAAAAACCTTTCTTAGGTGCGAAGTGATCTTCAAATTTTTTCACCACCACATCAACATTAGTACCGTCAGCAGTAGAAAGATTAAAGGAGTTGCAAATGCTGATACCTTTATCACCAATATAATTAAGCAGAATGTTTACCTTTCTCTCACCTGACTCTTTGTCAAGCCCGTGTGCCTTCAAATATATATGATAACGTTGAATCCACAACTGAAAATGTTGCACAACATTGCCTTCAAACTGCAGAGGTCATAGTTCCGATGCCATTGTTGGAATGCACAACTGGATTGTGCAGAAACAGTTGCTTTCAATTCAGCAAGCGGCTTCTTCACCTCAGTTCCCATAATTTTATAACACCATACGTAGTTACTTTATCACACTCATGGAACTTATACCTGACACCATGTTTAGTTTAACACCAGGTGAGTTAATGGAATAAACACCATTACAATAGGAACACTCTCTCAAGCAGCATACATCTCAGAGTGCCGTGTCACCAGAGCCGTCTCTAGGATCCGCGGGGCCCCGAGCGAGAGGGGCCCCCTACTTTTCACAGAAAAATCAAATTTCTCATCTACTTACAATTTTATTTTTGTTTTCAAGTTTACGTTAGTATTATTCAGTATTATTATTAGTATTTTTCAATATAATTATTAGTATTATTCAGAAATACATAAACAAATTTTAAAAACTAGTAATTGTTAAGGGTTACACAAATAAACAAAATAATAACCAGCCCACTATAATTTTAAAAGTTTACTTTTCTAGCTTTAATATGTGCAAATATGTCGATTATTGTTGATTTCTCAATCTTATCAACTTCCTCGTGTTCAACTGACAAAAGAGATAATCCAGTCAGTCTCTCTTGTGACATCGTCGATCGTATTTTTTTATTAATTTTAGTTTTGAAAACGACCTTTCAGCTGATGCAACCTGTCACTGGCATTGTAAGAATTATCCTACAAAGTATTTCTATGTTTCGATATATTTCCTGCAATCTATTTTTGTGTAGGAACTTCAAAATATCAATTATGCTATGATCTTCTGGCACAACCGTTGATAACATTCTTAACTCTTCACTAAGTTCAATTCCATCTATGTCGCTCTCTGAACTTCCTTCATCCTTCAAAACTTTCTCTATATAGCAGCAGACACTCTGTAAATTAGATAAATCCCAATTTTTAATTTGGCTTATGCTGTTCATGAAACCAAATATAGAAATGTACTCACTGTACTGATCAAAACGCCACAACAGAGAGGTTAGTGCCATGTCTATCACTCGCAGAAAGAAATCCGTTCTAAACCTCTTCTTCGAGCTTTCCTATGCATCGTCCTCTCTTGCGCAATCAGAATGTCTCCTTTTTACATTTTTAGAAAACTCTATATCAATTGACATATCATTGGCTACTGTTCCGGCTACTGATACGGCTTGATTAAACCCTTAATTTCTGTATATATTTAATGATGACTTCAAAGCATCCAGATTTTTAACTGCAATATCCAACGGAATTTGAGCAGATTGTAGAACCTTACTTACTTTATTTACAGTTTGTAATATGTCATACCAAACAATAACAGATAAGATAAATTCAAATCTGTTTAATTCATGGGAAAGGAGTGAATTTGCCTCGCTTTTTGTCTTCGGATCTTTACAAACTTCAGCTTTCTCAAGTAAAGCATTTTTTATTTTTGGTAAATGAAAGCGTACAGCTTTTATGCTTGCGAGTCGGACTCCCACCTAGTGCTAAACAAAGGTTTTAGAGATATATCTGCATAATTCTTTAAGATACTCCATCTTGCCGGTGAAGCTGCGAATAAAGTATACAATCTTTTAGTTATACCAAAAAATGACACCGCTCGTGCACAGGAATGAGCCATATCACTAAGAACCAAATTTAAGTTGTGTGCTCCGCATGGCATGAAAAAAGCTTTATAATTTAAACTTAAAATTCGTGCTTGAACTCCTTGTTCATGACCTTTCATATTCGCACCGTTATCATAACCTTGCCCTCTGCAATATTTCAATGAAATTCCCATATCATCTAATTCTTTCAGTAGAGCTTGGATAAGTCCTTTTCCTGTAGTATCTGTGATTTCAAGAAAGTTTATGAAGTGTTCAACTACTTCTACATTTCTGTTTCCAATATGAACTATTCTTAGAATTACTGACATTTGCTGTTTGTGGCTCACATCTGGAGTACAATCCAGAATAACAGAATAGTACTTAGCATTGACTAAACCCCTCAGATGCCAATGCCGACTTTGACTCTGATGATGGAAACAGTTTACAGCAGAAACAAAAGACGACATATTTTTCTTCACAATAAAACAACCACGTCCTTCTCACCTTCTCCCCATTTTTCAAAATCCTATAAAAATGGTAGTCAGAAAATCATCTGTGCTCTGAGTTGCGTGGATAATTCCTCATTTTTTCTTCATTGTACTTCGGACCCATTTCTGCTAATAGATCCCTATAAGAAGAAGTAATAAATGTAGGCCATGTACCGGGGTCTCACGTAAAATTAAAATTTTCAGAGCTTACAGCAAGGTGACTGTGACTAATATTTATGGAAGCATTATTCACATCACGGGAAGAAAAGGATGGCGTACTCTATGATGGAGTCACAATGAAATGAACGTGTTTGGCAAATTGCTGTTCATTGTCACTATTTGTTGACACCTCGATTCCTACGTCTGAAGAAATCAATGCTTTACTTTCACTTTTACCCGATATGATGTCACTTAGCGCTGGAAAGGTCTTGATGAACTTTTTTAATGTTCCGTTTTGTTTCTTCAATTGTTCTTGTACTTCTTTCACCCTTTTTCTTTTTTGTGATCCACTCTTCTATTTTCTTCCTATATCTCTCTCCCTGGAGGCACTCATTTTTTCGTGATGGGATACTAATGAATATAAAATATGCGAATTTTATTTTAAAAGTCGTATAAAAAGAGTATCGTATTATTATATAACAATAATGAAGAGATATCGGTACTAACCTTTAAAACTAAAATGCTGAACTCATTTCCCAGACTACGTCCAAAACTTCCAAAGGATAAAAGGTTCACTATTTAACAGAGATAGCATTCTAAATTAATTTAAATGGCCCATGAGTACGCATACTGAAATATTAAATAATATAAATGAATGCACTAACCTTCTATGTTAATGTCAAATTCTTCATGAAAATGTCTAATAAATCCAGGTGCCCTTTTGTTTGCAGATAAGATTCACATGCCACAAGAAAAAGTTCTCACTGTTGATGTTCCTTCTACCACAGTTTTAGGAGAACTGAGGAGATGCGTTTCACTGTTTTCCTAAGTTCCAAAATGACACCAGAGCTGCAAGCAATAAACCGAACCGAATGCGGCTGAAAATTGTGCCCTCACCCTCAGTTTTTCGCATATCCCTTCTGAATTCTACTATATGGGATAAAGTGCCGCTATGCGCGTTCTGCAGTATTTTTCGGTGGACAATCCCATTAGGGAAAGGGAAATGAGTCTGTAGGGGTTCCTGGTGGGAACCTCGAAGCTCGGGCGGCACTTCTTACTTTGTAAGTGGCATTGACCTTGTTGAAGGCAAGATAAGAATTTTATTGTGCATGTCTTCCCTTTCCCGAAAGGAATTAGGATATGGAAAAGCAGGCAAGATCTCCGAAAGAATGCCTGGAAAACGGCGTTGTCGGGGTCTATGTCGATGTCCGCCAGATGTTTTCAAAAGCCGAATTTTGCAAATGACGTCCTCATGTCTGTCTTGGAGGCAGGGACATAGCTTTCTCCTAATTCTTGGACGAAGCGGTCGCATTGCCGACTCCTCTATCCCCAAGTTCATGCATTGTATCGACTTTTTGTGTGGTTTCCCAAGAGATGTTTCTTGAGATTCTCCAGAGAATTCATTGAGGAGCAATATTACCGAATTATTTTTAAAAAATGGTTTTATTGGTAATCGAGAATATGAAATAACAAATTTTAACGAGAATTTTCGAGACAGAATTTATCCAGCATAATCTCTACTAGAGTTCCTCGTAGGTGCGGGGCCCCCCATAGGCGCGGGGCCCGAGGCGACTGCCTACCCAGCCACCCCCTTCAGACGGGCCTGCGTGTCACACACACACTCAGTGACTCCGAGAGGGGCGCAACAACTGTGCACCCTGGCAGAAACAATTCCAACCAAGGTCTATGACCATCTATCAACAGTTGAATCAGTTAAAGCAATGATTGATTAATTTTTAAAATGAAGCAGTAATCTCGAAAAGTTAATCGTTCGATATATTCGTCCTTGAAAAATTTTCTTTCCAAGAATAAATCTATAGACCCGTTTACGTTGCTCGAAAATTTACTATCCCACGCTTCGGGATCAGGGCGGTTACGAGTCAGTCGGGCGGAGGGGAGGGGCGTTCAAAGCGGCAACACTGCATCCATTCCACTGCAACACTCAGCGATCAACTCTCACCGGCCCGAATATAGTTATATGTAGACGTCGTCTACTCGAGGCCACAATATGGCCGCCAGGCAAAGTTGTCATAACCATGGAGTTATATAAGGAGGCAAAACTCGCCGATTGTCATGGGTCCAGCCACCTAGCATTTTAATGTGGTTTTCTTACCACTGGCGGCGCTGTGATAGGTAGTCAAAGCAACAGAATCCCATTGACCCAACCTTCTGCACATACACCATTAACCGGATGATAGGCGTAACAAGGGGTCAGGAGGACCCCCCATTGCATAAAAATACGATTTAACACAAATTGAAAGAAAAAACAAACCCATAAATTTCCATGGAACGCAACATTATTAACAGTAAAAAAATTGGGGCATTACATGTATGCAATGGACTAGATCTGAAAAATTGTTCCTCTGATAGTTAAATTTAATTAATTAGGTATATGTATTAATAAAACAAGAAAAATTAATTCATGCTATATATGTTCGGAATATAACCAATGACCAATATTAAGGGTATTTTGTTTAAGAAAAACATTTCTTTTTGAGATTTTTATTTCCTGCAGGTAAACACCCACAAAGAAGGGGGGTGTGAAAAACCTGCGAAGCCTACTGAGAGATAGCTAAAATGGATAAGTTACAACATCAAAAAAGTTAATTCCATTATGTAAATATAAAAGCATAATAACGAAGATCAGGACATTTATTATTAGAGGTTTGCAGATTTACGATGCAGCCCTGACTTCTCCTTTTGCAGATTGCCCTTAGGATTCACTGTTTGGCATGCAAAATGCAATCTTGTGGAAATGAAGAAGTTCAGGAGAGCTTCTGTCAAGGCACAAAGAGTGCCTAACTCTTTCCTCTCTGATACTATTGTTATCCACATAAAAACCCTGTTAGGATCAAAAATACCATTTTTACTTTCTCCATACGTAGTAATGGGAAAGTATTGTATTCACGAAAAAAATCGACTTCGAGATTTCAACAGAAATACATGCTTTGAGGTCCCTAGAACACGTTTAGACTATTTTCGGATTGATGTCTGTGTGTGTGTATGTTATTGTGGGCGCTCTAACTCAAAAAGTACATGCCATATTGTTACCAAACTCCATATATAACACTTTAGCATGAGCACAAAGAAAGCTGAACTCTTCTTGAAGTTCTCCAGGTCTCGAAGTTCCCCTGAAGATCTCGAAATGAAAAAAAAAATCCGGTATTTATATTAACTACGTGAAAACATTCCTGAAGATTTAATTTTAATAGAAAACTATTACGTGTTCACATTACTAATTTTTGACGTAAAATACAATTTATTTAGCTGTGAAATTTAATAATTAACCATAGTTACTGTATTTTAGTACTGTTTAGAAGCGTAGAGCAAATATTATCATAGTTGTAATGAATGTAATTGTTGGTTTATTTCTTTTGATAACTAAATCTTAAATAGTTAGATTTATTATTTAAATATTTTATATAAAACCTATTTCATTTTCATGTTGCAACTACGATTTCGTTACGCACTTTTCCTGCATAGCAACGATTATTTATTCAACATTTTATATAAGTGTTATCTATTCTGTAGTACATTTATGTAAAGATTAGGATAAGCGGATAAGGAATAAGCAAGGAAGTCTGCAGGTAATGTTTAAAAAAATTAATTTATAATATGATAAAAATTTAGCATCGAAATATTTTGAAAAGTTTTCTTAAAAAGTTGAGATGGATCAACATATGCCATTACATTAATTAGAGTAGGAAATTTGGATGAATAACTCCAAAGTATAATAGGTGAAATGAATCAAGTAATGAGGTACTGAGGAGGTGGCAGGAGCAATAACATAAGTAACTGAGGTAGGCATAACCGGAGGGTGAGATTGTATTAATTAACACGTGATTCTTAGAATGGATGAAACGAGATGGACAAAGAATATTTAAGTGTAAATGGAGGGACTAACTAAGACAAGTTAAAATTTCAGTTTATTAGTTGAGCTATGTATTTATAATATTTTAATTCTAAAATAAAAATTAGTAATTAAAGTTTAAAATATAAAAGTTAATTGTAAAAATATTTTTACCCATTACTTGTATATCATTAAAAAGTATTTTAAAATTGTCATTCGAATACTCAGGTCATGAGAAAAATTAGGTATATTAAAAAGATGGCGAAAATTGAAAATTTTAAAGGCAGCTTTTCGCTCTTATTCATTCTCTAACAACCCATTCTTTGGGATATAAAATACAGTGAACGAAAATGGGACTATTGACCAGTTGTTTAGCTATATCGATGTTTCTTTCCAGGTAATATACGTGCTGAACACGCGCAACGACGACCTGGAGATGCAGTGCAAGTCAGCAGCCGATGTGACGGAGGAGAAAATTGCAAGCGCCACAGAGGAACTAAGGAGAACGGTATCGCATCTTAAGGCGGAGGTTAGACAGATTTATTTATTTCTCTCCTGGTAGTTTAAAAAAAATCTGATGTGCTCAACACATGACCTTCTCCATATAGAGTAATAATAAATATGATTGCAATGTTGCTTAAAAATTTTCTAGATTTCAGCATCATAAAGAATAATTATCGACAATTATATTTCTGAATAATTTTTTAACACTGAATAATTTTTTCAGTGAAAAATGTTTAAAAACCGAATTTTAATCGATAAATATTACCGACGCCAAAAAATAGCTGGTATAAATGAATAAGTATCGTAACACTTCCATTTCCCCCCCCCCCCCCCCCCAATCTTTTCTCTCTCTCATATATATGTATGTGTGTATATATATACAGTAGAACCTCATAAATCCGGCACCCTCGGGACCTAGCGCGAGCCGGATTTTAGAGAATTCCGGTTTTTTGAAAATGTTGCACATGGCCTAAGTATCCAGGGGCAAATCGGCCTATTGCGGGATAAAACAAAAGAAAGCTTTTTGTAATCTATATAATGTATTTCAAAATTTAATCAGAAATCACGCCAGAATATTTTAAAATATGAAATACATACACAAAATGTATGTAAATAAACATGCAAAATATTAAATAAATCATAATAGACGCCTTGCCCTCTTACTACCATTGGCTACGCCACTGCATCTTCATACCATATCAGAGTCTATACGTAAAAAAATAAAATACGTAACATTAAAATCCAAAATTTACGCCAAAACTTATAAAAGAAAGAATCATTAACAAGTGGACGAATTTGGAATAAGTTCATAGCAAATTTAATGCCCACTTACCAATTTACACGTCTCGTTTCTACTCTCGATGGCTAGACGATAGGTCGAGACAGCTTCTTTAGTTGCGGGAATGCAAGTTTCATTTCATTTCAGTGTTGGAAGCATTTTGAAGGTTTTTCTGCGAAATTGTCTTGAACATATCACACAGATTGCTTCATACATAGTGATCTTTCCTTAATAAGTTTATCTTTATTTAGGTACAAATTCATCATATCCTGTGATTCAATGTGTGACCGCTGCTCTAAAGCCGATATTGTATCAGTGACTAATTCTAAGCAACGGTCTATTGAAGGCTTGTTTGCAGCTGCATTGTCATCATCGTCACTTTAACTTTTTTCATAATTCTCACGTTCGGGTTCCAAAACCATTTTAACTATTTCTCCGTCAGCTGATTCACTACAGGCACTTCATAGTCGATTTCCATCCAGTTTTCAACGTCTTCTTCCAGACCCTTCGTGAAAGCGTTATTCGTCGATCCCGTAGCAAATTCCATAATTTCAGACACCAGTCTCTTTATGTCACTAACATTGAAAACTAGAAAATCTGGTGGTGATTCATCACATTCTTCAAACATGCTTGCAGGCCCAAATTATGGTAGGCATTTTTCAGTGTTGCGGCCGTTACATCAGTCCACGCTTAGCTAGAGTCCAAATCGCGTCCTTAATGTTAAATTCCTTTTCAAATCCGTCAGCACCTTGGCCTCTATTGCAAGCAACAAGCAATTTCTGCATAAATTGCTGTCTGTAATAGCATTTTAGTGTGCGTAATATTCCCTGATCCATAGGTTGAATAATAGATGTACAATTTGGAGATAAATAAACCACACGCACGTTACCCAATACCAAAAGTGATGCATCAGGATGGGCAGGATTTACAATGAGCACGTGCCTCCGGTGCAAAATAATTCAAAAACCAATCCAACATTAATTGAGAAGTTATCCATGCACGTTTATTAGCACGGTAGTTGACAGGAAAATTCTTTACACTCTTTAAAGCAAGAGGGTGTGCACTTTTACCAATTACAATTAGCTCTAGTTTGTGCGTACCTGCTGCATTTGCGCATGCAAGAACCGTCAGCCTCTCCTTTGACGCCTTCACTCCAAATGCCATATCCTCATCAGCGGCTGCAAGTGTGCTCCGAGGAAGACATAGCCAAAATAATCCTGTCTCGTCCGCGTTATATATTTGCTCTGCAGTAAGATTTTCATCCGAAATTAACTTGTAAACTCCTCTAAATATGTTTCGGCAGCATCCGAATCGGCACTAAATTTTTCGCCAGACACTGCTAATTTTCGTATTTCATGGCGAAGCTTGAAGCGATGAAGCCAGCCTTGCGAATAATCACAAGCTTTATTGATTTTCAAATCATCGTGGAATTTCTTTGCTTGCTGCATTAGCAATAGGCCTGATACCGGTACACCTTCACTTCTTCTTTGTCGAAACCATTCAAACAATACTCTATCGATATCGTTGACCCTGGAAGTGTGTAATGTTTTTCGACCTTAGAAGTGTCACTGTCTGCATAAAATGTCAGCAACTCACTTTTTCGTTTCTTCAAGTCATACACAGTAGAACTGCCTACGCCATATTCTTCACAAAGTCTCTTAACTGAAGCACCTTTTTCAAGTTTTCTTAATAAATCTACTTTTTGTTCAATAGAAAGAGATTTATGTTTACGCTTCATAATACTACTGGAGGAGTTTTCAGTTTTTTTTTAAAACATTCCAATATGAACTCAAGCAATATCACACTAATGAAAGACACATGCGATCGCTACGAATCTGAACACGCGACTGTAACAAGTTATACAATGTGACTGTGGAAACTATTCACTAACACGTGCCAACATTTATTGGTCAGCTAACAATTGGACTCACACATACAATGTAACTGCTGCAGTCAAATTGGTTCTATAATTCGCGAATTTTGATGCGAAGCGGTGCGTTTATCGTTCCAAAGTGGATTAGGCTACCAGCGGGAAAAATTTTTAAAAGTGCACTTTTCAAAAACTGCCAGATTTTTGATAATTCCGGATTTTCGAGTGCCGGATTTATGAGGTTCTACTGTATATATATATATATATATATATATATATATATATATATATATCGTCGGCAATTGTATTTGACGTGTGTGACCTCGTCTCTATACTTTTTGACGATTTTGAGTTGGTTTTTCCGTACTTTTCTGTCTTTTTGGTGGCAGTGTGTTTACCTTGTGTGCGTGTGTTCATAAGTGATTTTCTGTTTAGTTTTGTTGCAAAATCCTCTAGTTATTTGGAAATTTGTTAAAACCGTGTTTTCTGACCTCGACGGATCTGGGGAGGCCCTCGGAAGCCTCCCTTCCAGCGATCCACTTGCACTCTACCTCTCTTCTCGAAGACCCCTCCCCCGGTGTAAAATGTTCCGAGCCTTCCCTTACGCTCGAGAATCCGCCATCCGCCGCCGGCCTTCTGCCAAAGGCCCAGTTTTCTAAAGGAATCCCTACTGTTTCATCGGAATGGCGTGCTCTTAACACGGCTAGAGGCCCTTCTCCGCTTCGTTCTTCATTGACGCAACTCACCTAGACTACAAAGTCGCTGACTGCTCTTAATCCGACTGAAGGTAGCGGAGGAAACCCATCCACGTCAAACAACAGCTCATCCCAACGAAACGCGGTGCTGTTTGGCAGCACTAAATCCACGGTCAACACCACAGCAAAGTCCTGAGCATCAGTAACAGCGTCGCAGTCTACGGGGAAGACCGCGTTAAGTCTTCTGCTTTCGTGAGTGCACTATCAACATCTACGTACTCCCCAGACAAACGACTTGCGATAATATGCAACGGAACTGACGATATTCCCATAGAGGAATACCTTTTAGCAATAGGGAAAATCGTTGGTCCCGGGCGAATTAAGTTCGCTTCGCGAATAAGTATGGGCAGCGTTCAGTCGGAAGAGGACGTGGAAGAACGTACGTGGTCCCCTGGCCTTGAAGTGAATGGCAGCTATTTCCCTATTAGGAAATATATAACCGCGGCTGCTAGGGTCGTACTTTCTAACGTCCTCCGAAATACCCCGAGCTGCAGCATATCAACTCCTTCCGGAGGATGGTGTACATGATCTTCACCACACCGGATGCCATCCCTGTTGCATACGACAATGTGACTTAAAACGATTATATCTCCATGGATCCATGTCACCAATGCCAAAAGAAGGGCCACGTGGCTAAAAACTACCGGGAGCGATGCGCTGCCGCCGCCACCGTCAGGGAAACACTGCCTACTGTCCCTCCACAGATACCGCGATCTAACCCCGAGACGGCAAGCGGCGGAAAACTGGCCACCGAAGCAGTCAGCGCAGCCGACTTAACGGCCACCATTCCTACAACCCGATTATCCTCCCTCTCCCCTATCCAACAACCCAGCCTTTCAACTCTCCTATATATACCTGCCACTACTTTTCCTAAGTCACAAATTCCTTCCCCTCCTCCCTCCTTTCCTTCCGCTACATCTCCCCACCCTCTCAACCCTCCCTTCCTCTGGCCGCAAACAAATCTGCAGACGACGCGTACTCCACTGCGCAGGATAAACAGGGTGATATCGCGGTAGCAGCGTAAGAACCACCATCTTCATCCACGCAATCACTTAAAGTCATTAAAAGACTGCAGAAGGACCCAACAGGGACGGAGCCATCCAAAAGAATGGCTTGCTCTGCTCAGCCGAATGTGGAGGAGGCGATGTCGGACGAGGACGACTCAAAGTCTCTATCTTCTGAACCTTATGGTGACACGGCAGTATATCCGCCGGAATGTTTTAACGATTCCCAAGTCATCTCTCTGAAGCGACTTGGGGAATTTATCAAGGAAGCGGCGAGGGCCAAAAACGTCACGCCCATCGCCAAAAGATAACCGAGTGACATAAATGAGCTACGTTGCAGGGTGGTGGAGGTAGCGAAACTGTCCATAGAGCGGTCTAGGACAACTGGCCGCGAGACAACTGGCCGCGAGACCACTGGCCGCGAATAAGTTTCTCGAAAATGGTCTGCGATTAATGAAATACTGTGCAATGGTTGTGAACCCGATAACATTGAAATGGGTTTATTTAATTATTATTAAAATTACAAACAATATTTAAAAAATATGAGAATAGAAATTGATTACAAAACATTATAATTATTTGTAACATTTGGTAAGTGTTTTGTTCATTACATGTGAAAAGAGTATGAATAATAGACTGCGGCAGAAAATAAAAATAGCAAAGGCAAGGTTACATATCAATGAAATTTATTATAAAATATCAAAACGTAGGAATTAATAATAATACAGAAAAAATTAATCAATACACGGTTGTACAAATTCCACATTTCGTGAGGAAAAATGGGAGGACGTCGACCATGTCCTCGCCTATTCATTCTGCCGATGTAATTAAACTACAAAAATTTCTCATTTTAGCTATTGGTTCAAAAGACGGGTTGAGTATTTATGTTAGAGTGATTTTTTGATTGTTTCTGAAGTAACCAGTTGACTGTGGAGAAGAGATATATATATTTCAATGTTATCGGGTTAACAACCATTGCACGGTATTTCAGTAATCGCAGATCATTTTCGAGAAACTTATTCGCGGCCAGTTGTCTCGCGGTCGGTTGTCTCGCGGCCAGTTGGCCCCGCGGCCAGTTGTCTCGCGGCCAGTTGTCTCGCGGCCAGTTGGCCCCGCGGCCAGTTGTCTCGCGGTCAGTCGGCCGTGGCCAGTTGTCCCATTCCGCCATAGAGCGTTCCATCTTACAATATCAGTACGGTTTCAAACGGCACCGTTTCTCCCCTCTCCTGCAGGCTTAAAAAACCAATCGCCCCCCCCCCCCCCCACCCTCCTCTACGACACCGGGATTGCCAAATCTCACTAATAATTTAAAGTTGCATTAAAATAAAAATACAAAGTTTCTAATTGCGCTATTTTTAACGCACAATCTGATGATATACTTTTAAATGAAAAATAAAAATTATATTCTATACAAAATGCTATAAACAATATTTGACCTGAAATGGACATTTTACGGTCACGTTTGTTTCAATCGATGATATATACATTCTGTTTTAAAATAATGTACAGCCATCCCTCGCTTAACGAAGGGGTTACGTTCCTAAAAAACCTTCGTTATGTGAAAATTTGTTAAGCGAGAGCTAATTTTCTATTGTTTTATATAGAAAGTATGCCGTTCGGTTCCTAGCACACTTAACTTTATAACTTAATAATACGTAATATAGTAACTATAATTCGCCAATATATTTCAGTAAATATAGCACAATAATGTAAGATGCATGGAATAAAAGTTACTTAATTTTTACGAGTGTCTTAAATACATTAAAATTAAAGCTTCAGTTACATTAAGGCTAAAGATTCTAATTCATTGCTTCAAACATCAGCAATGCGATGAAAACTTCGTCTGCCCCTCCACCTATTAAATTAGGTACATTATAAAAAGCTTTTCTCCTTAAATCTTATATAATATGAATGTTTAATTGCCAATTTGTAACACTCACCATTTTAAGGCCAACAGTTCCACGCAAGAAAAGCGAAGTCAGTGAATTTGCTGTCTTTTGTTTCTTACGTCAAAGTGTGGGGAGAGGTGGAGCAGGTCGAAGCGTCGGAGTCCATGCCAGACGAATCAGCTGACTCTTGTGAGGTTTTCCCGGTAGCCGTGGGTTTCTCAGATGACGTTGTGGTGGTAGGCAAATTGGAAGAAAGATTGTTTAAGGAAACAATCAAGAGAGGATTGCTTTAAATTTCGCCGTTTCTCATCATATATCTCCCTGTAACAAAGAATGTTTTGTTCGATACCACGAATAACTTTGATGCTACGGTCCATTTCGGGATCATTTTCTCTGAGAATATCAAAAGCTTCCTCCATCTTCGCGAAGAAATCCTTTGAAACTTTCACACCAAGATTTCTAGCATCCTCTTCGCATTCATCATCGGACCCTGCTGTTGCCAACTCTTTTGTCAATTCTTGAACATCTTCGGCTGTAAACTCTTCAGGAACTGCATTAAGAACTTCCTCAACTCCCTCTTCATCAATTCCATCTATCCCAGCCTCAGTTGCGATTGCTACAATGTCTTTCTTAATGATCGCAATATATTCGAAACCTCGAAAGTCATTAACTGCTTCTGGCCATAACTTTCGCCAAACAGTATTCATCGTACTTTCATTAATTTCGTCCCAGGCTGCTGCAATATTATTAATCGCATTTTTAAAATCATATTTCTTCCAAACTTCAATAAGTGATGCGCTCTTATCTTTCTCACTTTCAACGAGAACAAAATGCACTACACGACGTAAATATTTAGCCTTAAAAGTAGCTATTACGCCTTGATCCATAGACTGTATTAAGCTCATTGTGTTTGGGGGCAAAAAAATCACTTTCACATTGCTACACACATCAACGATTGATGCTGGATGGCCAGGGGCATTATCCAATATGAGCAAAGCCTTATTATCGTAGTTTATTTTTTTATTGTAATCCTCAATCACACTTCCAATGTAACCTTTCATGTAATCATAGCATATGCTACCTGTCACCCACGCTTTTTTGTTAGACTTATAATACACTGGAAGAGATGCCTTTGGGATCCTTTTCAACGCTCTAGGATTTTCGCAACGTCCAATGAGACAGCGTTTAAGCTTAAAATCACCACTTGCATTTCCCCCAAACACGAGTGTTAATCTCTCCTTTGAGATTTTGAATCCTGGCGACTGTTTTTCATTACAGGATATGTACGTGCGGTCGGGTAGTTTTTTCCAGTTGAGATCTGTCTCGTCAAAATTATAAAGTTGTTGAGGCTGATACCCTCCTTCCTCTATAATTTTCTTTAGTTCCACCACAAATCGTTCAGCCCCTTCCTTATCAGCACTTGCAGCTTCTCCAGTTTTCTTGATGGAATGCAAATTATAGCGGTTTCAAAATTTATGAAGCCACCCACTGCTTGCAACAAACGATTCTTCTGGCTGCTCCTCTTGAGTCGATGTCGAAGGCTCATCCTCTCGCTGCTTCTTAAGATCACTCCAAATTCGTCTTGCCTGATCTTGAATGACAGAACCAGAGAGAGGGCAATTACGGGAATTTTGATCTTCAGTCCAAATGTTTAAAACTTTCTCCATCATGGGATTTCGTTTTATTGTAATAAAGCGACAAGCGCCGACACTCACTGACCTTTGAGCGCTCTTTTTAATAGAATCTTTATTCTCTAAAATGGTAGAAATCGTTGACTCGGCCATTCCAAATGCGTGGGCAGTAACAGATGTCTTCTCTCCTCTTTCCCTTCTCTTGACAATTTCTAGTTTCATTTCCATTGTTATCGCCTTCCTCTTCTTTGCAGGATTGAGTGTTGATGTTGAACCTTGCCGTTTTGAAACCATGATATCAATAATAGTTATGAAAATAGTAATACATAATAGTAATGGAACTTTATTTACGCGCTATATGAACACAACACGAGATCGAACAAACACTGCGAAAGTTGCGGGGATCGTCGGAATTGGAAAGGGAGAAGTCCGCAACTAACGGAGATTGAAAAAAGAAAAATGTTACAGAAAACACGACCGAACACTACGTAATATATATTCAAGTTAGAGCAAAAGCGACATTGTTGCGACTTAAATTGCGACCTATACGAGGCGTCTGCTGTCGTGAGTGCAGGTAGACCTCGTGCCGCGCGCGAAATTCAAACATCTTCGCCTTCGTTATAGCGAAATGGTCTTCGTTATATTCGAAAGTAGTATCAAATAAAAACCTTCGTTATAGCGAAACTTCGTTAACCGAATGTTCGTTAAGCGATGGATGGCTGTAATGCAGTTTTTTGCATTAGATTCAGGAATTTTTAAGAATCGTAATGGTGCTACTGAAAGTTTAATAAATTGATTTTAAATATTTGTTTTCTGCATTTAATTATAAAAGTACCTTTTGCCTGACTTGAGAAAGTTTGTCTGGAGGAAACTTTTTTATTTATAAAGACACTTTCATGGTCTGTAAGCGAGAAAGTTGTAGGTAAATGTTTGAAGTTATTTGTGGTGCACACAGATGTGGGGTTGGGTCGCCAAGGGGAGGGTGAACAATGCGAAAGTTTTATTGCGGTTTGGACGAAGGTAGGCAGTTCACCCTCGCCCGTTCTTCTCTCAGTTACGACTCAGCAGTTGAAATATCTTGTGATTTCGTCATTTTGTCTGCTCATAAGTTTGCGGGAAAGTACTTTCAAATTTTGCCAGTTTTATTGTGTATTGCAAATTAGTTGTTTTAACAATTCTTCAAAACGTTTTGAAACTGAAGTGTGTAATAGGTTCAAGTGTAGAGATACGTTGTGTTTGAAGTTTTTATGTTTATAATGTCCCCTTTTTAAAAATACTCTGTATTGTGATGGTTTTTGTGAGAAGATGGAAGTCTCAACGAGGAAAAGAAAACAAAGTGAAAGAATCAGGAGTAAGGAAAAACGAACAATATTAAATGTTCTTAGTAGCTGCCTCAATGCAATGCAATGTCTGGCAGGTAAGAATTTTCTCAATTGCAACTTAATTTCCGTTGTGTATAGTGATCAGCAGAAAATAATCCAGTTCTTGTTTTTACTTATGGATTTTGTGATCAATTATTCTCGTACAAACATGCTTAACTATTTTCCTCTGATCACATTACATCTAATCTTAGTATATGCGAGGAAGTTAATCCAAAAATAAGATGTGAACACAGTATACCTCCGAACTCGCATTTATCCAATTGACTATGCTACAATTTTGTTAAATACCAATTTACATTGTTTGGGTGCTTTTTTCGCGAATTAGCTTAGAACATAAAATGGATATTTTAAAACGCCCTACAACTTTTATTCTCTACATCTTTCTCTAAACGAAATATTTACCGAGTTATGCATAAAAATTCAAATGCCGACTACAACGATAATTTGTTATTTACAAAGTAAATTATGCATTTTTTAAATATTTTAAATTTTTATTTATGATTTCAATAGCCTTTCAAATGAAATTTTTGTTTGGGAAAAATATATTTTTAATTTTTAGACGGTTTACGGCATAATATATCTTGCTGTTGTTAAGGAAACGTTATTTAACATAAATAACACCTCAAGCGCGTAATACATTTAAATCAAACCCATTCCACAACCCCTTAACTGGAGAATTAATTTTTCTTATCTTTCAGATTGTGGAGAATTATTCCTTTATTTCAAATAATTTGAATTTCACTTTTTCTTTATCTGTTTGTTATGATATGATGTTCTGTGAATTTGGTAATGAATATTTTACAATATTAACGAACTTACGGCATTTGTAAAATTGTGAAATTTAAATCTTTTCTTTAATTAATCATTTATTCATAAATTATCACATATTTATCATGAGTGATTTTTCCAATTATAAAACATTAAAAATAGTTTTTAATTTTTCTACTATTTTGACATTTTCGCATGGGTAGGTAACTTTACATCACAAGATAAAAGACTACCTAAGACTGGCTTAGACAACCGAACGCTAGCACAAAAAATAAATAAATCTGAGCGCATAGGGAAAAAAAGGACACTTCAAAGGGATTCTATTCTTTTAAGCTCCTTTCAGCTTTCACTTTATGAAGGTTTTGGGCAGGGCATCGAACCGGAACCGAACCGAAAACCGAAACCGGAAAAAACCGTTATTTTTCCTGGAGTGAAACCGAACCCGAACCGAAAAAAAATATTTTCCTGAACCCGAACCGAAACCGAAAACCGTTATTTATTTCGTTCCATATTTTTCGGTTCGCATAAAAAGTGGGAACGAAAGAAGGGTTTTTCCTTTTGCTTTAGTTTGAGTCTTTCTGAAAGCTTCACGTTTAGAAACCGAATAAGAAAAGGGTTGGGTTTTTTTTGAGAACACATTCTCCTCAGCCTTGGGAAGGATGTGCCTTTGTGATAATAGTATCTGTTGGCTCAATAGTGGGATTTTCCATGTGCATCTCAACACACAGAGAGAGGGTCTACAATACATCCTGCTGAGATTACCTGTTAAACGAGGCTACTGGAAAGGAACTTGGGCGGTACTTTGAAGACAGCCTCTAATTGTCTTGCTACCCTCCCCCCGAGCATACCCCGTAGAGTGTGTTCACGGCAAAAATATTTCCCGATTCTTAACTTGGATTTTCCTTAAAGTTGGAAATATGGTAATATGTAGATGTACGTAGATCATTTTTATTTGCTACCGGGTGAAAATCACATGCTTTCGCTTAGTAATAATTTTTCGAAACGGTACTTATCATTTCAATTTCATGAAATAATGATTCTCACACTACTTAAGTGATTAAAAATATTCAGTCATCGTAAATTTGTATCATTTTAATAAACATTTCTCAGCCTTTCTGAATTTTCGGACCCTCACTTTCTGCGAGCTTCTTCCTCATAGATATTTTATAGATTTTTTCACCCATTTAAGTAATCTCTGAATGAAAAAATTAAGCCGTGCATTTACAGTTTTTACTATAATACGAGCAGTGGACGTGATCTACAAATTGTTAATGAAAATAACGTAATATCTTACTCAACTTACTGGCACTATTGAGATAACGCGATCTCTTATTTTACCGCACGATTTGTAAATAAAAATATTAATAATTCATTATTAGGCATTCCAGCTTTAGCGCATATTAGCTTCGGTCTGTCCGTTCTTCTATCAGGATGCAATTTTTTTCCGTAGCTATTCAGCGGATTTTGATAAAATTTAGTACTAAGAACTAAGCACAGTAAATTAGAAAATGAGATGAATGCTTTGCATAACATAATATGTTTAGAATACTCTATCGCAGAAAACGTGCTCATTTATAATTTACTTTATACTTTCCTAATATGTTGAAATCATTTGAGGCGCATGTATGGTTTGTAAATATTCAATTCAAAATATAATCTTAAAGAAATAAGATACATACTAAATATTCACATTTAAATAATTTATTTTCGTTTTTTTAGTATGTTTTTTAAATATCACTATTTTTATAGTGAAGATGTATTTGCTTTAATAAGAAAATTACTTAATTAATAAATCAATTCTTGAAAGTTTCCTAAAAATATTTTAAGGTCGGAGCGAAAAAAACCGGTTCGAACCGGTTTACTGACGCTTGCCGGAGCGAAACCGGAACCGAACCGAAATATTGTGTTTTGAGTGAACCGGAACGAAAACCGGAGCGAAAAAAATTACGGTTCGATGCCCTGGTTTTGGGACCTTCGCGTCGGAGTGTTAGGGCTTCTATAGCAGCCACGTGTGCAACATATTTGCGGTACGTAGCGAGAGAAATTTTACTACGCAGTATTTTTGTTTCGATTTAGAAAATAATGCATTACGGAAAAAATTGTAACAATAACATTTACTTAATAAGTTACATAAAGGAAAATTTTAACTGTCAGACTTTTGCTGGCTTTAGGGTAGTGAGACGTGGCAACACCGTGCGCCATATACCCAATACTGACCCTTAAAGATAGAACGCTCTATAGATACAAAGCAATGAGGCAGAAAGCCACAAAGATTGTGGATAAAATTGATTCACAATGTATCGACTCAGTTAAACTGACAGTAGTTTTTTATGTTTTAAATTTCCGTAATCCTTTATATATATATACACACACACACACACACACACACATATATACATACTAGCAGGAGTCCCCGTTGAATTTCAACGGATTTAGTGAATCTAAAACTTCGACCGTGTAACATGTAAGCATCAAAATAATAAGATAGTACACAGTTATACCCGTCGAATAAAGCAAAAATGAAGAAAAGTGCTCCGCATTTTCCTATTTAGATGAATGAAGGAAGAAAATCTTACGAAAATAACGTATAAACTCTCTCTCCTTCCCTTCTCCCCCTCCCTCCCCTCTCTCCCTCCCCCTCCATCCCCCTCCATCCCCCACCCTCCCCCTCTCTCTCTCCACCCCTTCCCTCTAATTCCCTCTCTCCATCTCCCCCCTCCGTTACCATCCATCTCTCTCCCTCCCTATCTCGTATTAAAAGCATTCAAAGCGAACTAACTTACAAACATTCTCCTTTATATGTTAGATTAGGAGATAATGTCCGCTCAAGAGTGAGCCCCAAGAAACAGGCCATGCTAGGCGTTTTTCTGGAACGCAATACAGCAGATACTGCGAACTTACAGGAGACCGGGAACTATGCCGGCATTACGGAGCATTGCGAGGGTATACGCAACTTGCCGAGCGGCAATACCGCCGGAACGGCGATCGCGATACATCGCAGGACGATCTCGGAGAATCCTTCCTACCATACTTCCGTAAAGGGTCACCTCCAAGATATGACGATTAAGACCAAAGTTGTAGAGAATAATATTTCTTCCAAGTTTTGTTTGAAACAAATTTTCGTAGAACCACCCATTTCGGAGATATTTTGCTTTTTACTTTCTCCATACGTAGTAATGGGTGTGTTCATGAAAAAAATCGACTTCGAGATTTCAACGGAAATACACGTCTTGAGGTCTCTAGAACACGTTTAGATTATTTTAGGAATCATGCCTGTGTGTGTGTGTGTGTGTGTATGTGATTGTGGTCGCACTAACTCAAAAGGTACTTACCATATCGTTACCAAACCTCATATATAACACTTTATCATGATCTCAAAGAGTTGATTAGTTTTTGGACAATACCGGTTGACCGAAAGTCAAGGTTTATTCGAAACCCGATTCGGTTTTTGCGATATTTCTCTGTTAAAACATCACTATTGTATATACAATTGTATAAAAAGGTAACAGAGAATGTAATAACTACAACTTTTATTTGGAACAATTTTCCATAGCAGTTATTGTTTAGGAATTATTTAGAAATAATCGGTTTTTCGGTTTCCATCACATATCTCCTTAAAAACATCGTTATTGGTAATCTTTGTGTGGACCAAATTTTAGAGAATATATTTCTTCCAAATTTGTTTGAAACAAATTTTCGTTGAACCATCCATTTCGAGGATATTATGCTTTTTCTTAATACCAGTATACAGCGCCAACACCATGTAGCGGTGAATTGTGTAAATATTCAAAATATACGTAATTTACGGCAATAAAGGGGACTATATTTTTTTACGAAACGAAATTATAATTCTGCATCATAATCCTATTCATAATAATTTAAATATGTATACCCTAAATATGGAGAAAGTCATGTGTAGGCCACATCCGTTTTTACTTTCTCATACGTAGTAATGGGAAAGTATTGTATTCATGAAAAAAATCGACTTCGAGATTTCAACGGAAATACATG
Source organism: Uropetala carovei (assembly GCA_036926305.1). NCBI lineage: Eukaryota > Metazoa > Arthropoda > Insecta > Odonata > Petaluridae > Uropetala > Uropetala carovei. The sequence goes on from JAXCHB010000149.1 coordinate 4,483,200, forward strand.
TTTTGAGGTCCCTAGAACACGTTTAGACTATTTTCGGAATGATGTCTGTGTGTGTATGTGATTGTGGGCGCTCTAACTCAGAAAGTACATGCCATATCGTTACCAAACTTCATATATAACACTTGAACATGAGCAGAAAGAACTGGTTTGTTTTTGGACAATAACGGATAAGCGGAAGTCGCGGTTTATTCGAAACCCGATTCGGTTTTTGCGATATTTCTTTGTTAAAACATCATTATTGTATATGCAATTCTATACAAAGTTTATAGAGAATGTAATTTCCTACAACTTTCATTTGAAAGAATTTTCTATAGGAGTTATTGTTTAGGAGTTATTTATAAATAACCGGTTTTTCGGTTTCCGTTAAATATCTCTTTAACAACATCGTCATTGGTAATCTTCTTAAGGACCAAAGTTGTAGAGAATAATATTTCTTCCAAGTTTTGTTTGAAACTAATTTTCGTAGAACCATCCATTTCGGATATATTTCGCTTTTTTTTAATACCAGCCTACAGCGCCAACACCATGTAACGGTGAATTCTGTAAACATTCAAAACATACGTAATTTACGGAAACAAGGACGTGTCTTCTTTTATGATACGAAATAATGATTTTGCCTAGTAATATTATTCATAATAATTTAAATATATATACCCCAAATATGGAGAAAGTGATGTCTTGGCCACATCAGATTTTTTACCTTCTCCATGCGTAGTAATGGGAAAGTATTGTGTTCACGAAAAAAATCGACTTCGAGATTTCAACTACAATACACGTTTTGAGGTCCCTAGAACACGTTTAGAGTATTTTCGGAATGATGTCTGTGTGTGTATGTGATTGTGGGCGCTCTAACTCAAAAAGTACGTGCCATATCGTTACCAAACTTCATATATAACACTTTAACATGAGCACAAAGAACTGATTAATTTTTGCACAGCGCCGGTTAAACAGAAGTTGAGGTTTATTCGGACCCCGATGCGGTTTTTGCGATATTTCTCCGTTAAAACATCATTATTTTATATACAATTCTACACAAAAGTTATATAGAATGTAATTTCCTACAATTTTCATTTGTTATAATTTTCCATAGCAGTTATCGTTTAGGAATTATTTATAAATAATCGGTTTTTTCGGTTTCCGTCAATTATCTCCTTAAAAACGTCGTTATTTGTAATCTTCGTAAGGGCCAAAGTTGTAGAGAATAATATTTCTTCCAAGTTTTGTTTGAAACAAAGTTTCGTAGAACTCCATCCATTTCGGAGATATTCAACTTTTTATTTATTTTCAGTATACAGAGCCACAACTATGTAGCGGTGAATTCTCTAAACATATTCAAAATATACCTAATTTACGGCAATAAGGACGACTGTATTCTTTTAAGATACGAAATGGTAATTTTGCCTCATAATGCTATTCATAATAATTTATATATCTATACCCCAAATATGGAGAGTCATGTATTGGCCACATCAGATTTTTTTCATGAAAAGGATATTTTCTCTATACTACGTACCAGGGCCACCGTGAGTGTGGGGATACCGAGGCAAAATCCCTGGGGCCCGGGCCTCTGAGGGGCCCGGTATTACGATCGGTCGTAAGGTGTTCTTATCGCAATACGCGGGTGCAACAAATACAAACGGGCTGCGTTTTTTCCATTTCCCATTTCCAATTCTCAGATTTGGATTTGGGTTTTCCCAACCTAAGCCACTGCTTTTTTTTATCACCCCTTAGCACCATAAAACTCCTCCGCACTATATTTTTCTCCACTTCGGAAAATTCCGTCTTTGGACCCGATGTCCGGACCCACAAGTACTCGGAGTGTCGTCGTACGGTCAGTTCTAAAGAACAATATTGTTTACTCACAATTTTTTAGAGATGAGAAACTAAATTTTATTCGTTGAATCGGACAATTACGTAATCGCTACCATTCAATAACAAACTTAATGTTACGCTATTATAATATACAGCCAAATTTATACCTAAATATTATGAAGGAAAAAGTTGCGATGTTGGTAAAAAATCAGGAGGAATCTAGAAAAATACCTAGAACGCAAACACAGAACGATGATGATGGGAAACTCTCCTTCGGAGGATGGATTATACGTATGGCCCCTAGAAATGTAAATTTTATGGAAATTTATTAGTTAAAGTACTATAGGGACAACTGGCCATCGGTATTCATTCATACTAATTGTAAGATCTACTCTAGCGTAATTCGTACGTTTGGACTCTGTTGCGTCATTTAGTTATCTTTTGAAAATGAAAATCGTATCAGCCTGTTTTTAGAAAATCCAATTTTTGTTCAAGTTTCCCAAGTATAAACTTATACTCATCCATTGAGAAAAATGGAATAGGTAGTAATATTGCAGACGTATACTCAAGTATCTGTACGAAATTTGATCAAAATCGTTTTGAGGCGTTTTTGAGAAAATCAAATTATTGTTCAAGTTTCCTTGAATAAACAAGCCTTATATTCATTCTTTTAGAAATATGAACTATGTAGTATTATTAAAGACGTAATCTCAAGTAACTGTACGAAATTGATCAAAATCGTTCTAGCCGTTTTTGAGAAAATCGAATTGTTGTTAAAAATGCGTCGAATAAACTACTCTTAATTATTGAGCAATGTCAACCATTTCTATGTATACTCTGCTCAGTTTGATATAATGCCTAAGTACGAGATTTCATTCATTTTCGCTCTACCGTTTAAGCTCCAGAGTCAGTAACAGTCAGACAGACGGCATTGCAAAAACCACTTTTTCGGATTCATCGACACCTAAAACGTATATTTCCGTAAAAATCTCTAGGTCGAATTTTTTCCCTATAACAATACTTTCTCAATACTTCATATGAGAAAGTAAGCATGGGTTGAAACCTTACTGAAATTTAAGTATATGGAATGGATGCTATTAAAAAGTTCCCCAGTTTCGGAAGAAGTGCAAAGTATGTGTAAAAATGTTATTGGCATGTGCTTTCAAGTTGACGAAAGTTTATTATTTAATCAATTTTCATTGCTTAAAAATTTGATTTCAAAAGAGATGAAAGAATGGAATGATGAGTAGCTTAATAGATCTTGCTACGGCCGGTGGTCATATTTTTTTTCAAAATTTGAATTTCTAGAACAGATCTCAGAAATGGAGAAACTATGTAACTTTCTGTTTGCCATTCCGGCACACAATGGAAGTGTGGAAAGATTATTTTCACAAATAGACATTCAATGGTTTGATGAACGAAACCGCTTGGATATAAAAACCATCAAGTCCATAATGATGTGTAAATTCAACTTTAATATGACCTGTAAAAGTTTTTATGACATGATTAAAAATGATGAACATTTGATCAAGGCAGGCAGAAGTACTTTAAAATATGATTGAAAACACCATTTGCACCTAATGTTTTATTGTAATATACTTAATTAATCACGAAATATGTAATTTAATTGTTATTTAAATAAATTATAGTTTATATATTCTTTTGTAAAAATATATATACTAGGTAGCATCGGAAACTAAGCTACCACTTGGCGACTTATTTAAAAATTTCAAACAAAATATCACAATATCTCTTAAACAATTCATTTTACGAAAAAACGTTTCAAACAAATATTTCAGACAATTAAATTATCTACAATTTTTATTGTAACAATTATTTAGAGAAATTGCGTTTTAAAGTAGATATTTGACAAAAGCTGAAAAAGGTCAGGTATAAGCCATCACTCAGGGTCGAACATTTTACGTCAAAATGCAACTGGATTTTCATTTTCTAATAAAAATCTTATATGTTAAGTTTCGTGCTGTTCTGGTAATTAGTTTTGTTCTTATATGATAATTCGTTTCTGTTACAGCTACCATAAAATTTACGTATTTCGTGATCAGATTCTAAATTCTCTTAATATCGTCTGTTACACGTATATGGGAGAAATCATCATAAAGATATTTAGTAATGCACATTATTACAGAATTTAATATTAGAAGAAGCATTTGTCATTTCAATACCAAATTTCAAATATAACATTTTTATAACAGGGGCAAGTGTGGATTAGTTTTAGAACAATATAGGTCAATCGGAAGTTGATATTTATAGATGGCGTTTTTCAGTTTTTTTTCGATTATCTTCTTTAAAACTCAATTTTCATAAATAGTTGATATTACGAAAGTTGTAGAGGATGAAATTTAATACAACTTTTATTTGAAACTATTTTTCATAAAGGCGATAGTTCAAAATATATTTCGAGACAAAAAGAAAAAGAAATATTAGGAGGTAGATTAAAGAACCATGCGTTGGAAGAGATCGGTAGGGTGAGGTGTAATTCTACCTTTATAGAATGGCGGGGGGGGAGAGAGAGCGGAGGTCCTTGGCGGGGAATAGGGGGGAGGGGGGAGACCGGAATGGTTCCGCTACGTCACTGGTGATTTTTACTTGGTTTAGGATTACTTCTTAGAAAAGACGGCATACAGCTGATTCCCCCTCTTTCTATGTCTCTCTCTCTCTTACTTTCTCTCTCTCTCCCCCCCCCTCCCTCTCTCTTCCTCTACCTACGCTGTTGACATATGTATATATCTACATTTATTTATTTACTTATTTGCAAGAATTCAGAGACAGCACAGGGCCATATATACTGATTATCCTAACAACAATACCAAAGACGAACACACACGAGCATGCCCTAGACATGGATTCGAACCCGAGGCCCTAGCATTGCGGAGCTAGACACGCTAATCACCCAGGGTAGGAGCGCTCCTATAAATGTAGTATGTCCTATGTAGGCGTATTCACTTCGTATTTCATGCGGCGACCGGTGATTGGCTTCAAAAACTCGCGCGAGGATTACTTCTTAAGGAAAATGACGGGAGCTGATTGGTCGAAAATCCTCAGGCGTTCTTCTCACCAGGAGGACAGCTATAGTCATCCGTGTGCATGCCCTGTGAGTGGAAAAAGTATTCGTCTTCCACATGGAAGAAATAATACGCGAGAAATAGGTTGCGAAACTACTTTATTTATCGAGTAAGTTGTTCAGTGGATAGGTAATATTAATGTCCATGTTCTGGAAGTGATTAAATAGATATATATTATAGATTATTCCGAGTGTGGTTCGTTTAAAGTGCGAGTGCAAACAGGAATATAGGAATAACAGGCAGCCATGAGCGTGAGGCAGACCAGCCAACAACCCTGCGAGGCGACAGGTGAATGTTACTATTTTAAGGTGTTGGGGTGTTTTGTGTGGGTGTTTTTGGGGAGAAAATGATCATTTTTTAGGGAAAAGAGTTCATTTTTTAGTGTTTTTCGAATATTCGATAATTAATCTTCCCAATGTCTCTCTCTTTCTGGCTCTTCCTCCCCCCCCCTCTCCGTCCCTCTCTCCCTCTCTCCATCCGTCCCTCTCTCCCTCCCTCTCTCCCTCCCTCTCTCCCTCCCTCTCGTTTCCTCTCTCAGTCCCTCTCTCCGTCCCTCTCTGCGTCCCTCTCTCCCTCCCTCTCTACCTTCCTCCCTCCCTCCCTCTCTCCCTCCCTCTCTCTCTCCCTCTCTCTCTCCCTTCCTCTCTCCGTCCCTCTCTCCCTCCCTCTCTCTCCCTCCCTCTCTCTCCCTCTCTCCCTCCCTCCCTCTCTCTCCCTCTCTCTCTCCCTCTCTCTCTCCCTCTCTCTCTCCCTCTCTCTCTCCCCCCTCCCTCCCTCTCTCCCTCCCTCCCTCTCTCACTCTCTCCGTCCCTCTCTCCCTCCCTCTCTCACTCTCTCCCTCCCTCTCTCCCTCCCTCTCTCCCTCCCTCTCTCCCTCCCTCTCTCCCTCCCTCTCTCCCTCGCTCCCCCTCTCTCCTCCCTCTTTGTCTATAAATGTGGTATCTTTACAGAATGAAACTCTTATCAAGATATTGCGTCGCATTGTTATTAATATGTAATGCTGCTCTGTGGTGAATTACTAGTTCTGTATGTACTTTGAATGGTAAGTAATTCTAAGTTTAAGGACGCATTGTGAGCGTTAGACGGTGTAAGGCGAGCAGTGACCGTGTGCGTTTGAGGCCGCCTTCCATATAAGGACGTCTTACGTAATATGATACTCCGTTCGCGACGTGCAGGTTATGTAATCTGTGCAAAGCGAGAGAGTAATGGGAATTGTTTTGGCGTATTTGAAATTTTTTTTACTTTACCAGAAACAGTGCTTTGGCATTCTCTTACGGTTCCTTTCTTCCTCTCTCTCTCCCTCTCTCTCGTCCTCTTTCTGAAGAAACATGCCAATTACATTACGATCGTGTCCGTAATGAATGGTCTAGGGCAGTGTTGCCCAGCGTTTTCTACATGGAAGGCCGCATCGGTGGTTCAGAATCCTTCGGCGGGCCGCATTGGAAGTTGCCAATTCTTCCGCGGGCCGGATTAGAGTTTAATTCGGAAGTTATCTATATATTCTGAGGTGCCATTTAAGTGAAATAGTGGACGCGGTACATCCCAAAATTTGAAAGAACCTTGCACTTTTTGATTGGAATATGCCACTTGGTGTGCGGATAGGTATGCGCTAAAGTAAATTTTTCAGATAGGGAGCCACCTCAAATTCCATGTAGAACACCGTAATGGCGGCCATTGAAGATTGCGGCGGAGGGTTTATTAAAATCGTTAATATCGCGGCTATCTTTCATCCGATTGTAATTCAGTTTTTTCAACTGAAAGCTTGTAAGTTATGTTATATTTTTTATTATTGGCATTTTTTCCCGGAAATTGCGGAAAACTGAAAATTTCTCGATTTATCTCAGTTTATTTGCTTCATAACTTCCATATAACGCAAAATTCTACTATTTTGTATTATGACAAAGAAAACGAAAATTCTTTAAGCTTTTCATTTATACCACCCACGCGCTGCTATCATGAAAACTGCCGCGGTAATTAAAGGAAAACCAGCGGAAGAGCGTATTTCTGGACTCTGGCAAGAGCCACCTACACAAATCAGGTTGTCGTTTTAAGGCCATAATACTAGGAATTTATTCATTCTTAAGTATTCTGTTAATAATACGTTTAGTGAATGTTAAAAACCACTATCTACGTAAGAAATCAGCAGCTGTCAAGTGAAGTCGACCCTCGCTGTTAACCATGGTCAATGAATGCATTTCTCCTAGGGAATTCCACGGAGAACAAAAGAAAGCACCAGTGAGAAGCATTGAGGAGGGCACATTACCACAAAGGTGCTAAAAGCACAGCTGGAGCCTACGACAATATAGACCACAACTATAGCAGCACCACAGGACAGTCATCTTTCCACGGAACAGATATTTCCTTGTTTCAAATACCTATCGAAGGCCAAACGGGAGATCCTCGAAACTTTCTTACTTATTTCTGCCATGTTAGCCAAAGGAGTCGTACAGTTCCTCAGCTTCCTGACTGTTACGGTGTCGTAAAGGCAGTAACCCTTCACACCAAGCAGCCATCTGCGCGGACTGCCTGTGAGCTCATTTATGACAAAATGTTACCTTCTGTCATAGGTCTGGAATGGAAAAATGAAAGAGAGTGGCTAGATCATGTGCTCACTGACAGAAAGGATGGCCCTTTAGATCTCACCTGGGCTGCTTTCCATGCCATAAATCAGGCCGATTGCTCCTTCGGCGTAGCCCTTCTCTTCTGCGCCTATTTAATGAAGACTCTTCTTCAGCATCGATGCTCAAACACGCAATGAACCATATCAGGAAGTAAACAAATTTTCTGAATCCGGGGCAAGTTCCTGTCATATGTGCAGACCAACCTTTGTACGCCTTAACTAAATTAGTTCAGTGGAACTGGCCTGAGGTTTATGGGGAGTCCACCTTCGTAGCATTCTTTGCTCCTTTTCACATTGAACAGGCTTTTCTGAAAGTGCTTGGACAAATCCTCCAAGGTAGTGGCTCGGTAGGTGTGATTGCCAATTCAGGCATAAATACTGAAGCGATTGCAGAAGTCAATGTTAAAGTGACTCATGTAACCAAGGCTAGAGCAATACATCAAAAAACTACCTCAGTTCTCTACAGTCTACTGCAAGATTCATATACAGCCGATAGCCCTGAAAAATCCTTTGAAGAATGGATTGCAGATAAATCTTCTCAACCTCCAACATTCAGATTTTGGTTTCTGGTTCTCAACCTTGAGATCCTTCTTCTCTCTTTTGTTCGATCCGTTAGGGAAGAGAAATATGAACTCTTCCGGCAATCCCTGAAAAACATGATGCCTTGGTTTTTCTTGCTTGACCACCAGAATTATGCACGCTGGTTATCCGTCCACATAAAAGATTTGGAGGAACTCGAACAGAAAGCATTCAGTGTTCACAGATGTTTCTGTAATGAGCAGTTTGTAATTCGTAAGGCAAACAGTCCGTTCTCTGCGATAGCTGTCGACCAAGCGCACGAACAGCACAATGCAGTCATAAAAGGAGATGGTGGCGCTGTCGGCTTGCTGCAAGATACTGCATTGTTAAGGAGGTGGATGCTTGCAGGTCCAGAGTTGATCAGCATTCTGGATGAGTTTGAAGTTCCGAGTCAGTCAAACAAACGCCTCCATCACGAACAGTATTCCGCATTCCAGGTCAAGTTCCAGGAAAAAAAGCAAGCTCTCAAAGATAGTTTTCTTGAATTCCGAAATCCTTTCAGAGAATCCTCCTCCTGATCTTATTGTTTGGGATACGAAGGTTGTAATTGACAAGGAACGTGTGAGTGCATTAGTCAATGCCGAGGAAAGGGGCTTAGGCCTATACCGTAACTTTGTGAGAGAGCGCTTGATCCAGGGAGCGAAAACCTGCTTGTTTGCTCCATTACGGAAAACAGGAACTAAATTCACAACGATACATTTGTATGCATGCCATGGTTGAATCTCTGGGTCTAGATAAATCCAATATCTTGAGAAGCTTTCACTCTTTCACTGGATTCGATACTACCTCATCATTTTCAATGAAAGGAAAAATGAGTGCATGGCATGTATTGAAATCCTTCCCTGAAGTTACAGCTGCTTTTGAAGCTATTTCTCATCCTCTACCCTCCATTCCTGATGAGTTATTTCAAGTATTAGAGAAGTATGTAGTCCTCCTATACTACAAACGTGGCGAAGAGTATTCCCTGAATGAAGTGCGAAAAGTTCTCTTCACATCTAAGAGTCCTACTTTGAATAACTTGCCACCCACATCAGCGGCGTTGGAGCAGCATTCTCTTCGCCCCACATATCAAGCAGGTCAAGTTTGGGGCCGTGCCTGCTCAGTGAACGACCCAATACCAAGTCCAAATGGATGGGGCTGGACCATTATCGATAGAGAGTGGGAACCTGTCTGGTCATCTCTACCTCCGATTTGGGATACGTGCAGAGAACTAGTGAAGTGTGGCTGCTCCACTGGCTGCCAAACAAGATGCTCCTGTCGGAAGGCACAGGTGCCATGCACACTTCTTTGCACAAACTGCGCTTAAAACTGCTGCAACAAAAAGCAATTATAACAAAGCATGCTTTACTTTTAAAGATAACATTTGAAAACACACGGTTTACTTAAGTTTATACACTTTAGAATGATTTCAATCATTTGCCCTTATTTAATGCAGTGCTGAAGCCGAAGATGAGGATGATAACTTACCTTAGCACGCTGAAAACAGAGGCAGGGATTTTCATTATATCTACTTCCAGGCTTAAAATTATTTATGGTGATTGATTAACTTCCTTATTTTGCAATAGTATTGTAGTATAAATTTAGTAGTATTATGTAGTATTAATTTACATGTTTCATGTATCGTCACTCATAGTGTTTCCTCCCCCTGACTGTGAAGTCAGAGATATGCAATGACCACGGGCAACTCACAATGATATTACAACAATGACAGTGTTCTGCATTTTCTGGAATATCTTAAGATTAAGGATAAACTTTGTAAAGAAAGTAAATATAGTTCTAAAAAATGTAAAAAACCGTCTGGTCGCCATCTTTGAACAACTGCCACCATATTTGACAGCTCCTGATTACTTACTTAGATAATGGTTTTTAAAATCCAGTAAACATATTAGTAACAGAGTATTTAAGAATGAATAAATTCCTAGTATTATGACCTTAAAGGCCCATACACACGTCAGTTAATGGCCGGCGGCGGCCTCAAGGCGGCCTGAACGGATGAAATCCGGACGAAAAACCGACGTGTGTACACTCGCTGGCGGCCTTCGAGCCGCCGGATAGAACCTCTGGATGGATAGTGTTTTTCCATCCTGACTTCGTCCGGCCAAATCTTGCGCATGCGCAGTAGGCCTTTCAACCCCCTCTCCTAGCTACACATGATCTCAGAGAACACGTGGATTTGGGTGATGCATGGTAGTTTCGTATTGTTGTTCACGTTTCCCTTTTGTGAAGATCGCCCCGGTACTTTTTTGTACTATAAAGCAGTGGTGCACCACCTTTTTCTATCAAAGGGCCGTATTTAACATTTTTTCCGAGTCCGCGGGCCGCATTATGAAAAAAATTACATTGAATTCGTAAATTTAAGGAAAATCTTAATTAAAACATTTTATTACATTTTATTGGATTTACGTGGGACATCATCACTCACAACATTGTCAGTCTTCCATTGGAGAGGTTAGTTTGAATGTAACGAATTGTTACTGTTTATATTAAACTTCTTTTAGTAATCTGAGTTATTTCGAGAGATTTACTTCAATTATTTCTCGGTGTATTGTGACATTTCTCGGAATAATTAGTATTATTAATATTAGCCGATGTCGGCATTTTCGCCTTGTCATAATGACCCCTATGTTATTGACGATTCCTATAATAACTTGCAAGTTCAAATCTGTCATTCAAGTAAAAATCTCAAAAGTTGAAAAACTATACCCTAACCCTAATATTTAGGATGATCGTTTTTCGGATAAATTTCCCACCCCGTTATTCGCTAAACCCTTTGTTGTGAGGAAATCCTACCACAGGCCGCCTTGAGGTCGCCCGAAGGAAACGGCCTCACGTGTGTATGCTAGGATCTGAACGGATCAGGCCGCCTTAAGGCCGCCCTCCGGCCATTAACTGACGTGTGTATGGGCCATAAGAATGACAACCTGGTTTGTGTATGTGGCTCTTGCCCGAGTCCAGAAATACGCTCTTCCGCTGGTTTTCCTTTAATTACCGCAGCAGTTTTCATGGTAGCACCGCACAGGTGGTATCAATGAAAAGCATAAAGAATTTTCTTTTTCTTTGTTATAACACTAAAGAGTGGAATTTTGCGTTATATGGAAGTTATGAAGCAAATAAACTGAGATAAATCGAGAAATTTTCAGTTTTCCGCAATTTCCGGGAAAACCGTAAGGTTTACAGAACAAATGCTAATTATAAAAATATAACATAACTTACAAGCTTTCAGTTAAAAAAATTAAATTACAATCGGATGAAAGATAGCCGAGATATTAACGATTTTAATAAAGCCTCCGCCGCAATTTTCAATGGCCGCCATTACGGTGTTCTACACGGAATTTGAGGTGGCTCCCTATCTGAAAAATTTACTTTTGCACATACCTATCCGTGGCATATTCCAATCAAGAAGTGCAGGGTTTTTCAGTGTACCGCACCGACTAAAAATATAGTATTAATGAGGTTTTTATGGTAAACATACCAATTTAAAAAAAATTATCTTCCAAATTTTCATAAAAATGTATGAATTTGTGTGTTAAATATTTGGGATTGCTTTTTCATCATGGCTTCACGGGCCGCACAAATACCCTTCACGTGCCACATCCGGCCCGCGGGCCGTAGGTTGGGCACCACTGGTCTAGAGGGCCGAATACGGCCAACGGGAAGTATTCTTACGGTCCGCGATTCTATGATAACAAACTATTGAAACATTGATATTTTAAAAAAATGAGAATACCACAAATACAATACAGTAAAATTCCGTTATAACGCGCTTCACTATACCGCGGATTCGGATATACCGCGGGTCACATCATTTCCCCCAAAATGATTCCATTTATTTTCTTCGTAAACAACCATGTTTCAAATTTTACCGATTTATTTTCTTCGTAATCAACTTGGTTCAAATTTTACCGCGAATTATTTTCTTCGTAAACGCCATCAGCTGTCGTGCCTAAAGAAAGTATCGGATTATTTTGTAAACACCGATTAAAGTAAGGTATACATTAAAATCAAGATACGATATCAGTTTTTATACTATTTTGCAACTAAATTTGTTATAAAGCATATACTTTCGCGTTTTTACTTTCTCCCTACGTAGTAATGGGAAAGTATTGTGATCACGAAAAAAATCGACTTCGAGATTTCAACTACAATACACGTTTTGAGGTCCCTAGAACACGTTTAGAGTATTTTCGGAATGATGTCTGTGTGTGTATGTGATTGTGGGCGCTCTAACTCAAAAAGTTCTTGCCATATCGTTACCAAATTTCATATATAACACATTAGCATGAGCAGAAAGAACTGATTAGTTTTTGGATAATAACGGGTAACCGAAAGTCAAGGTTTAGTCGAAACCCGATTCGGTTTTTGCCATATTTCTTCGTTAAAACATCATTATTGTATATACAAATCTATACAGAAGTTATAGATAATGTAATTTCCTACAAGTTTCATTTGAAATAATTTTCTATAGGAGTTACTTTTTAGGAATTATTTATAAATAACCGGTTTTTCGGTTTCCGTCAAATATCTCCTTAAAAACATCGTTATTAGTAATCTTCGTAATGAGCAAAGCTGTAGAGAATAAAATTTCTTCCGAGTTTTGTTGGAAACAAATTTTTGTAGAACCATACATTTCGGAGATATTTCGGTTTTTCTTAATACCAGTATACAGCGCCAGCACCATGTAGCGGTGAATTCTGTAAACATATTCAAAATATACGTAATTTACGGCAATAAGGACGACTGTATTCTTTTACGATACGAAATATTAATTTTGGCTTATAATGCTATTCATAAGGAGAATTTAAATATCTAAAAATGGAAAGGTTGAGAGTGAGAGAAATTCTGAACTTGTTCGGGGATCGAACCCGGGTCTCCCACATGCCGGGTAGTTGCTCTAACCACTAACAATAAGCTATCAAGTCAGACTAAATCTCCAAACTCGAATTGGGGTATTTATGCCGAAGTTTACTAACTTAGTAAATCTACATATTTTATTTTTCTCAAATGAATGAATATAAGACTAGTTTATTCTTGGGCAACTTTAACAAACATTGGATTTTCTAAAAGAGGCTCATAAGATTTTCATTTTTTAAAGATAACTAAACGACGCATTAGTATATGAGAAAGTTTGGATAATGTGTGTTGTACCGATTTTTTTTTCATGTTCAGTATGCTATTCTTTAATGAAAACGGCAGTAAGTTATTTAAAATATAATTTTATAATGCTTTTATTTAACGAAGTTATAGTTGGTACTTTTAAGTGCCGTCAGGAGTCTACGCATTGAAATACATTTTGAACAACATTATTCAAGTGCTTCATTTTGTAAAACCAGTACATAGCATAAAAACATTTTGTCCATTACATACATAATTTCTTATTTTTGAAAAAAAAATTAATAAAATATAAACGTTATCAATATTTATAAAATTTGATACACACAAATTATACATTTTGTACATTCCATGCATGCAGTATATAAATATTTCGTCAAGTAAATACTTTAAAAGTTTTATCATTATATAACTTAAATATGATGGTAATCATAAAAACAATTCTTTTTACTTTCCATTTGGTTTTCCATTGATATGTTTAGTGTTTGCAGGTTGCGAATGAATGTGAAAATTTGACTTCAAATGAATGTTCAGGGGCAGCTCTACTCCGAATGGTAAAATAGTATTTCCGAAATTGGCTTCCGAGAAAACTACCGAATACAGATGGCTGGATGTGGTTTTTCCAACATTTTATTACTGTTAAGGTATGTACACATATGCGCATTTCCCGGCAACAGAACAGCGAACCGCGCAGCGGATCGAGCAGCGAACCAAGCAGCGAATCAAACCTTGCAACAAGAGGGCGCTCGGCACGGTGTTGCAAATCGTTGTTCGCCTGTTTTCCGCCAGTATCCTTTCGGTCTCCGAGTAGACATGACTGCTCTTCAAGTAGCTGCTGCAGCTTATATTTTTGTGCATAAATACGCTTCCAAGAAGAAAAATTGGTTTCGTTAAATAAATAAGTTATGTATCTGTTCGCGCCATTTAAAGGATTGAATACGTGCGGTATACTATTTCCTTGGACTGTCGTAATATGTGCGCGAGAGGGAGCCACCTGGGGCATGAGTTCACGGCTCACGGGTTGGTCGCTGTCGGGGTTTTATGAAGGCATTGTGTCTCGGTGGAAGTGGGTCGAAGGTTGTCGTCGTGGACGGAGAGTTGTTGGATAAGTCAGTCGAAGGTTGTCGTCGTGGATACCGGAGGAGTGGGGATCGACAAGGAGGAGCCGAAAGTTCCCTAATACTGAAGGCAAAGGACCCAAGAGAAGAGGTGAGTGGTGGATTATTGTCCCGGGTTTGGGTTCCCGTCTCAGTGTCTCTCGCATAGAATTAAAATTAGATTGCAGTCCACTTCGTTCTCGTGCAAATCGCAAACAATTTGGTCCTTCGGGCCGGATGGCCTATGGATTTTATAAAAATTTGTCGTTAAATGAATTTCGTCTTCGTTAAAGTTTGTCGGCTTTCCTCCATATCTTTTCGCTGAGAATTTGTTACTTTGTACAGTAAAGTGGCATTTGTTGCATTTTTCGTTTGGTAAGCATGCCTACGATCGAAGAATTATTAGTAAAGGAGGAGTTAATTTCGCAGAGAATTATTCGTATCGAGGAGGTGGCTAGTCGGGTCAAAAGGGATCCGGCTAACAAGAAAGATGCGGCGTTATTGCGGGTAATGTCGGAAGGATTGGATCAAATGTTTGATCGCTATCATGAAATTCTGGCGATAATCGTGTTGAATTATAAGAAACAAAATGATGACCAAGCCGAAGTTTTTCAGTCTAAGTTTGAATCTAGTTACTATAACGTTAAGGCGGTATGGGCAATTATGCTTCTTTTGGAGGGATCGGGGTCAAATAAAGATGCGTCAGTTTCTCCTAACAAGGGATATCGGGCATTGCGCTACCCAGATTGAACTTAACTGAATTTAATGGAGACCTTAAGGCATGGCAAGGTTTTCATGACATGTTTGAGGCTACGATTCATCATAGTACCGAATTGTCTGATATACAGAAATTTATGTATTTGCGGTCATGTCTAAAAGGAGAGGCATTGTCGTTGGTGTCATCTTTGCCGATTACTAGTGCGAATTATTCGGTGGCGTGAGAGTTGTTGATGTGACGCTACAGTGAACCGTCATTGTTAACGAACGCCTATTTGGAAGGGCTACTGGGTTCAAAATTAGTGGAGCGAGCACCCGAACAATTGCATACTTCCGTTACCTTGTTGACGGAATATACGGGCGCTCTAACGGTGTTAGGGCATCGCGTCGAAGATTGGGCCGTACTTCTTTTGTTTATTTTACGAAAGAAACTCAGCGCAGATCTGAGAGAGAGGTGGGAGAAAAATGTTTCGGAGGAAGGGTTGTCGACGGTGAAATGTTTTATTTCCTTCTTGGAAAAGGAGGCTCGGGTGCTGGAAGCAGCCAAATGTGGGCCTTCGAAAGGAAGTTCGCCCGGTATTAGATCATCGGGAATACAAATGGAGAAAAAATATAAATTGTATGGGGCCCGGACTAGTACTCAGGTGGCAAGCACGGATGCATATCCTTCTCCCGCGTCTTTGAAATGCGTGTTTTGCGGAGCTAAGCATCCACTATACTTGTGTGGAAAATTTAAGGGTTTATCTGTTGATGATAGATTTCGTGTGGCGAAGGAATACCGCCTTTGGCTAAGTTGTTTGCAGTCTGGGCATTTGATTAAAACTTGTCGCAGTCGAAACCCCTGTCGGTACTGTTCGTTTAGTCATCATTCATTGCTGCATTTCACTCCACGGAATCAAGCCTCGGGTAGTGAAAGGGTAGTCAAGAGCGTGGAAAGGGAGCGAATACAGAAAGCGCATCCGTTGCTCAAGGAAAAATTGAAGGTGCGTCTATAACGTCGGCCACTCCTGTGGAAGCAGTTGTTGATTCATCAAAGACCCAGGTGGAAGTTACAAAGTACGTTGTTTTGTTATCCACCGCACAAGGTCGGGTGCGGGACCGACATGGAAATTATCAGAGTGTAAAAATTTTGATTGACAGCGCAAGTCTAGGAACATTAATATCGAAGGCGTGCGCTCTGCGCTTGGGTTTGCCTATTCAAAGGATGATCACGTCCATTTTCGGTTTAGCTCAAACATCGGTGGGCGTCGCCCAAGAGAAATTAATTTGTGTATTAGAACCGACTCCGAAGATGGGGGCATTAGAGCTTGAAGCCTTAGTTATAGAAAATATTGCGCCTTGCCCTACGATGGAGGTAGCAAGGCAGCAGTGGCCGCACATACGTAATCTTACGCTGGCGGATCCATCGTATTATCGTCCTGAGGCTATTGATATTTTGCTGGGTGCTGAATGGTTGGGCACAGTAATGATTGCAGGGAAATGCGCATATGTGTACATACATTTACATTCTGGGGATCTTTGTCGACCGGGTGAAAGCAGTTCTCACCACCCCTAATATTTTTAGCTGATTCCCTCTGTGATTTGCCGCCCCGAGGGTTTCTCTCCGGGTGCAATGCACCCCTTGCGCCAAAGGCCTGAAGAGAGAAGCATTCCCTTAGGTTGGAGGGGGGGGGGAGAAAGGTCATGCCTCGGCATCGCCCCCGCCTTACTAGCCTCTGCAGTCTCATCAGAAGTTGGCCAGCGGGAGACATTTGCAAGGGTGCCCAAGAGCCAAGGAAATCCTTAAAAAGTCCGAGGAGGATGCGGGATATCCCAAGACTCTCCCTCCTGCGTTTTTATCAATGGGAAAAATAATATTTACACTAAATACTTTCGATTAAACCTCGACTTCCGGTTGACCAGTGTTGTCGAAAAACTAATCAGTTCTTTGTGCTCATGCTAAAGTGTTATATATGAAGTTTGGTAACGATATTGCACGTACTTTTTGAGTTAGAGCGCCCAAAATCACATACACACACACACACAGACATCATTCCGAAAATAGTCTAAACGTGTTCTTGTGACCTCAAAACGTGTATTTCGTTGAAATGCTGAGGTATATTTTTTCGTGATCACATTACTTCCCCATTACTACATATGGAGAAAGTAAAAAGTACTTGCCATATTTATACAAAATTTTATATAGGGTGAGCCAAAATGACTTGAGTGATTAGAAACATTTATTGAAAACAACTATTAAGCAGAAAATATGAGACTTGCACTATTGAAAACAGCAACTGAAACAGTTTTTTCTACCATGCTTATGAAAGTGCAATGTGCACACCACGTGTCGCACTTCCCACGTCGAAACGATACTAGATATCTTGCCACACAGATAACAACATCGTATGCTCAATCATTGCAATCATTGCGTATGCGATTCTTCAGGTGATCCACGTTTGGTGGCAAAGCAAACCATGTCCTTACGTACCCCCAGAGGAAAAAATCTGGGGGCGTATTGTGTTCACGAAAAAAATCAACTTCGAGATTTCAACGGAAATACACGTTTTGAGGTCCCTAGAACACGTTTGGACTATTTTCGGAATGATGTCTGTGTGTGTGTTCGTGTGTGTGCATGTGATTTTGAACGCTCTGACTCAAAATGTACGTTAAATATCGTTTCCAAACTATATATATAACACTTTAACATGAGTTCATAGAACTGATTAGTTTTTGGACAATAACGGGTAACCGGAAGTCGAAGTTTATTCGAAACCCGATTCGGTTTTTCCGATATTTGTTCCCTAAAATATCATTATTGTATGTACAATTCTATACAAAAGTTATAGAGAATGTAATTTCCTACAACTTTCATCTGAAATAATTTTCTATTGTAGCTTTTGTTTAGGAGTTATTTATAAACTAGCATAAGTGCCCATTGAATTTCAACGGGTTTAATGAATCTAAATTTTCGTCAATGCAACATGTAAAAATCGCAAGAATAAAATTGTGCACTGTTTTAACTATCGAATATTTCAGTATTATAAGTCTGGTTTAATTAATTAACTAAAATCTCACAGAAATTCATTGTAAATAAAATAGTACCTTTCTTTCTACTAAAATAGCCATTGTTATTAGTTTTAAATTGATTATAGCATTAGGATTTCAATTTCATTAAGTAAGCAGAATTCCGGTTCCAAAAAATTGGTTCAATCTTCAATTGCCTCTGATAATACTTTAAATAGATTTTGGAATATAATGTACCTCAACATCTTTTATCGTCGGCTCGGCACTCTTGCCTTCTCATTTTCCGAAACAACATCTTTCACCAGTTTTAAATGGAGTTCAAACTTTGAAGAGAACTTGATTCAATTCAGTTAAAATAACCACATAACAAACTTCTTATTCCGAAGAAAATCCTTTTATAATATGCAATGTTGACCTAGAATTCATTCATTCTGAAAAGTGAATAAAAGTACCTACCATGTACATATATTTCTTTCAACTAAAATAGCCACTCTTAACAGATTTTAATGGATTAATGCATTAGCATTTCAATTTCATGAAATAAGCAGAATTCCGGTAAAAAAAATTTTGTTCGATCTTTAATTGACTCTGATAATACTTTAAATAGATTTTGGAATAAAATGTACCTTAATATCGTTTAGCGTCCGCTCACCACTCTGGACTTCTCAGTTTCCGAAACAACAACTTTCAATAGTTTTAAATTGATTTTTGCTTTGAAATGGTTCTTTCCTGTTAACGGAAATACCTCAAAAAATAAACACGTATTGTTGTGATATGTTGTGACATTTTGTTTGTTAACAATGCGTAACAAATCTCGTCAAGATATTTATGTTGATCCCTTAATGATGAATTTGTGGAGCTTGCCGAGGAGTGAAGAAGAAGCTGTATCTTTGCTTCAAGACCATGGTATTTTATCTAAAAGGCGAATGTGCAAGAAGGATCATATTATGATACTTTACTTCTGCGACAGAATATTTTGGAAATGCAACGCGAAAGCCTGTCAGCAGAAGCATTCATGTGGCGACAACATTACAAAGAAATCGACATATTTCCAGCTATTTAAAATGCCATAAAGACATATTGGCCCTTTAGTAACATAATTTTAGATGTATTAGTAATTATGTTGTTTTTATTAATAAATAAGTTTCAAAAAAGTGTGATTTTTAAGTAATTCCCCCGTTGTTACGCATTGTTAACAAACAAATACGTCGTAACATATCACAAGAATACGTGTTTATTACTTTCTCATACGTAGTAATGGGAAAGTATTGTATTCATGAAAAAAATCGACTTCCAGATTTCAACGGATATACATGTTTTGAGGTCCCTAGAACACGTTTACAATTAGACTATTTTCGGAATGATGTCTGTGTGTGTGTGTGTGTGTGTGTGTTAATGTGGGCGCTCTAACTCAAAAAGTACGTGCCATATCGTTACAAAACCTCATATCTAACACTCTTACATGAGAACAAAGAACTCATTAGTTTTTGGACAATAATGGATAACTGGAAGTCGAGGTTTATTCGAAACCCGATTCGGTTTTTGCGATATTTCTTGGTTAAAATATCATTTTTGTATTTACAATTCTATACAAAAGTTATAGAGAATGTAATTTCCTACAAATTTCATTTGAAACAATTTTCTATAGGAATTATTGTTTATGAGTTATTTATAAATAACCGGTTTTTCGGTTTCCGTTAAATATCTCTTTAACAACATCGTCATTGGTAATCTTCTTAAGGACCAAAGTTGTAGAGAATAATATTTCTTCCAAGTTTTGTTTGAAACTAATTTTCGTAGAACCATCCATTTCGGATATATTTCGCTTTTTCTTAATACCAGCCTACAGCGCCAACACCATGTAGCGGTGAATTCTGTAAACATTCAAAAGATACGTAATTTACGGAAACAAGGACGTGTCTTCTTTTATGTTACGAAATAATGATTTTGCCTAGTAATATTATTCATAATAATTTAAATATCTATACCCCAAATATGGAGAAAGTCATGTGTTGGCCACATCAGATTTTTTTTTGAGGTATTCTCGTTAACAGGAAAGTACCCAAAATTCAGTCAATTCAGTACAAATTCCACTTTACATACTGCAAATTCCAAAATAACTCCTTTTATAATAGGCAATACTAGCCTATTAATTCATTCTGTAAAATGAATAAATAAAGTTCTTTCTTTAAACTATAATAGCCACTGTTATTAGATTTAAATGGATTATAAGCCTTAGCACTTACTCTGTATTAATTAAGCACCAAAATTCCTTTTATAAAAACAAATCAATTCATTAAAAGATCCACTGTTGTTTCTTCGAAAATTGCCTGTTAACAGTTTTAAATGTCCTTTTAATTTTAATTGAATTTTAATTTATATTCCTTTCCAAACTTCGGCCATTTTTACGAAATTAATTCGAGGAATAACAATATAAATTCTTAAGCACGTATGGTTTACAGAGAATTTAATTTAAGAATGCTTTTTATTTCCAATTTTTCAAAAATGACACTGTTGATACTTAAATTTTTTTATATTTACGTTAATATACTTATTTTCCACAAAACACGCCAATCTCTCCCCTTCCGTCCTCTCTCTCTCGTACTGAAGCTAACAATGATAATGGTCGACATAGCTACATCACGTTAAAATGGCGAGATTTCCACAAAATATGCAAATTAAACGTTTAACATGGAATATTTCGAACTGTGGGCGAAAAAAGACTAACGGAATAAGAATCTTTATGAATTTTTCTTCAAAATATTTCAAATCCGAAGGTCGTCTGTTAATTTCTTCTAATTTTAATTTCCAAATGAATAAAAGCCTGCATGTCGAAAAATCGCGTTTTACATGTTAAGTAATGGGAAATGGAAATGCCTCTCTTGGAGACGAACCAAGGAATTCTTTCGAGATTTAGATTCGTCATCACCTGAAAAAGTATTAATCAAGCATCTCTACCAAATTTCGAGTTTCTATCATTAATATGTCTCGAGTTATTAGCGTTTGCATAGTGTGATCAACCAAACAACGGATGACGGTTATCTATACATATCTATAAAGTAAGGTGTTTGTATGTATGTATGTTCTACTAAGGCTCAGAAACTACAACACGCAGAAAAAAGAGGAAGGTGTCATATTAACCGTTATCATGTGTACGGTGGTGTAGTAAGATTTTTAAACCGATTCGGTGTATTATTTAATTATAATAAAATATTTTCGTTTATATGGGATTTCCATTTATAATTTTTTCGTAAATTTCTCAAATTTTTTAACTCCTTACATATATATCGCATACATATGCTCTCGCAGACTTTTTTGTGGTAAATTATCTCCTCTTTTGGAATAATTTTTTAAAAGAGGGGCTTACAGATCAAATAAGACGAATTGAAGGGAAAATCTTATTTTTCATTATTGCTCAGCATTTGGATATACTTAGCAACCGATGTAAACAAATTACGATTGAACTATAAACATGTCGTAAACGTAGAATAGTTGATGAAATACTCATTTAATATCTTCTGATTTGATTGTATGTTTTTCTTTCATTATCTATGGTCTTCTATACACAGGTTAATTCTGCGAATAAACATTAGTGAACTGTTTCTTTTTCTGTAATCGTGTCATTCACATTATACGTATGTTTGGATATAAATTAAATTGTTTTTATATGCCTTTTGTCTTATTTTATTTCATATTTTGTTTAAGTGGAAATTACTGAAGATAGATAATACAATTACTACGTTAAAGTTTTTGTGTTTTGTTTTAACAGTTTATCAATAAAAACGGAATCGAGTATTTCATGCTAACATGCAAGTTTTTTCCTAGCTCATCCATTTTGCGTTTCAATAACAATTAGATACTTTTTTGTAATATATAATATCGTTTTGAATTAAAAGAGTTTTATCAATTGGAAATAAGGTTCACTCTTGAGTAGGTAATTGTTATTTTAATACGAGAACTAAATTAGATTAACATTTCGAAGACGTAACGCAGTGAATTTCGAAAGATTTTATGTGAATAATACTTTTGTTGAACTTTATTATGTCTTCTGAACACAAATTAAGAATTCGTGTCTGCGGTTCCATGGGTAAAATGTAAACACTACCGATACACTCACGTAATTAATTACGTTAGAAAAGTAAAACATTTTACTACATTATTTAAAATCGATTCGTTCGAATATCTCAATCTATTATTCAATTAACTATGATGGAAAACACAATTAAATTCAATAATTTTATATCTATTTAGAGTAATAATAGGTATTCTTATTTAGTTTCTCCTGTTATTATGTTGACATACAAACTCATACTCCGCGTAATCAATATTTACTCATCTCTACGACACGCTATTTTGTGATTGTTGGTTGTTTATTTAGCAACTGAATAGAAAGCGTCAGTCGCCATCATCAGATACATTGAGCTTTAGGAGATTATTCGTTGGTTGGTTTCGGTTAGTTTGTTGTTTTCATTTGCTTTCGTTTCGTGTCCATTTTTTGTGTTCTTTGTTTTCGTTCTTAGTTGTTCATTTTGTATTCTTTGTTTATATTCTTTGGTTGTACTCTTAATTTATGTTCCACGATTATTTATTTGTCGGTTTACATCCTTTTCTACCGGGTATTGGTAAGCGTTTAATTCATTTCTTTTTTCGTGGTGGTTTTTGTAGTTTTCGTATTGGTTCGTTTCGTGTTCTTTCCACTTTATTTCATCCTAATGTAGTTTACAGAAAGGAGAGGAGAAGTTGCAGTATGTATCATTTTCCCACGCTGTCTTCTAAGCGGGAAAAAGTATAACTATTTGCGAAGCCGGGTGCGAAAAGCTAGTTATTATATAAAATAACAGGTTTTTCGGTTTTCTCCTTAAAATCATCGTTATCGGTAATCTTCATTAGCACCAAATTTGTAGAGAATAATATTTCTTCCAGGTGCTATTTGAAACAAATTTTCGTAGAACTATCCATTTCGGAGATATTTTGCTTTTTACTTTCTACATACGTGGTAATGGGAAAGTATTGTGTTCACGAAAAATATCGACTACGAGATTTCAACGGAAATCACGTTTTGAGGTCCCTAGAACACGTTTACACTATTTTCGGAATGTTCTGCTTGTGTGTGTGTGTGTGTGTGTGTGTGTGTATGTGATTGTGGGCGCTCTAACTCAAAAAGTACGTGCCATATCATTACCAAATTTCAAATATACGACTTTGGTGTGAGCACAAAGAACTGATTAGTTTTTGGACAGTAACAGTTAACCGAAAGTCGTGGTTTATTCGAAACCCGATTAAGTTTTTGCGATATTTCTCCGTTAAAACATAATTATTGTATATACAATTTTGTACAGATGTTTTAGAGAATGTAATTTCCTACAACTTTCATTCGAAACAATTTTATATTGTAGTTATTGTTAGTGGAGTTATTTATACATAAGCGATTTTTCGGTTTTCTCCTTAAAAACATCGTTACTGGTAATCTTCGTGAGGACCAAAGTTGTAGAGAATAATATTTCTTCCAAGTTTTGTTTGAAACAAAATTTTCGTAGAACCGTCCATTTCGGAGATATTTTGCTTTTTACTTTCTCCATACGAAGTAATGGGTAAGTATTGTGATCATGAAAAAATCGACTTCGAGATTTCAACGGAAAAACACGTTTTGAGGTCCCTAGACACGTTTAGACTTTTCGGAATGATGTCTGTGTGTGTGTATATATGGTTTTGGGCGATCTAACTCAAAAAGTACTTGTCATATCCTTACCAGACTTCATATATAACACTTTAGCATGAGACCAAAGAACTGATTAGGTCTTGGACAATAACGGTTAATCGGAAGTCGAGGTTTATTCGAAACCAGATTCGGTTTTTTCGATATTTCTCCGTTAAAACATAATTATTCTATATACAATTCTATACAAAAGTTATAGAGAATGTAATTTCCTACAGTTTTAACTTGAAACAATTTTCTATAGGAGTTATTGTTTAAGAGTTATTTATAAATAACCGGTTTTTCGGTTTCCGTTAAATATCTCCTTAAAAACATCGTTATTGGTAATCTTCCTAAGGACCAAAGTTCTAGAGAATAATATTTTTTCCAAGTTTTGTTTGAAAGAAATTTTCGTAGAACCATCCATTTCGGAGATATACAACTTTTTCCTAATATTCAGTATACAGCGCCAATACCATGTAGCGGTGAATTCTGTAAACACATTCAAAATATACGTAATTTACTGCAATAAGGACGAGTCTTCTTTTACGATACGAAATAATAATTTTGCCTTATAATGCTATTCATAATAATTTTAATATCTCTACCCGAAGTATGGAGAAAGTCAAGTTTGGCCACATCAGATTTTGTGTATTATGCGTCTGATGTCTTCTCCTTACCCTAGATTATGTTTTTGGCGAATTTTCACAGACATTCGTGGTTTACTTTCTCGTATGTAGGTTTTTACGAAACGTCAAAATGATACTTACATTAAATCCCTCGTCGTCCGGAGGTAGGTTGATGATTTCATTGTTTGCAAACGCTACGTCATCCGGCATTGTAATTAACACCTAACGAAAAATCTGATAACCTTAGCACATACAGCTATCCACCTACTACTCACGCGGTATTTGCGTTCCCAACAGTGTTCGCGTAACTCTAAACTTTTCCCGATAGCAATATAGCGTTATACTGTAGTATTAAGAATACTTTCCCATAATACGTAAGGAGAATTAAAAAAATCTGATGTGGCCAACACATGACTTTCTCCACATTTGGGGTACAGATATTTAAATTATTATGAGTAGCATTATAAGGCAAAATTATTATTTCGTATCGTAAAAGAAGACACGTCCTTGTTGCCGAATATTACGTATATTTTGAATGTTTACAGAATTCACCGTTACATGGTGTTGGCGCTGTACACTGGTATTAAGATAAAGCGAAATATATCCGAAATGGATGGTTCTACGAAAATTAGTTTCAAACAAAACCTGGAAGAAATAATATTCTCTACAACTTTGGTCCTTACGAAGATTACCAATAACGATGTTTTTAAGGAGATATTTAACGGAAACCGAAAAACCGGTTATTTATAAACAACTCCTAAACAATAACTCCTATAGAAAATTGTTTCAAATTAAAACTGTAGGAAATTACATTCTCTATAACATTAGTATACAATTGTATATAGAATAATGATGTTTTAACAAAGAAATATCGCAAAAACCGAATCGGGTTTCGAATAAACCGCGACTTCCGCATATCCGTTATTATCCAAAAACTAATCTGTTCTTTGTGCTCATGTTCAAGTGTTATATATGAAGTTTGGTAACGATATGGTATGTACTTTTTGAGTTAGAGCGCCCACAATAACATACACACACAGACATCATTCCGAAAATAGTCTAAACGTGTTCTAGGGACCTCAAAACATGTATTTCCGTTGAAATCTCGAAGTCGATTTTTTTCATGAATACAATACTTTCCCATTACTACGTATGAGAAAGTAGAAATAGGTATTTCTGTTGTGGCCAACACGACTTTCTCCATATTTGGAGTATAGATATTTACATTATTATGAATAGCATTATGAGGCAAAATTATTATTTCGTATCGTAAAGGAATACAGTCGTCCTTATTGCCGTAAATTAGGTATATTTTGTATATGTTTACGTAATTCACCGCTACATGGTGGTGGCGCTGTATACTGGAAATTAAGAAAAAGCAAAATATCTCCTAAATGGATAGGTCTACGAAAATTTGTTTCAAACAAAACTTGGAAGAAATATTATTCTCTACAACTTTGGCCCTTACGAAGATTACCAATAACGATGTTTTTAAGGAGATTTGACGGAAACCGAAAAACCGGTCATTTATAAATAATTCCTAAACAATAACTCCTATAGAAAATTGTTTCAAATGGAAACTGTAGGAAATTACATTATCTGTAACTTTAATAAAGAATTGTATATACAATAATCATGTTTTAACGGAGAAATATCGCAAAAACCGAATCGGGTTTCGAATAAACCTCTACTTCCGGTTAACCGTTATTGTCCAAAAACTAATCACTTCTTTGTGCTCATGCGAAAGTTTTATATATGAAGTTTGGTAACGATATGACAAGTATTTTTTGAGATAGAGCGCCCAGACTAACACACACACACAGGCATCATTCCGAAAATAGTCTAAACGTGTTCTATGGACCTCAAAACGTGTATTTCCGTTGAAATCTCGAAGTGGATTTTTTTCATGATCGCAATACTTTCCCATTACTTCGTATGGAGTAAGTAAAAATTATAAAGCCTTATGTATGTTACCGGCATAGTTGCCAATTTAGAGACTTTGTCGTTAGAGTTAGAGACTCCTTACTTTTTTTAGCGACTTTACTTTTAGAGTTTAACCCCATGTCACTAACTTTACAATTTTCTACAAATTTAGCGACAAATTGAAAAATAGCTTTATTTGTGCAGAAATACATTAAGTATACGTCATAAAGCAAAGCAATTTAATTTTGTTAAAGTTTTATTAAAACCAAAAAAATATTTGTAGTTGCTTTCAACTTGAACGCGAGTTTTCAAATATTTCGTCACCTGCTAAAAATCTGGGAAACTGGCAATTGTTTAATTCAAATCATTTCTTGAGAACGTTCTGAAACCGTATGTGAAAGGAGAGAAGTTTTTATTGTTACTCGATTCTTGTGGCGTGCGAACGAATGAGCAGTTCATCGACGAGCATGGTGTACCGACGTGCATGTTGAAAATCATTCTACCAAAATTTACGTTGTGCCGACCGTGTGACGTCTTTCTTTATAGGAAGTTGAAGCAGTTCTCTGCGCACCTTCAGAACTGCACGTATATACTGCAATAAAAGATAGAGATTACCTCCCGAGGGGATGGTATTAAAATACATTTGTTGGTGCATAACCAGCTGTCTGCACCTCCCTTCTGAGAAATGCTCCAATACGCGTGGTACGCTGCAAAATTGGTGGAAAACAGAAGTGTGTTCAGAAATGAACGTGAAGTATGTTTTCCTTCCGATCAGAGCGTGCGTAGGCACAAGTATGGGGAAGTTGGCATTCTTATTTCTTATGTATGTATTCATGAGTTTATGTATTTTTTTTATTCTCAGCAACTACAGCACGTAGAAACAAGAGAAAGATGTCATATTAATCCGAATAAAAACATAACTGGAGAAATCAGTCTTATATACTGATTTGATTCATCTTTTTAATTTTACAAAATATTTTTTTTTCGTTTTCTCCATTTGAATAACCACAGTATCGTAGTTCTTATACGTTCTGTATTTACTTTTTCGACTTTCTTGAAATGAATAAATTTTGTTTGTCCATTAGTTTATCCATATAGTTTTCATTTCGTGGATATCGTCACGAAACTTCTCATGGGTATATAATTTTTCCCAGCGGGTAACATATGCTATACGGAGATATAAAATTTGGCGGGAGATGTTGTTTAATTCGATATTATTTTCCCATATCTTACACGTAATTTTCGAATTTTCACAGCTCAATATTTTATTCCTTCATTCATCTAAATAGGTAAATGCGGAGCGGATTTCTGGTTTTTTGCTTTATTCGACGGTGAAAACTGTGTACTATCTTCTTTCTGAGAAGTATACATGTTACACGGTGGAAGTTTTAGATTCACAAATCAGTTGAAATTCAACGGGCACTTCTGCTAGAGTCACATATTTTAAAATATGAAAGTATTAGTTTACTATTATTTCTATGTTTTCAATGAATATTTGCAATAATTAATGATAAATATTTCAACTTAATAAAAAATTATTTCTTTATGAGAAATGCTTTACATTAAATGACATTATCTATACGTAAGGTTAATTAAAAAAGAGACGGGGTAAATATATACGTTTAAAACGAAAAAAAAATTTAAAAATACTCTTTGAGATTCGAAAGGCTGATTTGACTTTCGACATCCAATACGATTACCATTACACCAACGTAATCAGAAGTTAGCTACACCTAAAACATATTTGGTACTGTCTTGTTAACGGGAATACCTTAAAAAATGAACATGTATTGTTATTATTGTTTTAGAGGATATAACATTGAAACGATATTTTGACGTATTGTTGGATTTACGATATTTTATTTTAAAAACAACATTAACAGTAACTGATTGGCCGGTCTCGATATTTACAAACCCAATCTTCGGACAACGTGGAGGGTTTCTTTGGTTCCGGGCGAGGCGAAGAGCGCGGTAGCGCCCGGAGACGACTACCCATTAAAAAAAGCGAGCCGGAGCTCTCAATTTGCGGCACAACAGTCAAGAGGATATAACATTGAAAGGATATATTGACGAGCCTTCGGCTCGCTTTGTTGTAATGGGTAGTCGTCTCCGGGCGCTACCTAGCCCTTCGCCTCGCCCGGAACCAAAGAAACCCTCCACGTTGTCTGGAGATTGGGTTTGTAAATGTCGAGACAGGCCTATCAGTTTCTTGTCCGGTGATTGGGTTTGTTTCTGTTAATGTTGTACGTAAGTATGGCATGCTGGTAATACCTAAGTACCAGGTCCTGCGAAGGGTCCTGGAGGTATTCCCGTTAACAGGAAAGTACCACCTATTTTTCCGTAAAAATGTCGAGGTCGATTTTTTTCTTGATTAAAATACTTTCTCAATGTACTTCGTATATGAGAAAAATCGGTGCAACATACATTGTACAAACTTCCTCATATATGGGGACTAATGCATCGTTTAGTTATCTTTAGAAAATGAAAATCGTATCAGCCGTTTTTTAGAAAATCCAATTTTTGTTAAAGTTGCCTAGAATAAACTAGCCTTATTTCATTTTTTGAGAAATATGAACTATACAGTATTATTGAAGACGTAAACTCAAGTAACTGTACGAAATTTGATCAAAATGGTTAAAGCCGTTTTCGAGAAAATCGGATTGTTGTTAAAAATGCGTCGAATAAACTACTCTTAATTATTGAGCAATATCAACTATTTCTACAAAGCCTCTGCTCAGTATGATAAAATGCCTAAGTACGAGATTTCATTCATTTTCACTTTACCGTCTTGGCTCCAGAACCAGTAACAGACAGACAGACGGCATTGCAATAACCTCTTCAGCGACACCTAAAACGTATGTTTTCGTAAAAATCTCGTGGTCGAATTTTTTCGCGGTAACAATACTTTCTCGATATACCAAAGTATGAGAAAGTAAAAATGTAATGTAAATGGGAGATAAAAAACACAGGCTTGCCTAACCAGTACCGGTCATATTTCATTCCGAAAGGCATGGAAAATAATTTGTTTTCCTGTTAGGCACAAATGAAGTATCGATAATGTAAAAGTGTTAACAATAACCCATGATTCAGGCTGCATATTCCGTTGGAGGCATCTAAAGATCACAATGACGCAATGGGACGGTTGTACACGCTCGATCTTATAGGGATACATTTTTTGGCCCAAAAGATTACCTTTAGTTTAATATAACGTAAAAAAAATTTCTTTAACAATTTAACAACAATTTTTGAAATGCATCACAACAGCCGATTCCAGCGTCAGAGGGTGCAGTGACCCTTCTGACCCCCCGCTGTGTACGCCACCTTACATAGTAGAATCGCTTACTTAGTAGTAAATTGACTACTCATGTCATCAGTGGCGCACCCAAGTGGCAAACCGTGCATTCGCCTCCTCCGCCCCAAGACAGACTCATTCTATTGCAAAAAAATTGAATTTTTTGTAATATTCTGTTGAGAATATTGAGGATGGAATAGGTATAAATTAGAATTTATATGTTTATTAATTAAAATGTTCTATTACACAGCTACAAGTAGGTATAGAAGTTAAAAACAAAGAACAAAATAGTAAAGTTTTGGTCCACCAGTGAATCTCATGGATGTAACTACCGTAGGGAAATTAAAGGAAGACCTTAAATCGTGGCTGTGAATACCTGTAATGTTAACCTATGCATTGATCCACAGACCCAGCTTGAGAACACATATTAAGTGATATAAAGAGTTGAAGGGGTACTACAAGGTGTTGTGGTTTGTTACTACGGTGAGGTTGGGTTGGTGAGGTGTTATAGCAGGTCTTGTGGTATGTTTTGCGATGAGGTGTGCGAAAATGATATGTGAATATATGATTATATATATATATGTATGTATGTATGTATGTATGTATGTATGTATATACACATACAAGTAGGAAAGCCCGTTGTGGTCGTAATACAACGGGCCTAGAGTTTCCTTTGAGCTGAACCCGCGCAATGCTTGCGCGGAATATTTTCAATTGATTTATTTAAAAAATAATAAGTATGTAAAATAAGTTGATCTATATAATTAACATTTAACTCTCCTAAGAAATTACTGCCGCTCAGAAACAGGAGGATTAAGGACGGCGCGCACTAGATCGACTCGGCTCGGAACGGCACGGATCGGAGCCGTCCGACGTCCGCGCACTACTTCATCGTCCGGCCTCTTTCAGCTCTCTCTACCGCCTCAGCTAAGCGGCTACTTCATCCCACGCGTTGTCTTTGGCCACGATGTCGTGGTAATAGCTGTGTGCTGGGTCGTACAGATGATGATGGCTTCGCACTGCTTCAATTAACTGTTTGTCAAAAGATGACATAATGTTATATTAATTAAACTATTCAAATTCAAATAAACGTAAAGGAATGCGAAGTGATCTAGCTGACGCAATAGCTGAAGACGCTACAGACAAACTGAAAGTCAAGACGAGCAGACAAGCTGAAATATGGCACCTGCAAACAAACAAGAATTCGGCGTGGAAGAGCTGCGGGAGGGGGGTAGGGTGGTAGAGCTCCCTTCAATTAATTAGTAAAGAAGGTCGGAGACTACGGCGAGATGAATTAATTAAATTAAAACATACTTTGTACGGTTAAGGAGTATTTATGTTTTAATTTAATTAACGCCCTTCAATTGTTTCACTTCCCCTTAAACTTTCCCCTTCCACAGCCGCGTTCCCCTACATCACGTGACTATTCCCCTTCGGGCCTTCGAAACTTTTTGCCTTCCGAGCAATACTATATAACCGGTGCCGTGCCGAGCCGAGCCGGATCGAAGGAGTGCGCGGGATTCCATTTGGTTGTGTGTGTTTTTATTTTTGCCGATAAGACCGTTCCGTGCCGAGCCGAGTCGATCTAGTGCGCGCCGTCCTTCAGTCTGCTAAGGTAGTTCAGTGGTAGAGTATACGCCCGACAAGTGGATGACCCGGGTTCGTATTCCCGGTCATAGCAGGTTTTTTCTCCTGTTCCTCCATTTCCCTACACAGTAATTGATGGCGATCTTTTATGATTTTCTTTTTATTCAAATATATGTGCTTTCTTTTTACTTTCTAATACGAGTTTCGCGAAAAAATTCGACCTCGAGATTTTTACGGAAATGTATGTTTTAGGTGTCGCTGAATCCGAAAAAGTGGTTTTCGCAATGCGTCTGCCTGTCTGTCTGTCACTGGCTCTGGAGCCTAGACGGTAGAGCGAAAATGAATGAAATCTCGTATTTAGGCATTTTATCATACTGAGCAGAGTATACGTAGAAATGGTAGACATTGCTCAATAATTAAGAGTAGTTTATTCGACGCATTTTTAAAAACAATCCGATTTTCTCGAAAACGGCTGTAACGATTTTGATCAAATTTCGTGCAGTTACTTAAGTTTACGTCTTCAATAACACTGTATAATTCTTATTTCTCAAAAAATGAATATAAGACTAGTTTATTATAGGCAACTTTAACACAATTCGAATTTCTCAAAAACGGCTTTAACGATTTTGATTAAATTTCGTACAGTTACTTGAATATACATCTACAATAATACTACATATTTCATTTTTCTCAATGAATGAAAAAAGGCTAGTTTATTCTTGGGCAACTTTAACAAAAATTGGATTTTCTAAAAACAGGCTCATACGATTTTCGTTTTCTAAAGAAAACTAAACGACGCATTAGTATATGAGAAAGCTTGTACAATGTATGTTGTACCGATTTTTTATACAACAATCAATGCAACCATTTATGTATCAATGAAGAGAAGATAACCATGTAATATGTTTAAAAAAATAACGTATGTCCCTATTCTCATTTAAATTTAAATTTATGCGTGAGCCTATTTGCATTAATAAGCATTACAGATGTATAATATAATGGTTCTACTAAGAGATAGGAATCTAGTATTCAAACGATGATAGGGAGATTCAACTGCTTTGATTGAATCGTTAGAAACGTTCCTCATACGCAGTTAACTGAATAATTATCCGTAAATATTAATGTAGCTATGTATAAATGTTGACATTTCTACAGCAATAATTTCGATGTTTAAAGAGTTCGAAGTGAATAACGCTATTCTTTCACCTAATTGAAGTTTTAATTGGCATTAATTGAATCGGAGGCAACAATGACGGTCGCCGTGACAACGTCCGGAAAGAGTACGAAATATCCGTGAAATTTCGGAAACAATTGCCTATTTCAGAATGATTCGACCATGTAACTTTTAAACATCGCATGAATAAGATGTATAGAGTTTTAGCCGTCGAATAAAGCAGAAACTAAGAAAATTGGTCCATATTTACGTGTTTTAATAAATGAAGGAAAAAAACCTTGCACTCTGTAAAATCGAAAATCCTGTGTACACGGTTCAAGTACACATGCACGAAAAAAAGCCACGTCGGCCGGTCGGTTTAAGCAACTTATATTATAGATGTTATCATGACATGTGATGTGCTGAGATGTTGCTATGAAGTGATCATAAGTTAAAGTTTAGTTATGGTGGTATGGGTATTCATTTGTTGAGTTTCTGGTGCTATATTTGGATAATGTGTACATTATCGAATGCTATACGAAGATGATAGTATATAATATTATAACTAAAATGTTATTTCTACATAGAGTTTTCCATCAATATACAGGGTGTCCAGGGAGGTAATGTCCAAACAGCAGGAGCGCATTCTAGGGCTCATTCTGAGTAAAAACATGGGTCTGATTCGTTATCGTTACTGAGATATGGAAATAAATAAACAGAACGTTGATTTTGAATTAAACTATATTTATTGATATTGAAACCAAACACCAAACACTAATATGTGCTGCAAATTAAATAATGTTTTAAAAACGATCACCTCGTGAGTCAATGGCTGCTGCCAGACGTCGTTCCATTGATTATTCTTGCCAACAGTTTTCAGACATGTCACTTTTCAAGCTCGTGAAGGCCTCCTGTATGCGTTGTATTAGCTGCTGCCTAGTTTCGGGTTTACCATATTGCAGGGGTCGGCAACGGTTTTATGTCGAGTGCCACTTTTATCAATATTTCACTTTGCGCCCTTCTTCGGGTGACACTTTAAGAAAAATCTGATGTGGCCAACACATGACATTCTCCATATTTGGAGTATAGATATTTAAATTATTATGAATAGCATTATAAGGCAAAATTATTATTTCGTATCGTCAAAGAATACAGTCATTCTTATTGCCGTAAATTAAATATATTTTCAATGTTTACAGAATTCACCGCTACATGGTGGTGGCGCTGTAGGCTGGTATTAAGAAAAAGTTAAATATCTCCGAAATGAATTGTTCTACGAAAATTTATCTCAAAGAAAACTTGGAAGAAATATTATTCTCTACAACTTTGGTCCTCACGAAGATTACCAATAACGATGTTTTTAAGGAGATATTTGACGGAAACCGAAAGACCGGTTATTTATAAATAATTCCTAAACAATAACGGCTATGGAAAATTGTTTCAAAGGAAAGTTGTAGAAAATTACGTTCTCGATAACATTTGTAGAGATTTGTATATACAATAATGTTGTTTTAACGGAGATATATCGTAAAAACCGAATCGGGTTTCGAATTCACCTCGAATTCCGGTTAACCGTTATTGTCCAGAAGCTAATCAGTTCTTTACCCTCAAGCTAAAGTGTTATATATGAAGTTTCGTAACGATATGGCAAGTACATTTTGAGTTAGAGCGCCCACAATCACATACACACACAGACATCATTCCGAAAATAGTCTAAACGTGTTCTAGGGACCTCAAAACGTGTATTTCCGTTGAAATCTCGAAGTCGATTTTTTAAGATCACAATAGGTACTTTCCCGTTACTACGTATGGAGGAAGTAAAAACAGGTTAAAACATTAATTTTTTGCTAAGCAGGATTTATATATAATATAACTACAATAATTATTAATGACTCGCTTTAAAAACTTCTCATTGGACTGATTTAAAAAACGTTTTCTTCATAATTAATAGCGCCATCTAAAAATGCGTCAAACATAATACCTTTTAATAAAAGTTCAGCGTGAATTAGAGGTATTATTTAAAAAAAATAGTTTTTACTGTTTTGAAAAGAAGACACTTAATATAATATAAATAATGACTTCCTTACCCTTTCATTTTTGACGCCAATTTTGTTAATTTTGGTTGGTATTTGGTAGTCTGAAGGCGAAGACAATCCGACAGACCGGATTAAGTGTATTTTTTCATTAAAGAAAACGCAACATTAGCTAGTTCCAAATGCAGACAAATGAGAGAATGCAACTTTTTCATTGCCGATAATTTTGTTGGAAGCTGAGACCGAGTGCGCGAGCAAGTATCTAAGCAACGGTTTTCCTTTCTTTTAACCTCGTCCTTCATACTAGATGAAAACGCAGTCAGCCTCTTACCTTGAAGCTTGTCATTCAACATATTCAAATGTGACTTTATGTCTGATAGAAACATAAGGTTTACAAACCATTCCTTATTCTCCAACTAATGATAGTCTTTTTCAATTCCACAGAGAAAGATTATACTTTAATCGAAGCAATTGCTAAACCGAGAGAACATTTCCCCTACTCAGCCTCCGAAAGGTCTATAATAGGCCTATCTAGCTATTTTTGGAGTAGCTTATCAAAACCAGTATTTTTACTCATCATTTGTAAAAATCTACCCCTTTTGTAGTTCGGAGAAACGGCACACACTTCTTCTATCACAGTTATGCTTTGCTGAATAAAATCGTGCAAACAGTGTCAAACGAGCAACGTTTTTCATGTCCGTGACTTTACGGCTGCACACATACCACCTCTTTTAGTTATTCTTTGCATGAAAATAGCTATTTTTTACGTAACTACGTCGTTATGGATACCTGTTTCTTTAATTTTTCGAGAAGTGTATGGCGTACTCTTTTTTGTTGTAAATTTCTTTTAAAATATATTTTGTGTACTTTTGTTATTAGATGATGGTGCCATCTCAAAATATCTTCGCGTGCCAACTAAAACATCTTCGCGTGCCACCCAATGGCACGCGTGCCATAGGTTGCCGACCCCTGCCATATTGATACACTCTGGACTTCAAGCAGCCCCATATGAAAATCTAGAGGATTTATTTGGGGTGACCGAGCTGGTCATTTTACGGGTCCTCCTCGTCCTATCCACCGTCCTCTAACGTTCTCATTCAAGTACGTTGTAATCTCTCTCTTATAGTGCTCCATCATGGTGTATCCACAACCGGGCTCTCTTTGCAAGAGGCACACCTTCTAATAAAAGTGGTAGTTCTTGTTCCAAAAAAATTCTGTAGTAGGCAGGTGTTAAACGTTCTTTGATTAAATGCAGTCCAATAAGGTTTTTCCCTCACACTACACACCACACATTTACTGAAAATCTGTGCTGAAAATTACTTTCAACCACCTCGTGCGGATTTCCATGAGCCCATGCATGCGAATTCCTAAAATAATGCATACAGGAGGCCTATTTCCATATCTCCGTAACGGTAACAAATCAGACCCATGTTTATATTACATTTTTTTACTAAGAATGAGCCCTAGAATGCGCTCCTGAAGTTTGGACATTAGCTCCCGGGACACCCTCTATATATTGTACATATGTTGTGATCATGAGAAATGTAAAAGTGATAAACATTAATTTGAGCTCCGCAGGACATGGACATTCTAGGGAAAAATTATATACATATGGAATACAATAATCATCTTAAACTGCTAAAGCATTCTAAAGGAAGCTGATTTTTACCATTTAGTTAAAAGTCATATTGTATCCTTATGAGGAAATCTATATAATATATTTATAAGGATGACGTAAAGCAGCCAGATTCATATAACATAACTAAGAAAATTAGCAGAGCGGCACATCATGGCTGAGAGATTAGATCTGATTGTGTCTCTCTATATAGGGAGCTGGCAAGTGAACTAAAGTATGAGGCTTCTGGAGAAATATAGCTTGTAAAGGATATCCACATTGTACATAGGTAGAAAAGTTCAAGAGAACATGATTCAACATGAAATGTAAGTAAATTAAGCTTTTAAACGTGTATACATAATGCCGAGCATAAATTTTAACACAGGGGAAAAAGGTTTTTATATTTTCCTCCTTTTCTTAATATATGCAATTTTATATTTCATGCTAGATACCAATCCTTACAGCACTTTCAAGTAGAGCTTTGTAGATTTGCTTAATTAACATTGTTTAAAATTCAAAGATGTTTTTTGTACTATTACTTTGTATTACTTTGTATTGTGTGTCATGTCTTTCGGTCACGTGATGGTTGGCTGCATTACCTCAGGCGCTGCCATCGTGATGAACAGTCCCCAGTTCGAAAAGACTCTTCCCCGGGACGGACACGTTTTACGGAGCTCCTATCCTGTGAATCCTATCTGTGAAAAACTGTTATGTGTTAAAACCGTCATAAGTTTGTTCATAAATAAGTGCAAAATCATGAGTTCTTCAATTGTGTTGAACAACTTCTTGTTCCTCGAGTGATTTGAAAACAACACGTACTCATCTTTATAGTGAGCGTCATTAATGTGAATTGTGCATTTCTTTGTTACTGTGCTCTCAGTGTTAATTGTATTTCTTGTGCTAGTATGTTCTCAATGCCATTCGTGTATTTCATATAAGTGCCTCATGTTGTGTTATCAGTTGCATATTTCGGTTGAACGATCCTGTGATTGTGAATACTATTCAATTTATACAGTCCACTAATTTCCTAAAAACGAACAAACATTTTTCACGCTAAAATAAATATAAATGAAAGCTTCTTATCACGATTAATACTTTAAAACTGTCAATAAAAAGCGTCGAACACATATTCAATCACCAGTATAAAAATTGTGTTATATTTTGATGATGTTATAATTGTTACTGTGCAATTGCTCAAGTAATATATGTAAATGCTCGTTTTCAAGCTGGAGAAGAAGATTGACCTGAATGAGCGAGTGAAAGGATTGGAGGAGACACTGAAACAGAGAGACCAGGAACTGAGGAAACTATTGGATGAGATAGCAACCGTGAGAAAGAGGTGAGCTGATGACGAAGCGTCGCTCTGATGAAGGGACATCTCATGTTGACCTTACATAAATTCATTTAAATCTGGTGGAGTTTAAAAGTTTAAATATTTTTCTGGCATGCTATGGGTAAAACAGCTTTTCTATCTTAAAAGCTTTTCATACACAAGTATTCATACGTATATCGTAGATTATTAGAACAAAAACGGTGAGGTGAATCATACTATTTTAATTTCAAATGCGGATATGAAGTGACATGATGTAAACGTAATAAATTTTTTTGGAAAATGTAAATCTGGAGATTAATTGGAAAACCTGCATTAAATAAAAAAGATCTGATGTGGCCAACACGACTTTCTCCATATTCGGGATATAGATATTTAAATTATTATGAGGCAAAATTATTATTTCGTATCGTAAAAGAATACAGTCTTCCTTATTTCTGTAAATTACGTATATTTTGAATATGTTTACAGAATTCACCGCTACATGGTTGTGGCCCCTTATACTGGAAATTACGAAAAAGCAAAATATCTCCTAAATGGATGGTTCTACGAAAATTTGTTTCAAACAAAACTTGGAAGAAATATTATTCTCTACAAATTTTGTTTTTACGAAGATTAACAGTAACGATGTTTTTAAGGAGATATTTGATGGAAACCGAAAAACCGATTATTTATAAATAATTCCTAAACAATAACTGCTATGGAAAATTGTTTCAAATAGTAGTTGTAGGAAATTACATTCTCTATAATTTTTGTATAGAATTGTATATACAGTAATAATGTTTTAACGGAGAAATATCGCAAAAACCGAATCGGGTTTCGAATAAACCTCGACTTCCGGTTAGCCGTTATTGCTCACACCAAAGTCTTATATTTGAAATTTGGTAGTGATATGGCAAGGAGTTTTTGAGTTAGAGCGCCCACAATCACATACACACGCACGCACACACAGACATTCCGAAAATAGTCTAAACGTGTTCTAGGGACTTCAAAACGTGTATTTCCGTTGAAATCTCGTAGTCGATTTTATTCGTGATCAAATACTTTCCCATTAGTACGTATGGAGAAAGTAAAAAATACTAATATACTTATACTTCCTGTTTATTTTCTTTTTCCTATTTTTACTTTTTTTGCTAGCGTATCATAAGATAGGATTCACAAGTTAGGAAAGTTTGCAACGTATCACAGGTGACCGCGTTTCGTGTAGTGAAGTATTAGAAAGAAATTATATACCTTTACGTAAGGGAAATAGCGTTTTAAAGATCTTTTCTTCATCACAAATAATCCATTTTCATCCTATTTAAAAATACTGCATGCACACGTAAGGAAATTAAACGTTTGTGAGATTGTTTATGTTAGCAATAATGAGGAAATAAACGCAAGAAAATTTTTAAATTCAACTTGAATTAAGACATTCTTGTTTGATTTTTCTCGATATCGGCTACTCCTACGATGAAAATGTATAGGATACAAAATACTCTTCCTTACGAGTTCTACGAGTTATATTTGAAAAATATTTTTATAAAACTAATACTTTACTAGATGTGACGAAAATTTAATTTTTTGTCGCCTGTAAAGTGGTACCCCTGATTGTCATACGTGATTCATTTTTGCGATTTTCTTATTATATTTGATTGTGTCTTTAATATCAAATATCGTGAAACTCCGTTCTGTAGAAGCCGAGAACGAACATGCGGACGGAAGGACCGACAGACGGACAGACCGACGATAATAGGCGCTCACGCTGGAGGCGAAACGCGCCTCAAAAATAAGTATGCACCCACCATTTTTTCGGGCAGTTACATTAGTCTTATACTAATTGCCGAATATATGTTTGTCGCTTTGTGGAAATGGTAAAGGCATGGAAATCCGCGCAGAGCTTTACTAAACCATTTTAAAATTAGTTAGAATTATTACACGAGCTCGGGACATATACACTTCTATTTTTAAAAGAAAACAATTTATTGTTTCGAAAGGAGAAATCGAAACAGTTCCGAAGTATGGTTAGAATTTGCCTTTAATCAGAACAAGTAGAGTGTTAACCATGAAAATGGAAAATAATAGCGCGTATTTTATAGCTTAAATGGTTACATGTAAGGTCTATAAATAACGTTTTTTTCATAGCGAAGGGTAGCACTTGAAGGTGAGGTTAATATTTCAATAAGAGGGGATTGTTAACTTCGTTAGTGTTGTATAGTAAGTTATACATATATTTTTTCACAAAAATGTATTTTTGGATAATTGATATGTACTTCGATATAACATTTAAGTCTATAACGCATTCTATTTTGTATTAAAATTTGAATGTTTCCGTATTCACTTCTGCAAGGCTTTCAAAACATAAACAAGTAAGGATTTTTAAGAAATTCAAAAATAAAATCTTTTTGCTTTACAAAATACGCGGCCTTAAAAGGATAAAACAAAAAATTCAAACTGTTTTTTGTTATAAATGATTTTGGTGTCATCTTCTTTTCAATACAGTTGCTTTACATATCATTTACATAATAATTTCGCTTTAATGGAAGGTATTCAAGGCTGAGCTTCAATAAAAAATCGGTACAGACTTTTTCGTATACCAAGGGCTTCCGTTTTCACAGATTTTTTTTAAAGAAAACCATACATTTCCGTGATTCACGGATATTTATAAGGAAAAATTCGGTAATTATCTGTGATATTCGCGTAAAAAATACGTAGACTACTAAGAAATTCATAGATTATTAATACATATCTTAATATACTACCTTGGATGAAGTGCGAAAACTCGCTATTTATTGTGAGATTGAACGCAAAAACTAGCTTTTGAACTGGATCGGAAACCTACGGCATATTTATATTTTTACTTTCTGCATACTTAGTATAGGAGAAAGTATTGTACTCGTGAAAAAAAAAGAATTCAAGATTTCAACGGGAATACACATTTTGAGGTCCCCTGAGTACGTTTAGACTATTTTCGCGATGATGTCTGTGTGACAAAATGTTGTGGACGCTCTTAACTCAAATACTAATAATCAGATCAGCATAAAACTTTATACTTAAAGACTTTTATTAGCAAATGACGATCTGAAAAGGTTTTGGTTGAAACATCTCAACCGGAAGTAGTTTTATTCTTGTCGTTTTCCTTTTTTTCCAAATGTCACCTTGAAAACTGCACTTACGTAAATATTTGTGATTATAAAAGTTGTAGACAATGTAATTATCTACAGTTTTTGTTCTAAACATTTTTTTTTGTAAAACCGATAGTTTAAGAGAGATTGATTTTTTGTCTGCATTTATGTTAAATACGTCGCTAAGTTATACTATTGTTTCCGTTGCTATGATAAAATTTCCTAATTGTTGATCGAAATGTGTAGACATTTTTAAATTTTGAGCCATTCTGTTGATATCATTAAAAGTGAAAATTAGTTTATTTAATAATTTCCTAATCTAAAGCTTGTCCTGTAAACTAGGTCTAAGGTTACTTATTGTTTTCACTGCATTTGTGCTATTTACTGTATATTAAAATCATGAATACATTTTTTTAAAAACTTTCTATGCCAGTTCAGTTGACTTGTAATGCAGGATAAATTTAAAATAAGTAAGCATGATTAAATTTAAGTTACAGGGCTAAGCATAAACAGTTGTAAATAATTTTATTGTTATGCAGATGATGAAAATATTGAAAGCATACATTTGTACATTTTGCATCAAAAAACCAAGATATATTACATATTGCAGGATTTCACAGGATATTTTGATGTCGATAACAGAATTTAGAAAAAAAATGGTGGCAGTCCTGTTGAATACTAATGCATCGTTTAGTTATCTTTTGAAAAACACGAACTTTCTAGAATCATCAACTTAAATAACTATTGGAAATTTGATGAAATTCGTATGAGCCGTATTTTCGAAAATCCAATTGTTATTGAAGTTCCCCAAGAATTAACTTGACTTTTCATTCATTTATTGAGAAATCTGAACAATTTAATATTATCGCGGATGTAAACTCAAGCAACCGTATGAAATTTGATGAAAATCGCTATAGCCGTTTTTGAGAAAATCAAATTGTTTTTAAAATTGCCTGGAATAAACGGCCCTTACTTATTCTTCAATTTCAGTTATTTCATCATAGCTTCTATTCCGTATGGTAAAATGCCTAAGTACGAGGTTTGATTCATTTCCGCTCTACCGTTTAGACTCTATATTCCCGAACCGACGGACAGACAGGCGGAATTGCTAAAACCACTTTTTCAGACTTATTGTCAGATACACTTAACGTATATTTACGTAAAAATCTCGAGATCGAATTTTTTCGCGATTAAAATACTTTCTCAATATACTTCGTATATGAGAAAGTAGAAATGTGTTTTGATATTAAATTTATATTCAAAATCAATCTACTCAGCTTCTGGATTCAGATTATTACGAAAATGATATGTAAGGCAATAGTAATGACAAGTACTTGACACCAAAATCTTTTATATCGAAAAAATAATCTGAAATTTTTCTTGTTTTAATCTTTTAAGGCCTATTTTATGAAGCAAAAAGATTTTATTTTTGAATTTTTTTTAATTCTTACCTGTTTTCATCTTTTAAGTGCAAAAATGAATAACATTCAATGAAAAATAGCAAATGTAAATAATTTACGTCAGTCGCTTTCTTACAATGATTGTTGTCAAAGTTCGTGATTTGTGGAATTTTTTGACTTCAAACGATTCTAGCGCAAGTAGACTCGTTAGTCAAAATCACTAAGCAAATAATATGAGAAACCCGGTACTGGCATTAACCTACTCTTTCCGAAAAGCACCAAGGAGGAACAACGGCTTTATGTCCCTTCCGAAGGATGAAGCGTTGATTCGCGTGCTCTCCGCTAAACACGGAAATAGGGGTCTGCAAGATCTACTGAAAACTTTCGCAGGTTTTCCATAGCTCAGCGTAGCAGGACAACGCGCTCGCCACTACGCCACGGCACCACATTACTCAAGTTTTGAAATTTTGAAGATACTTTTCTACCCAGAAACCATCTACCGCAGCTTTAGAAATAAAAATATTTTCTCAAAGGAGCCATCTACTGATTACGAGTCGTTAATTTATTTATGAACATGTTCATATCTCTCTATATATTATAACCATACTAATGTGCGTTACGAAAACTTACGTATGAGCTAGAATGCTGAAAAAATTCAGACTGATTACTATTGACTTACAAACAGAGGAAAAATTGCAATTTTGTCAAAATAGCTGCAGACGAAACAACAACGTCTCAGGCATCTGCGACGACATTATGCTGTTATCGGTGTAGACGCATAATAGGGGCTTAGTGTCATCACTACCGAATAATAACGCCTCACACCTGTCATAAAAGCTGAACAAAAACAATAAATTTTTTATCCTCCTATAAATTTGCAGCAGAAATCTATGAAAATGAAGTTTATTAAAGATTTTCACTTAATGAATTAACAAAAAATTATTACATTAAAAATCTGAGGTATTTTGAAAAGAAGAGAACTGTTAAGGACGTAAAATCGGGTGCAAAATGTATTACACGGACATCAATTTTGTGTCGTGAATTCGACGAAAACGGAAAATCGGGGAAACGTAAAACCCGTTAAATTTTAACATTGCTTTTACTCATCATTCGTCGGGGCCAAAAGAAAAAATCGATAACACATACATTGTACAAACTTTCTCATATATGGGTACAATAATGCGTCGTTTATTTATCTTTAAAAAATCGGTACAACATACATTGTACAAACTTTCTCATATACATACTAATGCGTCATTTAGTTATCTTTAGAAAATGAAAATCGTATGAGGCTGTTTTTAGAAAATCCAATTTTTGTTAAAGTTGCCCGAGAATAAACTAGCCTTATATTCATTCGTTGGGAAAAATGAAATACGTGGTATTATTGAATACGTATACTCAAGTAACTGTACGAAATTTGATCAAAATCGTTAAAGCCGTTTCTGAGA
Organism: Uropetala carovei; assembly: GCA_036926305.1. Classification (NCBI taxonomy): domain Eukaryota; kingdom Metazoa; phylum Arthropoda; class Insecta; order Odonata; family Petaluridae; genus Uropetala; species Uropetala carovei. Next base: position 4,526,432 of record JAXCHB010000149.1, read on the forward strand.
AAATGGAATTATTATTAAAGTTGCCTAGAATAAACTAGCCTTATATTCATTTTTTGAGAAATATGAACTATACAGTGTCATTGAAGACGTAAACTTAAGTAACTGCACGAAATTTGATCAAAATCGTTAAAGCCGTTATCGAGAAAATCGGATTGTTGTTAAAAATGCTTAGAATAACTACTCTTAATTAAAGATCACTGTCAGCCATTTCTATGTATACTCTGCTCAGTATGATAAAATGCCTAAGTACGAGATTTCATTCATTTTCGTTCTACCGTCTAGGCTCCAGCGCCAGTAACAGACAGACAAACAGACGGCATTGCAAAAACCACCTTTTCGGATTCTGCGACACCTAAAACGTGTATTTCCGTAAAAATCTCGAGGTCGAATTTTTTCGCGCAAACAATACATTCTCGATACTTCGTATGAGAAAGTAAAAATCAAAATCGTATGAGCCTGTTTTTAGGAAATCCAATTTTTGCTAAAGTTACCCAAGAATAAACTAGCCTTATATTCATTCCTTGAGAAAAATAGTATATGTATTATTATTGTAGATGTATACTCAAGTAATTGTACGAAATTTGATCAAAATCGTTATAGCCGTTATTGAGAAAATCCAATTATTGTTAAAGTTGCCTAGGATAAACTAGCCTTATAGTCATTTTTTGAGAAATATGACTATACAGTATTATTGCAGACGTAAACTCAAGTAACTGCACGAAATTTGATCAAAATCGTTAGAGCCGTTATCGAGAAAATCGGTTTGTTGTTAAAAATGGGTAGAATAAACGACTCTTAATTATTTATCAATGTCAACCATTTCTAAGTATACTCTGAACATAATGATAAAATGCCTAAGTACGAGATTTCATTCATTTTCGCTCCACCGTATAGGCTCCGGAGCCAGCAACAGGCAGATAGACGGATTCAGGGACATCTAAAGTGTATAATTCGGTAAAAATCTTGGGGTCGAATTTTTTCCCGAAAACAATACTTTGTCGATATTTCGTAAAAAGAGTAAAATCGAAGTTTTACTATATATATATATATATATATATATCATCATAGGTAGTCTGTCCGTTGACAGGTCCGTGATTACTCTATGTTAAACTTGGTTCTCCATATACTCCTATTTTCCGCAGTTTTCTTCATCTCTTGATAGCTCTCTTTCCCTTTCAAGTCGTCTACTAGCTGAAACCTTTTCCTACCTCTTTCTCTTTTTCCATCCAGTTTTCCTTCTAGCACTTCTTTAATCATGCACTCTCTCCTCAGGTAATGCCCAATCCAGTTCGCCTTCCTCTTTCTGATAGTCTGTATAATCGTTCGCTTCTCTCCTATTCTTCGTAGTACTTCCTCATTTTTCACCCTATCTGTCCATTTTATCTTCAGCATTCTTCTCCATGTCCACATTTCGAAGCTTTCCAAGTATTTAATATCATTTTTCCTTAGCGTCCATGTTTCTGCTCCGTACAAACTATACTCCATACATAGCATTTTATCAACCTCTTGCGGATTTCCTGCTTTATATTTCCCGTTAGCAGGAGTTTCTTTCTTATGAAAGCGGCTTTTGCTTTTGTTATTCTAGTCCTGATTTCATCTGTACATTTTGCTTCTCTCGTTATGATGCTTCCAAGGTTTTTATAATCTGAAACTTGTTCTAATGGCTTTCCTCCAATACTTATGTTCAAATTTTCTTCTTATTTACTTGATATTCGCATAACCTTGGATTTTTCTGTATTAATTTCCATACCGTATTTTCTACCTGTTATCACGAGTGTATTTATCATTCTCTGGAGTTCCTTTTCCTTTCTTGCTAGAAGTACTTGATCATCCGCGTATTTCACTGTTCTTATAATCCTTCCTCCGATTTTGAAATCTGCCGTGCCTTCTAACGCTTCCTGCATTAGTCTCTCTCCATATATATTGAATAGAATCGGCGATAGACAGCAGCCCTGTCTTACTCCTCTACCGATATGTACTCCGCTGGTGTCCGTATTCTCCAACATGGCCTTTACAACTTGATTCACATATAGATTCCTGATCAGTCTCCTGTCTTTCCAGTCTACACCTATATCCTTTAATATCCTCATCAGCAGTACCCAATTTACTCTATCAAAGGCCTTCTGCCAGTCGACGAAACATACACAGCAATCTTGACTGTACTCTACTGCCCTTTCTGATATGATTCTCACTACACCGATAGCATCTCTGGTTCCACGTCCTTTTCTGAAGCCGAATTGATCTTCCCCTAGCATTTCTTCGGCCTATACACTAGTTAAGGTGTGCTTGCATTCTGCAAGCTTTTCTAAATTTCAGTATATTTACAAATTCAAATTATTTCCATTCGATTTCCTACAAAATAATATAACTGTGTCAAATTTCAAGTTTGTTCCTCATTTAAAAATGCCTTATAATTTTATTCGTCGCTTAGGGCAATAATGCGAAAAACAGTCGCTAAGATTTCGAATTTTTACAATATAGGATTTCTTCCTTCTGTTTTTACTAAAAACCCATAATTCCACCAAATATCATGTTTGCATCTCATTAAAAATTGTCCTATAACTTTCACACTGGTATGGGGCTTAATGGGGAAAACCGCCCCTAAAATTTGGAATTTTCTCAGTATTTTATTTCATCTTCGGTTGCTATGAAATTTTTATAATCGTGCCAAATTTCAATTTCAATTCAAAAATAATTTTCATTGCGTAAGTTCGCATCTCGGCTCCGAATTACGTGTTTTTCTGTTTTGAAAATATTGGGGTATAAACAACCCCTAAAATTTGTAATTATAAAACATTTATAGGTTTTTAGCATTTCCTAGGAATACCTCGCACTTATGCAAAATGTCATGTATATAGCACCTCTAGAAGTGCATTTATACGAATTTCATTTTTTTTAATTTATGCATTATTAACAGCCACAATATAAAACTTTCATGAAATTTCGAATGTTATTTTCTACCGGAACATTATTTCCTAACTTGGTTAAAATTTTTAGCTTCCTGGCTCTAACTAAAGTACATAAACATTAGTGAATTTGTTTAACATTTGAGAATTTATTACGTCCGAACGAATGACAATTTTCAAATTTCTATATTCCTGTTTTTATTGTTTGGCAAATTCTACATGTAGAAAAGATTTCAGCTTCTTAGCTTATTTAGAAGTACCTAAACCAGGAAATGTTAGTAAAATTGTTTATAATTTTTACCGGCCAATAAAATAAACATCGTTGAAATTTTCCAATTATTCCTCTGATTATTTTTTGTGATTTACCTGTGTATTAAATTTCAGCTCTGCAACTATAGTAGTTTGGGCCAGACATTAGTATCCTCCTATATCCTATATATATCCTATATCATACAAGTAAATATGTGCTTGCATTCTGCAAGCATTTTCTACCGCCCTAAAGGAAAAATAAAAGCTGAAAAATAATTTTCAATGCTTAAAGTTGCATCTCCGCTCCGAATTACTTGTTTTTCTGTTTTGAAAATATTGGGCTAAAAACAACCCCTAAAATTTATAATTATAAAATATTTATAGGTTTTTATCATTTGTTATGAATACCTCACATTTATGCGAAATTTCATCAATGTAGCACCTCTAGAAGTGCATTTATATGAATTTCATTGTTTAAATTTTATTAATTTTTAACAGCCACAGCAACAAATATTTCTAAAATTTTCAATGTTATTTACCACCGGGACATTATGAAGAATGGAAAAGCATCTGGAATGGATGGTATCACAGCGGAAGTATTCAAAGCAATGGGTAATTATACGGAAACAATTCTCGCTAAGATTTTTAATTCCTGTCTGAGGAAGAAAAAGATACCAGAAACATGGAACCACGCATGTATTATCCTTCTGCACAAGAAAGGTTCCAAAGAAGACTTGAATAACTACAGACCGATCAGCCTACTCCCAACAGTCTACAAAATATTCACCAAAATACTCACTATGCGCCTTCAAAACCATCTTGATGCTGCCCAACCCAGAGAGCAAGCTGGATTTCGCAGTGGGTATAGCACGATGGACCACATCCAAGTCGTGAGAGAGGTAATCAGTCGGACTAACGAGTATGAATTACCTCTATGTATGTGCTTTATCGACTACGAGAAAGCATTCGACTCTGTCCGAACTTCGTCGGTGTTACGTGCACTAAAGAAACAAGGAGTACAAGAAACGTACATAACCTTGATCAAGAATATCTACGAAAATGCGACAACATCTGTCCAGCTGCATGAAGAGACGAGTCCCTTTAAGGCCGAAAAGGGAGTGAGACAAGGAGATACTATGTCCCCTAAGTTATTTACAGCAGCTCTAGAGGAAGTATTCAAAACGCTAGACTGGGAGGAAAAAGGCATAAAGGTAAATGGAGAATATCTGAGTCACCTGCGCTTTGCAGATGATATCATACTGTTCGCAGGAAGCCCGGAAGAGCTCCTTAGAAGAACTGAAGAGCTTGAGCAAGCAAGCCGAGAAGCTGGACTTAAGATGAATCTTAATAAAACAAAGGTTATGTACAACTACTTCACAAATTCTGAGAAGATACATATCAACGGAGCAGAACTCGGAGAAGTAACCAGCTATGTTTACTTAGGTCAGCTCATCACTACTGATGGTTCGCTTCTTGGAGAAATCAACCGGAGAGTGAAGATGGCATGGAGTGCTTTTGGCAAGAATGCGAACATCTTTAAATCAAATATTCCAGTCTTCCTAAAAAGGAGACTGTATGACCAATGTGTTCTGCCTGTTCTGACATATGGTTGTGAAACATGGACCATGAATGCCAGAATGATACAGCGCCTGCAAACAACACAGACGGGCATGGAGAGATGCATGTTAGGGATCACCCGAAGAGACCACAAGAGGAACGACTGGGTAAGAAAGAAGACGGGAGTCTGTGACGTGATTAGAAGAGTGAAGGTGTTAAAATGGCAGTGGGCGGGCCACATTACTAGAAGAAATGACCAGCGTTGGACGTCCAGTGTCATTGAATGGATCCCAAGAAACATCAAGAGACCAAAAAGAAGACCGAAAGACAGGTGGGACAGAGAGCTTGTTAAGTTCTTGGGGCAAACTTGGAGGAGGGAGGCAGTTGACAGGGAAAACTGGAAGAGTCTAGGGGAGGCCTTCGTCCGTCAGTGGACTGAAAAAGGCTGATGATGATATATATATCATGTGTAAGAAGCGTCTATATATTATAGATATATATCATGTGTAAGAAGCATCTATATATTATAGATATAGGAGGATACAAAATTATGAGGCACTTCCAGATTTACTAGAAACTTGAAATTTGATAGGAAAATATGTTTTTGGTCACAACCGAAGGAAAAAATCCGAAACTGGCGAAGTTCCTATTCTGAGGGGCTATTTTGGCACCTTTTAGCCCCATTTTTGGCCCATAAGAAAGCATGTAAATTGGTGCAGAGGTTTTTATATTTGCATTTTATAATTACTTCCCGTCAAGATACGAACTCGAGACTTAGACTGTCGGATAGGATATAAATTGTAGTTCCTTGTTTTTGAAGACAGAATTTAAATCCTAGTAGAATTAGCGTAAATTAATAGATTTTATCGCAAAAAAGTGGTAATTTTTCTGGGTCTAACTATAGGCTTCCTAGGCAACTGGCTTAATGCTTTCATATGGGTAAGCTTTTAATGGGAATCAGAGGCTCATATTTTAATGCCATTAATGTTAAACTATGCCTAATGAAGCAAATCCAATATTGATATAATCCTCATATTTGTGGCTGTCATGCATATATATATCAAAGGATTTTATCGCCCGTCTTGTGCCTCCCAGCCCCCGCACACCCAACTTCTACCTCCTTCCCAAAATTCACAAAACCGGAAATGCAGGTCGCGCAATAGTCGCTAGTTTCGACTCACTCACTTAGCGAATCTCCTACTTCGTCGACCTTCAACTCAAGCCCCTTGTCCAACAGCTACCTTCCTACGTCAAGGACACGAACCACTTCCTCCATCGACTAAAATCACTTCCTTCCCCCCTCCAACCAAACACCATCATGGCCACCATAGATGTGTGCTCCCTCTACACGAACATTCCCCACCCGGAAGGACTTGCATCTCTTCGAACCTCTCTTGACAAGAGGTCAGAGGAGAAGAAACAATATACTGCCTTCCTCACTACGCTGACAGAGATGGTTCTCACCAAAAACAATTTCGCGTTTGGAGGGCGCCATTACCTACAAATCAAAGGAACTGCAATGGGCACACGTATGGCGTCCTCTTACGCTAACTGCTACTTGGAAGAATGAGAGTCCCAGCTCCTCCAATCCTCCCTCCAAAACCCTCTCAACTGGCTCCGCTTCATCGATGACATCTTCTTACTGAGGACCGATGGAGCGGAATCTCTTGATTGCTTCCTAAATACAATCTCCACCCACCCCACACTCTCCTTCACTCACCACTCCTCCACGACAGAATCTACGCTCCTCGACGTAAATCTATGTTTTAGAAATGGACGCATCAGCACCTCGGTGCACGTCAAAGACACCAACTACCTACAATACCTTCATTACACCAGCTACCACCCACACCACAGAAAAACATCCCTTCTTTTTTCCCTCGCCCGCCGAGGATATAGGATATGTTCGGATAGCACTTCGGTATCCGAATATTGCACAAAAATTCATGAGGCTATCCTCCAGAATTAATTCAACACGAAATACATCGCGCCATTTCTCCTTCCCCCGCCTCCGGAAAAACACCGAACCCAACCCAACCCACTGAACGCGACACCCCCCAGACTCTCACAACAACCTTCCACCCAGGGCTACACGAAGCCCTAAAAAACATCCTTGCCGCAGCCCACCCCATTCTCACATCCTCACCCTTACACCCTTCCCCAAGCCAGCCATCATGTCATTCCGTCGACCTAGGAATCTAAGAGACTTGTTGTGGCGCAAAGAACTCCCTACAGGTCCAACACCACCCCCAGCAGGGTCTTTCCCATGCGAAAGACCACGGTGCCTCACTTGCCCCATCACAGAGACTTCCTCCACATTCACCAGCCCGATTACAGACATCACCTACCCAGTTACGTCCCACGGAACCTGCACCTCCCGAAATATAATCTATTTATTAAACTGCACACAATGCCCAGCGTTTTACGTGGGCCTTACAACCACACCCCTCAACATCCGCATGAACGGTCATCGGGACAGTGTCGCTCATAAGTGCCCCCTTCCAGTGGCCAATCATACGGTAAGCCACTCCCTACCCTTCAATAGATGTTTTAATGTCAAAACAATCCGAGCTCTCCGAAAAGATTCTCCCGCACCACAACTCCACCAATGGGAGCTCGCTCATATAGAAATCCTCCGCTCTCTTTCCTTTCCCGGTCTAAAGCTTCGCTGACACCCCCACCTCAAATACCCTAGCCTCCTTCCCACGAAAACCATCCTCTTCCCATCCCCTCTACCCCCAGTGAGACACTAAGTTTTAGTTATACTCTTGTGCCGATGAAGGGCGGATACCCGGAAACTCCAAGAAAAAGCCTTCCTCTATCGCCATGGACGTCCACAACACCAATTAAGGGTCCACTGGCTCCCTCCTATCCCTCTCAACTACTAGTTGCAATCTTATATATGGCTTACGGAAAATTCACCGACCACAATTCACCGATTAACAGTTCGCCGACCACAATTCACCGAGTCGCAATTCACCGAATCAGAGTTCACCTAAAAGTAAATTCATCGAATGTATAATTCATCGAAATTTCCAGTTCACTTTATTAAGACGAGGGAGAGCGGAAGTAATACAAACGAAATGTTGGCAACAATAATAAGTAACAATAAACCATTAACGTTTAAAAAGGAGTGGGTATGGGAGGAGAGAACGAAGATGTCATTCGATTGCAAATAACTGGTACACGAATAATAAATAAATTACGCTCACGGGAGTAGGGGGAGGAAAGGGGGAGGTTTAACATTTAAAAACGGAATACTGGGACCATGGGTGTTATTCGATTGCAAATAACTCGTATCTATCTATCTATCTATAGTTCACCCTGCAAGCCACCGCAATGGTGTGTGGCAGGGGGTGCAATAGCACCAAGGTAAAGCGCATAATAATGTATAGTATCATTCTACGTCGGCTGATTTCCTTTCGTAACTTCTGTTCTGCTCAGCTATCGTTCTAGGGAAAAACGAGCCTTTATACCTCTCAGTCCTACAGTCTATCTCTCTTATTTTACGAGGATGGTCCGTTCTACCGATATAAGTTGGCGCTCTTATTATTTCTTCGACATCGCTGGAGAATATATGCGTTCATGAATAATAAACAATAAATAAACAAATCACGCATTCAAAGCTTATGGTTGGAGTATCGATCGATCGAAATCTTTATAGGATTTGAACTTATCGTAAGGGGGTTGATTTGGGCGTCGGATCGAAAGAGAGAGAGATATTTGTGATTGGATATCCATTGCGAAGTCAGTCTTTCACTCCAGGATCCGCTCTTTGACCCATTCGGTACATCTTTTCGAATTTGCTCCTCAGATTAGTACTTGCTGAGAAAGATAAGCAAATCTTGCTCTTGAGTTCTGTAAACATATTGTGGAAACAAACAACTGACGTCAGTTCCTACTGAAGAATGAAGGACACGTGCAATACTAGAGGCTGGGGAATCCCCTCTATGACAGCTATGGCCAACCATTCTGCAGCTCAAAATCTTCTGTAATAATATTCTAAAAAATCGGTACAACATACGTTGACAAACTTTCTCATTTATGGGTACTAATGCGTCGTTTAGTTATCTTTAGAAAATGAAAATCGTATGAGCCTGTTTTTAGGAAATCCAATTTTTGTTAAAGTTGCTCAAGAATAAACTAGCCTTATATTCATTCATTGAGAAAAATTAATTACATAGTATTATTGTAGATGTATACTCAAATAACTGTACGAAATTTGATCAAAATCGTTATAGTCGTTATTGAGAAAATCCAATTATTGTCAAAGTTGCCTAGAATAAACTAGCCTTATATTGATTTTTTGAGAAATATGAACTATACAGTATTATTGAAGACGTAAACTAAAGTAACTGTACGAAATTTGATCAAAATCGTTAGAACCGTTTTCGAGAAAATCGGATTGTTGTTAAAAATGCGTCGAATAAACTACTCTTAATTATTGAGCAATGTCAACCATTTCTAAGTATACTCTGAACATAATGATAAAATGCCTAAGTACGAGATTTCATTCATTTTCACTCAACCGTGTAGGCTCCAGAGCCAGTAACAGACAGACGGCATTGCGAAAACCACTTTTTCGGATTCAGCGACACCTAAAACGTGTATTTCCGTAATAATCTCGAGGCCGAATTTTTTCGCGAAAACAATACTTTCTTGATACTTCGTATGAGAAAGTAAAAACCTTTGTTGGCCATTCTTACGACTTGGGATGTAAGGGAAATACCCCTAAGATTAATCCGGAATGATAAAGTACTCGGTAGGCTTGGGTTCTACGACAACTCGTCGCGCGTCAATTCATCGCAGGACAAATTCGTCGCACGTCAATTTGTCCTGGATAAACTCGTCGCGTATTGCCCCATAAGGAAAGCCCGTATATCGTCGTAGGGGTTTACATCGTTATTGGTAATCTTCGTAAGAACCAAAGTTGTAGAGAATAAGATTTCTTCCAAATTTTTTTTAAACAACTTTTCGTAGAACCATCCATTTCGGAAAAATTTCCTTCTTACTTTCTCTATACGTAGTAATGGGAAGATATTGTGTTCATGAAAAAAATCGACTACGAGATTCCAACGGAAATACACGTTCTGATGTCCGTAGAACACGTTTAGACTATTTTGTGAATGATATGTGTGCGTGCGTGTGTGAGGGTGTGGGTGTGCGTGTGGGTGCGTGTTCGTGCGCGCGCGCGTGCGTGCGTGCGTGCGGGCGGGCGTGCAGGTGGGCGGGCATGCTCGTGTGCGTGTGTGTGTTAACCGGAAGTCAAGGTTTATTCGAAACACGATTCAGTTTTTGCAATATTTATCCGTTACAACATCATTATTGTGTATACAATTCCATACAAAGGTTATGGAAAATGTAATTTTCCACAACTTTCATTTGAAACAATTTTCCAAAGCAGTTATTGTTTAGGAATTATTTATATACAAGCATAAGTGCCCGTTGAATTTCAACAGATTTAATGAATTAAATTTTCTTCAATGCAACATCTAAAAATTGCAAGAATAAAATTGTGCACTGTTTTAACCATCGAATATTTATATAAGTCTGTTTTAATTATTTAACTAAAATCTCACAGAAATTCCTTGTGAATAAAATAGTACCTTCCTTTCTACTAAAATAGCCATTGTTATTAGTTTTAAATTGATTATAGCATTAGGATTTCAATTTCATTAAATAAGCAGTATTCCGGTTCCAAAAAATTGGTTCAATCTTCAATTGCCTCTGATAATAGCTTAAATAGATTTTGGAATATAATGTATGTACCTCAATATCGTTTATCGTCTGCTCAGCACTCTTGCCTTCTCATTTTCCGAAACAACCACTTTTACCAGTTTTAAATGGATTTCAAACGTAGAAGAGAACTTGATTCAATTCAGTTAAAATAACCACAATTTCCAAGGAAAATCATTTTATAATATGCAATGTTAACCTACAATTCATTCATTCTGAAAAGTGAATAAAAGTACCTACCATGTACATATATTTCTTTCAACTAAAATATTCACTCTTAACAGATTTTAATGGATCAATGCATCAGCATTTCAATTTCATAAAATAAGCAGAATTCCGGTAACAAAAAAATTTCTTCAATCTTCAATTGCCTCTGATAATACTTTAAATAGATTTTGGATTATAATGTACCTCAATAACGTTTAGCGTCCGCTCACCACTCTGGACTTCTCAGTTCCCGAAACAACAACTTTCAATAGTTTTAAATTGATTTTTGCTTTGAAATATACTTGAGTCAATTCAGTACAACTTGCACTTTACATACTGCAAATTCCAAAATAACTCCTTTTATAATAGGCAATACTAGCCTATTAATTCATTCTGTAAAATGAATAAATAAAGTTCTTTCTTTAAACTATAATAGCCACTGTTATTAGATTTAAATGGATTATAAGCCTTAGCACTTACTCTGTATTAAATAAGCACCAAAATTCCTTTTATAAAAACAAATCAATTCATTAAAAGATCCACTGTTGTTTCTTCGAAAATTGGCTGTTAACAGTTTTAAATGTCCTTTTAATTTTAATTGAATTTTAATTTATATTCCTTTCCAAACTTCGGCCATTTTTACGAAATTAATTCGAGGAATAACAATATAAATTCTTAAGCACGTATGGTTTACAGAGAATTTAATTTAAGAATGCTTTTTATTTCCAATTTTTCTAAAATGACACTGTTGATACTTAAAATTTTTTATATTTATGTTATTATACTTATTTTCCACAAAACACGCCAATCTCTTCCCTTCCTTCCTCTCTCTCTCTCTCTCGAATTGAAGCACTCAAGGCACGCTTATTCCCAGAAGGATGTATACAATAATAGTAATTTGAGGTGTAACAATGATAATGGTCGACATAGCAACATCACGATAAAATGGCGAGATTTCCACAAAATATGCAAATTGAACGTTTAACATGGAATATTTCGAACTGTGGGCGGAAAAAGATGAACGGAATGAGAAACTTTATAAATTTTTCTTCAAAATGGTTCAAATCCGAAGGTCGCCTGTTAATTTCTTCTAATTTTAATTTACAAATGAATAAAAGCCTGCACGTCGAAAAATCGCGTTTTACGTGTTATGTAATGGGAAATGGAAATGCCTCTCTTGGAGACGAACCAAGGTAGGATTAAAATTTGTCATTCTCTGAATAAGTGTTAATCAAGCATCCCTACCAAATTTCGAATTTCTATCATTATTATATCTCGAGTTATTAGCGTTTGCATTGCGTGACCAACCAACAGACGACGGCTTTTATTATAATAAATAACAGGTTTTTCTGTTTCTGTCAAATATCTCCTTAGAAACATCGTTATTGGTAATCTTCGTAAGAACCAAAGTTGTATAGAGTAATATTTCTTCCAAATTTTTTTTTTAAACAAATTTTCGTAGAGCCATCCATTTCGGAGATATTTTGATTTTTGTTAATACCAGTATACAGCGCCAACACCATGTAGCGGTGAATTCTATAAACATATTCAAAATCTACGTAATTTACGGCAATAAGGACGACTGTATTGTCTTAAGATACGAAGTAATAATTTTGCCTCATAATGCTATTCATGATAATTTTAATATCTATACCCCAAATATGGAGAAAGTTATGTGTTGGCCACATCAGATTTTTTAGAGTAAAATTAGAAAGAATTGACCTACAATCTTCGGATACAACCCATTTTGAAGAAAACGTTATAGAGTTTCTTATTCTGTTCATGTTTTTCCGCTTACAGTTCGAAATTTCTCATTGTAAACGTTTAATTCACACAGTTTGAGGAAATCTAGCTATTTTAAGGGGATGTTGCCTTGCCTACCAATTCCATTGTTAGACCTCTATATCATATTGTTAATTCAATCCTTATGGATGTAAACGTGATTTGAATGCTTTTAATACGCGAGAGAGAGGGGGGGAGAGGTAGAGGGGGGAGCGAGAGGGAGGGGGAGAGAGGGTGTGAGAGGGAGGGAGAGGGACGGTAAGAGAGGGAGTTATTTTAAGTTTAACTAAAGATATCCCGTCAACAACAGAATATTCACCAGAAATATTGTGTATGGAAAAATATTTTATATGTAAAAGTGTGATATTAATTATTTTAAATGAAAATAATAATAATGTATCTATCTATCTATAATTCTTCCGCTGATATTTCAATGGGCATTACAGTAGTTATATGCATAATTTTCAGTAAGCCCATTCTTTTCCAATTTAATATTCTCCTTTCTTTTTAAAGGGAATTAGTACAAATTTCGTCGATAATGGACTAGTAATTCAGTGGTCTGTTTCTGTTTTCGGGATAGTTTATTTTTTGTTTGGATTATACTGGATTGGATGAAACGCAGTGGCCTAACTACCGGGGTGCAGAGGGTGCAATGCACCCGGGCCCACTTCGCAGAGGGGGCCCACTCACAATCAGTGGTGTAGACGGGATTTGGGGACCGGTTTAGGTTTTTAAGGCCGCTTTTTTAGTAAACAAAAGTCATCCAGAGTAACCAGTATCGTAGGAAACGGAACTAATCCTAAAAAAAACGAAAATTGCGCAAAAAACAAGAAGACGAAATGAAGAAATGTCAGAAAATAACATCTTTTGTGAAACCATCTTCAAATCAGGAAGGACAGGGATTGGGCAGCGATGAAATAATATTATCTGAATTAGAAACTCCACAACCGGAAGGGAATGAATTCGAATGCCCTTTGGAACTGGATACATCAGATGAGTTAAGAAATTACATTGAATTACCTGATGATACTCATTTACAATCTGCATGTCCCAAAGGCAAAGCCTTATACTCCAAAGATATGAGTGGAAAGAAAAGACGAACGATTATTTTATGTGGACCAAATCAACCAAAAGGACAGTTTCCTAAAGATCCTAAACAGAATAATAGATCATTCAATGAATGTTATTATTTTCAAATCACACAAGCTGGGTTTCATATTAGAAGAGATTGACTATGTTATTCTAAAATAAAGGATTACATTTACTGTCAACCATGCTGGTTATTCTATAAGAAAGTTCCAAACAGTATGGCAAATGGAAGCAGAGATTGGCAACATTTAACTCGAAAAATTCAACGTCACGAAGAATCTTCTGATCACAAACAGTGCTGTGCAGTGCTGAGTCAGTGGCGTGAAGGAAAAACAATCTATGATGAAAGAGATCTCAAAATAAGACAAGAAGCCTCATATTGGAGAAGAATCCTTCATAGATTAATCAGTGTTTCGCTCACTGCTTTGGGGAACTTGCCATTCCGTGGTCATCGAGATGATAAGAACTCAGGAAACAGAGGAATTTTTTAAATCAATTATAAAGGTATTAGTAAAGTATGACGACGTGTTGGATCAACTCTTAAACTCACCCCAAGGAAAAATAAAGCATTTATTGCAAAAAATTCAAAATGAAGTAATTGAAATATTAGCAAATTCCGTTTCAGAAAAAAAAACATTTCTGAATGCATATCAGCAGTTTTTTTCTATATTGGTTCATACAACGCAAGATGTATAAAAATCAATCAGTTGAGCATCATTGTCCGTTACGTAATAACTGAGTACAATTAATACCACAAAGCCTCGGCGCTGAAAATTCACGAACACACTTTATGGGTTCGTTGCAGTTGGAAATCATCCTGCAGAAGGACTGATGAACATAATTGTTTCAAAATTATAGGAGATTTTACAATTAGGTGGATTGGAGAAGCTTCGCTTGGCAATCCGATGATGGGACATCTGCAATGAATGGTGTTTACAGTGGAGTACAAAAAAGAATGCAGGATATTCAGCCAAACGCCCCATACATACATTGCGCAAATCATGATTTAAATCTAGTTTTCAAACACGCTACATCAGATATAGAAGAAGTAAACGACTTTTTTGATGTATTTGATTCAGTTTATGTAGTTTTAGTGATAGTGTGATAAGATGGAATTTAATTAACAAAACAAATTCTGAGGAACCTTTAAAATCACTTAAACGTGTATGTGATACACGTTTTTCTTCTTAAAAAAAAGACAGCTTGGAGGGTTTATGATACAGATTTGTTGATGTAATGAAATCCTTAAATGTGTTAAAAATATTACAAGTATTAAAGAAATGGCAGACATTCTTCTGATTGATAAGTGAACTAGCTCCTAGTTTTCCAGCTGTATGCACCATATTCATGCTTTTCCTAACATTGCCAGTAACGAAACTGAAAATAATAAAAACTTATTTACGAAGTACCATAATCGAAGAACGACTAAATGGCTTAGCAGTTCTTTCAATCGAGAAAGAAACAGCAAGAAAATTGGATACTTCCAAAATTATAGAGGTTTTGGCTAAGAAAAAGGTCAGGAGAAAAAGTATTTAAAGGAATTAAGTAAAACATTTTAATGTAACGCAGTATTTCTAAAAAATCATACAATATTTATATAAAGCAAAAATTTTCATCTTCATGGAAAGGTTTTGTTTTAAAATTTTTATAAAGAGAGGCTTATGTCCACTAACTGGGACCACATTTTAAACTGACCGCGAAGCTGATCCCTCGACCGTCATTAACTCGGGTTAGAGGCCCATACCTCGAGACTCATCCTCAAATCCGAGCTCAGGTCTCTTTACCCTCTTACCAGGGGGGCATTAGCCGACCACGTCTTTTGCAATAAAATTTAAACTATTTTATGTTGTTAACTTAGTGCGACTGTGACTCAAGCAACATATTCGGGTGAATGCGCTGATCAAGAGCGTCTTTTTAACGGAATTCTACAATAAATAATAACATATTTACGCTCACATCTAATCTTGACGCCAAAGAATACCAACCTCTTAAGAGTTTTCGGACGGGATTGTAATGAAAGCAGACATTCGCGAGACGGTGCGGAGGGTGTAACGCTTGGTTGCTATATGGTGTTAGATGGGAGAAAAGGGAAACCGCTCATAAGTAAAAAGCTTTACAACATTTTTCGATCAAACTTTCAGGAATCAGTTGACTATTCAACTTTTCAATTTGAAACTGCTCGCCGTGTACATAGTAGTTCTGGGTTTGACTTCAGTAGCATATCTTTTCTCCATTTGAATAACTTCGGCAGAGCTGAAACGAAACGAGGCCTCTTTTCTTTAGCATTTTCAAATATCTTAAAAATGAGATTTCGAAGCGGTATTTTCAAAATTATGCCGGAAAAAGTATGGAAATAAATTTCCATATCGTAGAAATTCGAATCTCATTCGAAAAAAGCTAAAAATTAGGTTTAATTTTTTGTTGGTTGGTTGGTGATCATAGAAGAATGCGATTAACTAGATAAAAGCGTTACACCCTCCGCACCGTCTCGCGAATGTCTGCTTTCATTACAATCCCGTCCGAAAACTCTTAAGAGGTTGGTTTTCCTTGGCGTCAAGATTAGATGTGAGCGTAAATATGTTATTATTTATTGTAGAATTCCGTTAAAAAGACACTCTTGATCAGCGCATTCACCCGAATATGTTGTTTGAATCACAATCGCACTAAGTTAACAACATAAAATAGTTTAAATTTTATTGCAAAAGACGTGGTCGGCTAATGCCTCCATGGTGAGAGGGTAAAGAGCCCTGAGCTCGGATTTGAGGATGGGTCTCGAGGTATGGGCCTCTAACCCTAGTTCGCGGTCAGTTTTACATATGGTCCCAGTTAGTCGACACAAGCCTAAAATGATTTTTGCTAATAAATATTAGAAGTTTTGTTAAATTTCATAATTACAAAAACTATTTTGATGTAATTTGGTATTTATGTAATGTTATAAAACATTTATAAAGGCAAATGGGTTCGTTTTTATTAAATTGTTTTGTTTTTAAATTCAATTAGAAACTAATGTACTAGGGACGCACTTTCTCGATTTTGCACCCAAGCCACAGTGGGGCAAACGCCCGATATGGCTGGCCAAAACCTCGGATTTTCTTTAAACCGCGGTTTTATGATTTTTATGTTTACATAATCACTAAAGAACAATTATAAGCTATAAGGAAATAGTTTTTTATCGGTTTCTACCAACCAGTTTTAAAATAATTGTGGATGGTTCTACGTTGGTGCCTTTGATTGGGATGAGGATTGGAGTTGGATTTATTGATGGAAAGGATCAAAATATAAAATTATTTATTGACAAAGCTATTTGGAAAATACATTTTTTAAATAAAAGAAAAGTCATTCAATTGTTCCAGAAATGATGGAATTATTAAAACGAGGAAATTTCTCTTCCGCTCGATGACTTGAGTCCCAGTTTTTTCGTAATTCCCCGCAGCGTCTGCGAACTGCTCTAAGAGCTGCGTCTTTGGTTTCCTTGCTGGCCAATTCCAAATTGAGAAGTTTCTCGACATGCGAATAAACATGGTTGTAGCGAACGAACCAGCTCTCTGTAGATTTCTCCTTGAGGAGTTTGTACAGCTCACGCCTCTTTATTGTGAGCGACACGATTCCAGTAGCGACCGAACTCCTCGACTGTAGTGAGACGTATGGGACTCGAAATTTTAAGCGCTTTTCATTGTTATTTAGTTATCTAACTGAAAATAACTTTGTAGAAGATAAAGGAATCTCCTTATAAAATACGTGTCTTGGAAACTAGATCCAATTTTATCACAGAAAACAGATATCGTTTAATATATACTTTGTTTTTGATCGTACGTTGGGTACAGTATGTGAAGATGAGGATGTTTGTTAACTTGATACTTTTTAATGAAATGCTTACTTAGTAATCTAAAGATGACACGATGGAAATTATTTAGTAGAAGAGATAAAACCTGTGACCTCGCCAACTTAGCTGGGTCCGGACGCGCGCGCTTCATAACGGTGGCACTGGAGATTTAAACGCTTATTACTCGGAAAGTTGCGCAAAGTAGCAGACCATTTTTATCTATTATAGAGAGGATACGTAATAGAAGCTATTTTGCTTGGAAAATCGCTCGGGCATCGCAAGACATTTTTTGTATGTCAAGCTATATGAAGCGAAATTTTGTTAAGTGCACCTTCATTAATTCTCATCCTGTACTGGTTTTGTATAGCTCCTCCTTTCCCGACACTTCGACATTCCAATCTCAAGACACCATTCTGTGGATGTATTGCTGGTAATTCACGCCATTCCTACCAGTTATCGTAACAGAGGTCGTGAAACAAACAGGACGACCGCGCCAATCTGCGAAGCTGAACATAACAGACCAAACTTGCGAAGCCTTTGCGGGAACGGTGAAACCGCACAGCATAAGTATGTGTGACATATGATGCTCAGGATATTCCTTGACAACAAAACAATTATTTTACTGATGTACCATTAATTTCATTTTTTGGGTTTTGGCCAGCCAAAACGGACTTCTGCTCGCGAGCCAGCCCATGAAAGGATAGTTACGCCACTGATGTAACGTAGTATTTATTTGCATTTTAAAATAAATTGTAACAATTGTTTGAATACTCGGCTTTTAAGGAGCGATTGATTAAAAGAGTGAATATTGTTCTTTTTTGCCATTCTTATTTTTAGGCGCGTTTCGCCTCCAGCGTGAGCGCCTATTATCGTCGGTCCGTCCGTCCGTCCGCCCGCATGTTCGTTCTCGGCTTCTACGGAACGGATTTTCATGAAATTTGATATTAAATACTCACTATCAAACATATTAATAAAATCGCAATAGTAAATCACGTACACAAATCAGGGGTACCACTTTAATGATGACAAAAAATGAATTTTTCCTCATATCTCGTAAAGTATTAGCTACATCAAAATATTTTTCAAATAAAACTTGTAGAACTAATACATTAGAGTATTTATTTTCCCATACATATTTATCGTAGGAGTAGCCGTTATCGATAAAATCAAACAAGAATATCTTAATTCAAGTTGAAAATTTCTTGCTTGGTTACTTCTTCATTGTTGCTAACATAAACAATCTCACAAACGTTTAATTTACTTACGTGTGCATGCACTATTTTTAAATAGGAAGAAAATGGATTATTTATGAAGGGAAATAAACTTTAAAACGTCATTTCACTTACGTACATGTATATAATTTCTTTCAAATACTCTATTGCACGAAACTTGTACACTTTCCTAACTTGTTTAAATATTTCCGCCAACATTTTTGACAGTCTATAACTTCTCTGTAAAAAGAACTTCATCGGGAGTCGACAATTCTGCCTCAAATCTACTATGGCCACTCTCACCATCTCCCTGCTTGGTAAAGTTCCAAGAGCTCTCCTTAGAACTAGCTTTTTGTAGGACACTTCTAATTAGCATGGAGATGGTGTTAAAACTCATTCAATCGAATCTTTCCGTTTGTTTTCGTCCAGTATTTTTGAAAATGGTAGTATAGTTGTGGCAACAAATCAGTACGTTTTGCAGTTATTGACGCCGAGACTACGGACATTCGTCATGTGGAACCATTATCTTTGTCTGTTCATTCTGTAGATAATGATAAGTTTGATATCAATGAAGTTTTTTAAAATCTTGTTCTGCAGTGGATATTACTGGGAAATGTAATTTTCTGCAAGTTTTGTATGAAACATCTTTTGATAGGACTGTTTGGTTAGGAGATACTATTTTGATAACCTTTCGGATTTATGTGTGTTACCATTGTATCTGTTGCTATGTTAAAATTTTATAATTGTTGATAGCGATGCGGACGCTGCCAAAGGTAATTTTAATTGCGCATCAATAGTTAGGTATCCATAGACACAGCTAACAATTTTGTTTACTTAGTGTTTTTCTGAAAATAAATATGATTGAAAATGTTCATAAATTATTCACGAGTGTAATTGTCGATAATTATTCTTGATGTTGACAGAGCAATCATATTCATTACTCTGTATGGAGGAAGTCTTGTGCTATAAGATAACACATCAGATTTGTAATGTTATCAACACCTCTTCCTGTGGCCATTTCGTTACAGACAAGAGGAAAGGGAGAGGGAGTTATCGTGCGCTTACAGAATGGAACTTGGCGAAGCGGCGGAAGCTCAGCAGCATGCCGAGATACGCCTTGCCCAAGTTCTCGCAGCTCAGGAATCGCGACGTTTCTCTATGAACCGCCAGAAGACGACAGAATATCAGGCGAGTGTTTTTATGACAGAACCGTCTTTTGGGGTGTTATCGTATTCCAATAACTGTGAAATATCGAAAGGACGGTGGTGTAATGCCTTCTCAGTGGATTATTTTGCGACGACTGGTGCTCAATAAAAAATCGTTACAATATAGGTACATTGTACAAACTTTTTCATATAATAATGCGTCGTTTAGTTAACTTATGAAAAATATGAACTATGTAGAATCATTATAAACGTCAACTTCAATAACTACTCCAAATTTGGTGAAAATCGTATAAGCAGTTTTTTAGAAAATCCTATTGTTATTAAAGTTGCCAAGGTTAACTAGTATTTTATTCATATATTGAGAAATATGAACTATTATTATTATCAAATATAAGTTACAAATAGGCAATTTGCCAGGTGGTAACATAACTATCGTACATAAAATACTAAAAAAAACCAAACCATAATATAAAAACAAATACATGACAAAATAAGTATAGCATAAACAATTATCTTAACATTACCTTACATCTACTTTTAAAAACATTTACATTCCTTGGGGAGGGCTTAAATAGTTCTGCAGGCAACTCGTTCCAATCGACTACGGTCTTATTTAAATATGAACTTTTTTTTAATATTAGTTTTTTGAACTCTACACTTGAATTTAAATTTATGATCATTTTTCCCCACGAAAGTTGGTTCTTCCACCTCCTTTCTTAGATGTACTATGTACTATTATTATAGACGTATACTCAAGTAACTATACGAAATTTGATCAAAATCAACTGAGACGTTTTTGAGAAAACCAAAATGTTGCAGGGCATCGAACCATAATTTTTTCGCTCCGGTTTTCCTTCCTGTTCACTCGGTTCGGTTCCGGTTTCACTCCGGCAACCATCAGTGAACCGGTTCGAACCGGTTTTTCCGCTCCTATCTTAATATATTTTAAAGAAATTTTCAAGAACTGATTTATTAATTTAAGCAATTTTCTATTTAAATCAAATACATCTGCACTGTAACAATAGTGATATTTAAAAAACTAATAATCAAAACACGAAAATGAATTATTCAAATTTAAATATTTAGTATGTATTTTATTTATTTAAGATTTATGTAGAATTGAATAACTGCAAACCATATATGCGTCGCAAATGATTTCAACGGGTCAGGAAAGTGGAAAGTAAATTACAAATAAGCACGTTTCCTGCGATAGAGTATTCTAAACTTATTATGTTATGCAGACCATCTCATTTTCTAATTTACTGTGCTTTACTGTCTTTAGCATTAAATTTCATTAAAATCCACTGAATAGCTACGAAGAAAATAGTTGCATCCTGACAGAAGGACGGACAGACCGAAGCTAATATGCGCTAAAACTGGAATGCCTAATAATGAATTATTAATATTTTTATTCACAAATCGCGAGGCAATATAAGAGACCACGTTGTCTCAATAGTGTCAGTAATTTGAATAATTACGTTATTTTTATTAACAATCTGTAGATCAAGTGCATTGCTCATATTATAAAAACTGAAAATGCGTGGCTTTATTTTTTCATTCAAAGATCACGTGATTTCAATGATATCTTTATCAAATACGCAAGTACTTGCGAATCATTCGAGAAGGGCTAAAAACGTTTGTCCCAACTAAAGCAATTCGTGATCGCAAGGATCCGCGGTGGGTGAAACCGAAACTCCGTGCCTTGCTCAAGAAACAAAGACGGCATCACGCGCACATAAAGCACCTTAAACAAGTTGGTAGGACCACGCGAACGAGTATTTAATGTACAGAAATAGTCGTAAATCTGCAAGAGACGAAGCGCGTAAGGAATTTGACGTCTACCGATCCACGACACTGTCGGACTCACTCAAAAACGACTCGAAAGAATTTTGGTCGTACGTGCGAGAAATGCGAGGAGGACAGTCCACAGTACCTCTTCTACGTACAGACAACGGTGAAAGTGTACACGATTCATTTACTAAGGCTAGTATGTTAAATCGGTTCTTTGAAAATTGCTTCACAATAGACAGCGGTGATTTCATTGATTTCCCTACTCGTATAGACTCAAATATGAGCGACATAGAAATATCCGAAAGCGGTATCGTCAAATTACTAAGTCAGGTCCACAAAAGAAAATCGCCAGGGCCTGAAGCCATACCTGCATTCATTATAAACTCGTTAGCAAACGAATTAGCTCCGTACCTTAAGCTTCTATTCAGAAAATCTTTGGATGAGGGTGTAGTTCCTTTGATATGGAAAACAGCCCACGTTACACCAATACATAAAACGGGAAGTAAAATAAAAGTGGAAAACTACCGCCCTATATCGTTGACGTCAATCTTCTGTAAGGTTTTTGAGCACATTATCGGTAGCTCAATAATGCGATTTCTCGAAAGCAAAGAAGCGCTTAACAGTAGCCAGCATGGTTTCCGGAGAGGCAGGTCATGCGAGACTCAGTTAGCTCTACTCACACAAGATATTGTGAAAGCAACGGATAAAGGAATAGGAGTTGATGCAGTATTTTTAGACTTTAGGAAAGCCTTCGACACCGTTTCTCACGTGAAAATAGTGCAAAAATTAAGGGCTTATTCTATTAACGAGAAAATTGTAAATTGGATCGCCTCGTTTCTTTCCGATAGAACCCAGAGAGTAGTCCTCGATGGAGTTGCATCAGACCTCGTCAAAGTGACTTCCGGCGTGCCTCAGGGAACTGTAATCGGACCTTTGTTATTCTTGATATATATAAATGATTTAGCGGATAATATAAAGTGTAAAGTTAGACTCTTCGCGGATGACACACTTGTGTATGGAGAAATCAACACAATACACGATCAGGAGAATTTGCAAAAGGACCTTCAGGCTATCACGAAATGGTGTAAAGATTGGCAACTCGATCTGAATATAAAGAAATGCGCCGCAATGAACTTCACGCGCTCCACGAATTTCAACCGTTACCCGTACCAAATATCCGAACTAAAGCTAAAATACGTCAATAGCTACAAATACCTAGGAGTAATTCTCAGTAGCAATTTGTCTAGTAGAGAGCATATCAAATCCGTTATAGCATCGACAAACAGAATTCAAGGGCTTTCCTCTAGAGTCCTGCGGGGATGCCCCTCGAATGTGAAGGAAATCGCATACTTTTCCCTAATACGACCCATCGTGGAATACTGTTGCGCCGTCTGGGACCCTTTCGAGGAGGGCCTAACTAGAGAGCTCGAAATGGTTCAGCGTAGAGCGGCTAGATTTGTAAAAGGAGAATATCGGTATGATGCGAGTGTATCAGAGTTATTGAGAGATCTGAAATGGCAGACGTTGAAGAGTAGAAGAATTGAATACAAGAGGAAACTATTTGAAAAATTTGAAAGTTCCGAATTCGTTGAAGACGTACGCGGCATAGTCGTCCCCATCGGTGTTAGTGAACGTAATGTTAGATCACAGTGCAGGAGAAAATATCTCGAAATTACCGCTAGAACAGAGAAATACTACCGATCCTTTTTCCCAGACGCGATAAGACAATCCAACAGAGGAATTAGCTAGACTTCACTTGGTTTTGTGACACCCCCTGCCAAACGCTTCTAGCGGCTTGCAGGGTATTTATGTAAATGTAAATGTAAAAACCACAGCAATGAATTACTTTCAATTAATTTCTCACTATACCAAATATTCTCTAGAAATTAAAGTACATATATAGAAAATGGAGACTTACTTACTCCCCGCTGAATGATTTGTTATAAGATCTTTCCTGTGCATTAGTCAGATAGTTATTTATTTTGAGGTAGGCCATTTTTTGTTCCCTCATAACCGCTTATGTGGACTAACTGGGACCACATGTACATCTACATGATACCCTGCAAATCACCAGACTGACCCCTCGACCGTCATTAACTCGGGTTAGAGGCCCATACCTCGACACCCATCCTCAAATCCGAGCTCAGGTGTCTTTACCCTCTCACCAGGGGGGCACTAGCCGACCACGTCTTTTGCAATAAAATTTAAACTATTTTATGTTGTTAACTTAGTGCGACTGTGACTCAAGCAACATATTCGGGTGAATGCGCTGATCAAGAGTGTCTTTTTAACGGAATTCTACGATAAATAATAACATATTTACGCTCACATCTAATCTTGACGCCAAGGAATACCAACCTCTTAAGAGTTTTCGGACGGGATTGTAATGAAAGCAGACATTCGCGAGACGGTGCGGAGGGTGTACCGCTTGGTTGTTATATGATGTTACATGGGAGAAAAGGGAAACCGCTCATTACATGGTATATCGTAAAGACAGGAGGGAAAGAGTCGGAGGTGGAGTTTTCATCGCCGTCAGAAAGAGTATATCAAGGCAATTAGAGGAGATTAACGTCAGCGAACAATGCGAAATGATATGGTGCTCCCTTCGTACGAGAAATGGTAAAAAATTATTTTTTTGCTCATTTTACCGCCCACCTGACTCAGGATTCGAGAAGATTGGAGAACTCAGCCGTACATTGCAAGTGATAGCTAGGAGAAAGAACGATCCAGTAATCATTCTTGGAGGAGACTCTAATCTTCCATCAATCGATTGGAAATCCGTAACCTATGTTAGTGGTGGAAAAAATAGAGAAGATTGTCGTGAATTAATTGAAGCGTTTACTCCAAATTCTCTAGAGCAAATCGTCATCGAGCCGACGCGATATGATAACAACGGAAACGGAATCATATTAGATCTGCTAGCCACTACCCACCCACTATCGACTAGAAACCTACAAATCGACAACGGCATAGGTTATCATAAAATAGTAATTGCCGACTTCAAATACACCCCTGCGACAATATATAAGACAACACGATTAGTCTATATCTTCAGTAAAGCAGATCTGCAAGGCCTAAAAAATTATGTTACAAACCAAATAGCCACATTTATCAAATTTGCGAATAGTAACAGCGTAGATGACTCTTGGACGGAAATTTTGCGAATCATTCGAGAAGGGCTAAAAACGTTTGTCCACACCAAATCAATTCATGATCGCAAGGACCCGCGGTGGGTGAAACCGAAACTCCGTGCCTTGCTCAAGAAGCAAATACGGCATCACGCGCGCATAAAGCACCTTAAACAAGTTGGTAGGACCACACGAACGAGTATTTAATGTACAGAAATAGTCGTAAATCTGCAAGAGACGAAGCGCGTAAGGAATTTGACGCCTACCGATCCACGACACTCTCGGATTCACTCAAAAACGACTCGAAAGAATTTTGGTCGTACGTGGGAGAAATTCGAGGAGGACAGTCCACAGTACCTCTTCTACGTACAGACAACGGTGAAAGTGTACACGATTCTTTTACTAAGGCCGGTATGTTAAATCGGTTCTTCGAAAATTGCTTCACAAAAGACAGCGGTGATTTCATTGATTTCCCTACACGTATAGAGTAACAATGCGAGAAGCATTTAATGATTACAAAAAGAAAGTTTTGCATAATAATTTGAAAGAAAATCCGAAAGCATTTTGGTCGTACGTTAGGGAGGTTCATGGTAGAGGTCCCACCATAGCGTCATTGAGAACGGAGGCAGGTGATGTAGTACACGATAGCGCGGAAAAAGCAAACTTGTTAAATGAACACTTTCAGAAAGCGTTTACTTCGGTGAGCAACGAGTTTGAGGAACCAGATTCGAATGATAAGGGAAATTCGATGGAAGATTTGATATTCTCCGAAACAGGTATCGCGCACCAGCTAGAGTCGATTAAGCAAAATAAGTCTCCCGGGCCGGAGGGCATACCCGCGCGTGTGTTGAAAGAGCTAGCCTCGGTAATCGCACCTTACTTGAAAATAATATTCGAAAAATCCGTTGCACATGGTACCGTTCCAAAAGACTGGAAGCTAGCATACGTAACGCCCATCCACAAAGGCGGTGATAAAGAGAACCCCGAAAATTATAGACCGATTTCCTTGACGTCATTATCGTGTAAGATTCTAGAACATATAATCGTTAGCTCTGTTCTGCGTTATTTAGATGGTCGTTCTTCGCTAAGCAAAAACCAACACGGGTTTCGGAAAGGTAGGTCATGCGAAACGCAGCTCGCCCTGTTCGTAAACGATTTGTTGCAATGCAGAGAGAAAAACAGTCAGGTTGATGTAATTTTTATTGATTTTAAAAAAGCGTTTGACAAAGTACCCCATAATAAATTAATAGGAAAACTAGGAAAGTACAGCATAAACCCTAATATCGTGAGTTGGGTAAAAGACTTCCTCTCCAACAGAAAACAGATAGTAGTTATTGATGGGAAATCTTCATACCCGGTAAAAGTCGCATCAGGTGTTCCACAGGGAAGTGTTATTGGCCCACTGCTATTCCTGATATATATAAACGATATCTGCTCGGTAGTTCGCTGCAAAATAAGACTTTTCGCATATGACACCGTTTTATATAAGGAGATAACGAGTCAGGATGACCAAAAATCGCTCCAGGAAGATTTAATCGCGCTTTCAGCATGGTGACAAGATTGGAAAATCGAAGTTCATCACAGCAAATGTTCCCTATTGAGTTTCTGGAAGAGCAAGAACAATGAATTAGACTCGGAGTACAGTATTGATAGATTGAATATCCAATCTGCAGAGTACGTTAAATATTTAGGAGTCACCATTTGTCGTGATCTATCGTGGAATATGCATATTCGAAGGATCGTAGGCGCAGCTAATAAGAAATTGGGCTTCGTAGGCAGAATAGTAAGAAGTAGCACAGAACAGGTCCGAGAATCGTGTTATTTATCATTGGTCAGATCTCAGGTCGAATACGCTTCCAGCATATGGGATCCGTACAAAAAGGGACAAATACTTGAGTTAGAAAGAATCCAACGCAGAGCAGCCAGATACGTAAGTAGTATATATGGTAGTATACGCAGACGGCCCACCCCCACCCCCTGCCCTCTACTGGCGCCAGTGTTTTCTGGAGGGCGGGAATTCAAAATGAACCCAAGTCCCTCTTCGAAGGTGGTGCTTTACAACCCAACCCCCACCCCTTCTCATACCCAGACGGCCCACCCCCACCCCCTGTCCCCTGTTGGCGTCAGTGTTTTCTGGAGAGCGGGAATTCAAAATGAACCCAAGTCCCTCTTCGAAGGTGGTGCTTTGTAACCCAACCCCACCTCCTTCTGACGTCACGTGGGGGAGAGTTATAGCTCGAAGTGAACCTCCCCTCGCCGATGGTGGCACTTGGCACCTCACCCACCCCCCATATTCTGACGTCACGTGGTCGCGGATTTCAAAATGAACCTGTGTCCGTCTTCGAATGTGGCATTCTGTAACCCGCCAGGGTCCCCTCACCCCTTCGCATGACGTGACAGAGGCGGGAGGTTCAAATTGAAACCGAATCCCTTTCCGAAGTGTTAGACCCCCATCCTAGACGATAGGAAAAAGATTTAAAAAATTTCTATGTCCTGGAATCGAACAGTGTCTCCCGCCTACCGTGTGAATATTCTAGCGCAGAGCCACCGTAGCAGACAAATTCACCTGTTTCAGAACCGGAATATTTTGACGGTTATTCTTCTACACACTCTTTCTACGTACTGGTGGCGGTGATTAAATTCACGCG
Source organism: Uropetala carovei (assembly GCA_036926305.1). Classification (NCBI taxonomy): domain Eukaryota; kingdom Metazoa; phylum Arthropoda; class Insecta; order Odonata; family Petaluridae; genus Uropetala; species Uropetala carovei. The sequence continues at coordinate 4,553,725 of JAXCHB010000149.1, forward strand.
TAATGTCACCCCAAATACCACGCCCAGAAGGACTTACTTCTTCTGATGTAACCTACGCCACAGAGGGGGTTCGAACAGTGCGGCCTTAGCAAGCAGTCCTTCCCAAACGACCTGTCTTCCTAGCTCCCTACCTTATAATGGAACCTTAGACGACAGGTAGGTACAATCGGAGTTTGAACCTAACTCTCTACTCCTCCCCCACTATCGATTTCGTGTTAGCGGATGTTTTATTGCGGGTGCCAGACCCGGCGGCCCAACCTAAATGTACACGGGTAAGTGCATAGTTGTGTTACACTCAAGTCGATTACGTGTGAGCCGGACCCTTTCCTCAGGTACCTGCGAAAAGTCTTTCTATTGCACCGGAAATGGATCTACGTATGAGTGGAAAGTTTCTCTCAGGTACCTGCGAAAAGACATATTGCAGCGGAAATGGATCACTGTGATGATAGGAAAAACAGATAAAAAATCTTCTATTACCGGGAATCGTATCCGGGTCACCCTCTTGGTGTGTGCTTCAATCGAGCAATAAAATAATAACACAATAGACTTTTATATTTTCATACAAATTTATTAGACATTGTTGAATACAGTTCATTATTATTATTATTTAAAATTTAGTTACATTGAAAAAACTTTCCATCTCTATATGAACAACAAGTTTGCAACATAAGATCACGTTCGTAAGTATTTTCGTGCATTTTATTCTTTAATATGTTTTTCATTATACATGTAACAATGACATCATTTTTATTTCTATTTTCACCAAAATAATTTAATATTTGTTCTAATCCATAACCTCTACATCTGAAATAAAGGTACACCACACAGTATTTTCCGCAAACGTCGGAGGTATAACTCTGGAGAGGGTAATCGTTATATGACCACACGGTAGAATTTCTGCTGACGAATTTTTGGTGATTCTTGACGATCGGCGGAAACCCATAACTATCAAAATATTCCCCACGTCCATCTTCGCCAATGAAGAATGATATCCAATGTTTGCCAGGTTTTCCTTGCGGATCCGTGTTCGCGATAAACCCAGAAGGTCGTTCAACTCGAATTGGCAAGTTATCCGAAGCATATACGCCTGTATGCATTGATTGAAAAATGCTTACGTTTTTCAATACAGATTGTAGTTCGTAAGAGTTCATTATTGGGCGTCGATGTTGATATTACTATTAAACCAGTTGGTAATGTGAAAAACGTTTGCTGTAGCGCCCATGAAGTTCTTCTCTTTATCGTGATTCTTATGAAAGCATCTAGGTGTCTCATTGACGTCGATGAAACTTTTTAGTGAGGGACAGTCGAGTTTATCTAAATCAACGACCTTCACGCACAGGAGTCGTGATAAATATTTTGATTTGTTACGTCCTTTTGAAAATATTTTTTTATATCTTTTTCCAATCCGGTACAACACTTTTCTGAAATCATTGAATACCACACACCCGTCGTCCCACTTTATACCGTGTTGGTGTGATGCCAACCATTCGTTTTCTCTTACACGATTGGGTTTCAATATATGTTTCGAATAAGGTGGTCTAATAATCCAATGTTGAAATAAAGTCTGACTTTCGTCGAGAATTGCTATTTCTTTTAAAACGTATCTTCCGAAGTTATCAACACAGGCTTGGAAATCTACGAAGAGCCTTGTCATCGTGTGATTGTGAAACATTACTAACTTAGAATTGCATTGGTCTTATATTTTAACTACCGTAGTCAACGAGAATATTTCGATATCGATCGATTTCGATAATATTATCGAATTCGGCATATATTATACAGTTCAATGTCTCCGTAAGAGATTCGGCGAAACGTACATCCATGCGTAAGCTCCCCTGTCTAATCAGGTTCCAATGCGACCCGTTATTAGATGAAAGATCGGGAGTTAGATCGAAAGCCGTAAGACAAAAACCGTAAGGGTAATGATCGCGCGAAATCGAATTTCCCTCGTTTAGGAAATGAATCCCCGTACCACTGAACAAGGTGTGATAGGCCGTCACGTATAATTTATCCTCTGTATAATCGGTTTGCAAAGGCTTTGATGGTATCTGCTGGCCGTCGATATAGAGGGATAAATGCGTCATTTTAAAACGATGAAAATTAAACGGGTTTAACGTCATGTCCCCATTAAAAGCGCGATTCGTCACAAACCCTATTATACATCTTTTAGGTAGTTGGCCGATAAAGATGTTATCAATTATTTTGCTTTGTATCCCCGAGGAGATTGTAAGAACTTTTACATCTACTCTCGTCAGTGGGTATTTGGCTGTTGCCTTCTCCAAAGTTCTGCTATGTGCGATAAGGACCGTAGGATTGATTCGAACGCGTCTCACCATGAGGGTGGCGTCAAGTATTTTTATTTTCGCATAATTTGATTCGCCCATCAAACAGAAACTATCCCTTGTTCGCATCAACTTAACACGGAGCTCGACACCATTTAATAGAAATTTGTCCTGGTTGAAGATATCACAATGTATGTGTCCTATCATATCAACGGGTTTGCTAAGTTTGGTAAACTCTCTTCTTTTCACCAACCCTGGGTTAGTATTATCGACGTTGTCCATCAACCTACCCATGTCGTCATACCAAAGAGACATTGCCAAATGCGATTTCTTAGCCGCAGGTCCATAATTGAGTAGCGTTTCGATATACGCTCTATAAGCGTACGTATTACATGGCGGTGTAATCAATTTCTGATTCAAGTACACGTCAACTTGGGAGAAGATGCTATGTAAAAAGTTATTCACAGGCCCTACATGATGATCGGCCGTCGTTTCTGTACCGTCTTGTTTTATTATTTTCACTGTGGCGTGTAGCAGCGTTTGGGAAAGATCGACATACTCATCTCCTTGACCAGGTACGACGAATTCTATCGGCGAATCATCACTCAGGGACGATAACGGCTTGTAATGTATCCATTGTCCGGATTGGATACTGGCTTGCGTAGGTGGTATCGTAAAGATATCAAGCTCGGATTTGGCACATTCGCATGAATGTGTATGTAGAAAAGACATAGTTTAATCAAATATGTCGAAAGAGCGCTTCACAACTCGTTTCCCCCTATTTTTGCTTCCGGCCCTCGATTTCTTTGTTGGCTTTTTCTTGCGCTCCTTAGCACTTTGCTTCTTACCGCGTCGATGCTTCGTCACAGAATGAGAACTGTTCTTGATACGTTTTATTTTGTACCCTGAACCATTCATTAGATCGTCAACTGTTTGCACAGCCTTTCTCTTGAGATTTTCTCCTGCTTCATCGACTCTGTTTCTTACAGACTGACGAAGTGGTTTATTTTGCACCACATCTCCAAACAAGTTCAAACCGGTTCTGAATGCCTCTTTCCCCAAAGCTTTAACCCCTCTTTTTAAGAGAGGCATTGCCGTCCGAAAGAGACCCCCCAGAAAACTACCAATACCATGTCCCCGTTGATACGGCGAACCTCTGTACACACTATCGATCCCTAAACCGGCTTGATTCTCATAATAATTCATATAGGGATCGCAATGCGATGTTGGTTTTAACCGTTTCAACATCTTAACCATCCTTTAAAATTTTACGAAAATGGAGTTTAACGTACGATGTCCCGAACTCAAATGGGATAGGCTCCCCCGTGTCGTCCCTTATATCTATTTCTATGCAATCAAATTCACGACGCATCACAGGGATATAGTGAGGTGTATCAAATATAATCATTTTCTGCATGCCATAAATATATTTTCTCGTATCAATATTCGCGATTCTCAAAAGAGGTGCACATGTATCTCCAACTATTTGAGATTCAACAATATCGCAGTAAATGAACATTTGGTGAGGAAATCCTAAGAAAATATTTGCAGGATGATTCGAAATGTCACCATTAGTAGCTTGCGTCTTCGGATCGAAACCTAACTGTAGGGCTAGCCTCGTCGAAAATGTTAATTTAGCTTTTTCAATGTTATTAATTTCGGTGTTAAAATTTTTGATGTCCCCGCGTTTCTTTTCTTCTCTCTTTGGGGGTGTTATTTTAACACGTCTCGTATTCTCTTCTATCTCGAAAATAAATCTCGAAGAAATCTTTTTTTTATCATTTATCTCACTTACGAGATCATGAACAGTTTCATAATTTCCAGGGTTTAATTTTAATTTTTCGGCTGGACCGTTCTCTTCCCATATTCTAATAGTGCTGTTATTGTTACTCACAGTAAGAAGCGAACACGGATACTGAAATTCCACCACAGCTACCAACCATTGCCCCTTCAATTCGATACGGCGATGCAACTGCGTTCTGAATTTGGTTGTGGTGTTATCGGGGAATGAGCTACCGGAACTATTACTTGGAAGTGTGATATAAAACTCGTCGTTCATTTTAACTCTTTGATGTTCTTAATTTTAACCCAAGAATTGAAACTTTCAGGATAACCTTCCCACTTGACGAGTGCTTCTCTTCTGGCTCCTTTACCTCTGTAAGCGATAATTTTATCTATTTTGTATTCTTGTGAAGAAGCGCTACGGATGCGTTGTAATTCGGGTTCGTAAAACGTACCTTCGATCTCCACGCCGCGGAGATCTTCGAGGGTATAAACCACCGGCGATCTCTTGATAGTCTTTTTTATTTTGAACACCTCTACAGACCAATTATTCGCATATCCTTTATCGAATGTGGATTTTGTTCTCCCGATTCTCACCAGATCTCCAACGTCGTAGCGATGCGTCTTGAGTTTTGTTTGTCCCTTTACACGATGCAAGTTTTCCAAACTTGGTAAATGTTTTCATCGTTGACATCTACAGGTGCCATTTTAATAGAGGAGTGTGTGGCGTTGTTATAACCCTGAAGTAATTTTGATATCACGTCGATGAATCGTCTAGTATTAAATCTCGTAAAATACCGCCACATTCGTGTTTTAAGAGTACGGTTAAAACGTTCCACGACGCTCGCTTTCACATCAGGATTTTGCGTTACATAGTAATTTATATTTTTTTCTTTGAAAAACTTTCTCACTAATCGTGATGTGAACTCTGTCCCCTTGTCTGTTTGGAGATGTATCGGTTTACGTTTGCTTTTACGGAAAATTTCCTGAAACGCTTTCTTCACGTGCGAACCCGTTTTGCTCTTCAACGGTATTCCCCACGCATATTTACTGAAGACGTCGATTACCGTGAGCAGGTAATTATAATCATCGTTATACATTTTCAAAGATCTCATATCGTTGAGGTCCGCTTGCCAAAGTTCGTCTTTCGTAGTCACAAAATAGCGGTTTCTCGCAAATTTTCTACGAATCTGTTTATGGAGAGTGTACGCTTCTTCTCCTTCTAGCCAAGATTTTACATCTTTTGGTGAATATTTCCCACGCATTTCACTTATTAGAGCTCGGGCACCGGCGAACCCCGCCGGATTAGCAGGGTTAAAATATGCGTCAGCGATACTCATTATAAACGAAACTTTGTCCACCCTTTAATTTTGTAAGGCGAATACCGAAATTTTGCTTTTTTTGCGTAAAGAGGTGACAATGATGACGATTCTGTCGGTTCTGACGGTTCGGGTGACCTTTGCCGTATGAATGTCCACCTTCTTCTATTACCTATATATTCCTGAGGGATGTTTAATTCGCGTAAAGCGCCGCAAAATATTTCCCAGCCTTCGGGGTTGGTGTGCTTACGCGGTCGTATCACATCGTTCAGTAAGTCGGTTATATTTGAGCGCGGTAGGACTCTTCCGCGAACGCTTACAACACCGCGATCATCCCAGGAAACAGTATCGCTACGTAAAAGCTGATCGCGTAACAATTGTGCTTTTCTCCGGAAAGTTTGCGGTACAGAATTTAAAATTTCACTGTCTGCAAACGCCCCTTTCCGTCGTTCTTGATCTATATCACCACCGTGCGGCTGTATCTCGGTTATTTCTGGATTTTTCTCATCTCTAAATTGCATTATCGGCAAGTATATAGGTTTTTTCTCTTTCTCAACCAGATTTAAATATTTTTTCAAAATTTCTCTATATTTTACCCATTTATCTTGATCTGACACATCTTTTTCAAGCAATATATTCCTCATTTCTTCATCCATCCGTGACATTTGGGCATTGCCAGTTCTATGTCTAAAACGTTCGACCGCCTCCGGGGGTATTAACAGCATTTTCTTCGCATGCTCCATGTCTAACCAAATAATGAACCGACGGCGCCTGAAAGTAGGGAACCCAAGAGCAGCGGTATAAATGCGCCCCCAGTTTGGATTATAGCGCGTTTCTTCTTTTTCCAACAATCGCCACGTTTGATAAGTTTGCGTAAGATCTTCTTATGACGGGCTAATTTCCGTTTATGACAAGACTTGAGAGAGATGTTCCCTTTTAATACGTTGAGCGCGCATTCGCAAATCGCCTGAATTAAAGTTTTATCAGCAGTTTTTAAAATCGCTGCTCGTTGCGGAGGTTTGCTTCCGCAAAGAGCTCTAAGGATTTCACGACAGCTCAGAACAGCACGAGACATCTCTTCCGAATGAGCGATATCCCCGGTCGTCGCGGTTTTTATGTTTCGGGATATAAACTCGCACGAATTCGTCTTCGGGAATTATCTTCGTCCTTATTCTATATTCCTCTGGAGTGCATTGTTTCAAGTCGAACAAAATATAACCGTGAGGAATCGAGGTGGCGTCTCTAAAAGCATCTTGAATGAATTTAGGGTTTTCCGGGTAAATTTGTCTAGAAAGATGAAAGATTTGAGCTTTATCCCTCGGATTTTTGAAGCATACAATATAATGGGAGTTGAGAGATATGTCGCGTCTACCTTTCCCTTGATGAAATAAATTTTGTGTTATGAAAATCACGCTCAACCCACGATGATGAGATCCCTTTGTAAAGAGATCGACAACACGATAATCTGATTCCCTCATCATATCGTCAAGGATGATTAACCGCGCATGATTTAAAACATCATCATTGGTCGTATCGTCTATCTCGGGGATTCCTTGATATAATTTTACTTTTGCGTTCTTTCTCAAGCTCGACGGTACAGACTGTGACTCTGAATAACACCAAATAATCTCTCCGACCATGGCATCCACCATAGAATCGATCGCATTTATAAATTTTTCCATGAAAACGGTTTTACCGGAACCTGTTGGTCCTGACACCGTGGCGGTGAAAGGGTGTTTCCAAGGTAACGACATGGCGTCAAATGAAGTTTTAAAGGAGTCATGCTAGGTTTTTATTAAAATAAGTAGAAATTTATATTCTCATATATATACATATATATATATATATATATATATATACATATATATATATATACATATATATACATATATACATATACACATTTATTTAATGACAAAACAGGCATACAAATATACAGATATACAAATATACAAATACACAAATATGCATATATACATACAACTATCACTCTAATGGTAGAAACCTACATAGACAGTTGTCAAACATCGGGTCGCAGTTAGCATGGGACCCTGCAGAAATACACCGTTAATACATAAATGGAAATAAACAATATTTAAAAATAAAATATTCAATCGTCACAATGTACAGGGTGGTATTCATATAATATTTTTTTATAAAGTAGGCACCGGTAAAGCATCGATTCGGAACCTATTCAAATGAATATAAATATACAAATATTAATGAAGATATAAATGCGCAGTTGAACAATACAACAATACAATAAATATATATATATATATACAGAAAATTATACACAATCGGATAAATGGTAGATGCAATTGATGGTTAATGAATGATGCAGTTGATGAATAAATAAATAATACAATTGATTAAATAAATAAATAAATAACATCGGTAAACAGGTGCATTTTCGTTGGTCATGTAATGCGTACTATGAAAGCTGTGGGGGTTGGTGGGCCTCCTTAACTATTTACCATTCTCGAGACCAATTCAATGAAATAATATGTGACGCACAATTATAACTAACTACAAATATACCCGTAAGGTAACGTACCATATTCCCCCACTCTCCGCCTTTTTGTGTAAACAACACGGTAAACTTTCTTTTCGGTGCGCGACACCACATCGTGCTCTTTGGTACGGCGGATTTGGTGGGGGATAATGATAGTTACCGGGGGTGCGCTATTAACTACCATATCCTTAAGTCTATCAAAACACACATGTTTAGAAACAGCTGCATTTACATAAATACCCTTAACCTTGCAAACAGTACTTACCTTTTCAGGTTCACAACCGCAGATTACTTTATACCCATAATTCTTAAGTCCTCCTGAGACAAATTCAGAGATATACGAGCCGTCGCCGTACTCTCTCAATTCGTCTGTCTGATCGCCTAAGTAGGTACCTGTCGGTGGTGACCATTCCCCCTCTTTTATAGTAAAAATTATACTGTCAGTGTCCCAATAGAGTGCTCTTTCTCCCAACTTGTCTAGATAATAATACAACACAAGCCTAGCTTGTGCTGTTGTGTAGCACGCTATTGGAACGCTGACGTTGGGATGGGTTTTCATCCCCTCTACCCTATCTACGTAATTAATGAAAATTGATTCTTCATTAATAGGGAGAATACACTTTACCGTAGAATTAGGGTTGGTTAAAATTTTAAAGAAATTATCCAAATCATTTACAATTACTGTACGGGCGAGGTCCTCCCTTTGGCCGAATTTTCCCCATAGAGAGTTCAACATCAATTTTGATATCGACCTCAGACCCGCGTTGAATTTAATGTCATCATAACATAATTCAACCCCTTCTTCCTTCGTCATACCTTTCACAAAGGCTGATTTCTCAGACTCTGTAACGCAATTGTCAGGCCATCCACTGGCTTGTTGTTTAATTTTAAAAAAGTTATTAATATAATCTACAAAAATCCCGCCTTCCTTTTTCACATGGTCGTGGCACGTAACTTCATACCCCCACAACTCTATCATCTCCAAAATTCGATAGCCTTTGTTCACCGCATACTTCACCTCATCTGTCACCCACGTGCCTGTAAATTTTCTATCATCAGAGTTGTGAGGACAATCAGTTTGCGTACTACGTTCCGCACATGTTCTACACAATGGAAATAATAATATTCCTTCTATACGAACAGGTAGGACGGGATGGTAAAGATCCGTTGGGGGGAGCACCGTGCATTTAAGAAGCCCTTCGCATTCATTCAACGGCGGACACTCATCACCAACGTACATTTTCGGATGCCCAATCGGGTACTTTTTCCATTTATTTACAAATGGGTAAAAAGAGAACATACATCCAAATACTTAATCTGTTCCCCGGGACTAACGCTGTGATAGAGTTTCGCAGCGTTTGTCCTACCGCCGAAGAAAGCATCTCGTGGGTTGAGAGGTTTCTTCGCGGTGTAGGGGTGATTTTCTAGAAACTTTCTTAGATCAGGATCCGACTCTAGCTGTTCGTTATATTCGCACTCCCACATTTCGACGAGCGAACAACCACTCTTTAAGAGGTTTTCACGTCGATACATAGTGGCTTCGAACCGAGAACCCATAGTTTCATTTTGCTTATTAGCAATAGGAGTATGACGGTCAGGAAAACATTTAGGACATCCATGGTAGAAACATCCGTAAAATTCAAAGATTGTTACAGTGTTTCCAGTCTCCAAATACCCATCTACTCTGTAGCCTGCATGTCTAACTTCGCGGCCGTTTGCAGCATGCCTTATTTTAATATTCCGCTTCAACTCTTCGCACAACAACCACATAATGGCTATATGCGATTGGTTGTCTTTCCAGCGGTAACCTCCTGAAGGAACAACACCTATCGTGTTCTCTTTCATGAAATTTCTCCTATATGCTAAGAGACATGCACCAGCAATCGTGTACGCCTCCGTGAAGGGTGAGACCTTTGTCAGGTAGTAAAATAACCTGCTAAATTCGCAGCACGCGGATCTTAACACGCTAACGTCATTAGAGCAATAATCTCTTAATTCTTTTTCAAAATTAAACACAGAATCTGTCTGTGTTTCGTACCACCTATCAAAGTCCTCACGCTCACCGATGGTCATTGATCCGTAGCCAAATGTCTCTTTGGATGGGATAGGACCAACGTAACCTCTATTCCCTAAAGTGTTAAAAAAGTGGGGAAAATACCCTTTTTTTAACGATAAACTTAAATTAAACGCAGAGGGTAGTTTGGAGAGCGCCATGGGTAAAAAGTTTAAAGAATCTACAAATCTAAAATTTTCCACATACATACTAATGATTTTACTCCCTGTTAAGATGACTTTAGGAGTCCAATTAAGTTCATTCACCATGTATTTCAGTAGAAAATGACCGTCATACCCCTTCATGTTGTGCGCTATACATATTATTTTATTAAATTTTGACCTCGGTAATGTTAAATAATTAAAGAGATCGCGAATCGGATCACGCGAATCAAACATGTGTTGTCGGACACCGCACGCGTGACACACGTGATCACTATTCGCTACTCCGGCGCAGTTAAAACAACTCTGCTGTACAACACACAAGACCGGGATATGTTCAAAACCGGTCCACGGCGGTGAAATAGGCTCGTCTTGCCGACATTCAATATCATAATATATATACAGAGTCTTATTTTCACCGACGGCGTTTCCCTGGTCTCTTTGGATATAGCAGAGATGATCTAAGTGACACTCCTTGCGACAGACAGAACAGTAAAGCATATCGCACCTGTGCTGCGCCTCGCCGACACCCTGATTTCCTTTATAAACCCTCCCACAGCTCTCACAGTACTTTTTCCTATCGCATACATTGTTATTTAAATGATGAGCCATGCAGTCACCCCCGAAAAACCATCTATTGCAATCGGTGCATTTAATTTTAGTTTGGGTCTCATCACATGGCCCATCACTCTCACAACGTGGACATTTGTAATTGCACCTGTGTGCGTGCTTATTACTGTAAGGGATGTGACATGGCCTACAGTAATATGAACACGAAAATGCACCTGTTACCGATGTGATTAAATTGTAATGCCCATCACCGTACACCAAATCTATGTGCTTTAGCGGCTGGTGTTGCGATGGTTTCGTCCCTTCAAAAATTATTTCCCTACCCTTCCTACAGCCGAAAACAGTGATATAATACCCTCCTAAGTGTTTCTGGAATTTCTCTAACTCTTTAATCCCACCCCCTTGTATTAAATTTACCCCGGCAGCCGCCATTAAAGCATTTGCCCTATCCACTTGAAGAGTGCCTCTATTTTCTTTAATTTTTTTAAAGTTTTTCCCCGAATCTTCGTGCATCGCAACACCAACCGCTAAAGCCCTTGAGAGACATAGTGCATCGTCCCTTGGTATCACGATGATGGACCTCTTCTTTCTGCAAAATTCATCGAAACTAATCGAGTTAACGTAAGGAGTTCGCCCGAATCCGGCTGGCATGTCCACATGTTGGACTTCCACCCTTAGCGTGCCTGTCGTTATGAACCCCTCGTTACTTTGAATTACTTTTTCAATTCTTTTTGTGATGATGTCCGGGGAAAGTTGGTCTGCTCTCCTGAATGGAATGCAGACCTTCTTTTCCGGCGTATTTAAATTATAAATTGTTACCCCTACCCTATCACTATGCTTCATTCTGTTACGTTTCACAAAATTTAACACCTCGTCAAAACAAACGTCAATCCATTCTACGGGGTTGAAATCCCCGTTTGGCACTCGTAGGTTTACATCGATGGTTCGCCCACTTAATTTAAATTTTTTTTAAATATTTCACCGCATCGGACACAACAACAAAATTTTCTCGCTCACCCTCATCACCATCGCCACCGTTCTCGTCGTGTCCGATCCCTTTATCCTCCTCCTCCGTCGACGTATCAGATGGATTCGACGTTTCTCCATCCGTTTGGTGGGTATCCTCCTTTTGGTGGGTTTCCTCCTTTTGGTGGGTATCCTCCTTTTGGTGGGTTTCCTCTTCCTCTTCCTGTTCCTCCTCCTCCTCCTCCTCCTCCTCATCATCATCACTCACCACAAAAATATCGGGTGATTCAGTACTGTAGTCTGTTGGGAATAATAATAATTAATAATATATATATATATATTAATGATAATAATCAGTAAAATAATTTTTATAACTGATCATAGTGATCACGTTACCTTGGTGATTTTCCAAGGAAACCCCTGTGATGTTATCTCCCTCGTCAGGGTGTAGCGTAGTTATTTCTGAAATAAGATTTGTTAATTTATTCTCTGTATTGATAATAATGATTAACCACATCGGATTCATTTCTTAATTATTGTTAATATTATGACAAATAATAATAAATTATCATCCTACCTTCCATCTTCGGCTTCTTAACCCCCTCCGCCACGGTGACAGTGGAGGCTGCGCGCTTATTCCCGCCGCTTTGTGTTACCAATTTTTCCAAATCGGGGTTTTTCAGCAGCAACTCCCCCATTTGCCGATCTTCTTCAGCCAAGAGGTTTTCTTCCTTTCTTTCACGACCATCTATCAATGTTAATAATAATAATAATGATAATAATATTATTGGTGATGCTGACGATGATAAAAATAATTATAATATCGACATTATTATTATTATTATTGAGAAAACGTGTACTGTACCTTGACTAGCGAAGTTTAGACGCCTTCTCGCCCTCAACTTCTTCTTCGCATCTTCCCTCTTCTGATACGTTCTGCATAAGCTGTAGAGGCGCTCGTCACTCTCCCTCGTCGCCAGGACTATGTCCATTGCCATTATGGCCAACTGGATACATTGTTTCTCCATCTCTCAAACGTTCTAAAAATCAACTATAGTCGATCCAACATCTGAAGACTCCTGGCCTCGAAAACCAATAGGAGACAATAGGAGACTGTTTGTTTGGGAAGGTAGTAGGGAGGAAACCAGTCTCACTCCTGCTCTCGAAGAGATCACATCTGGATGCGTTGCCATTAGAAATTGCGTAGTATATCAGCTGAAGGCGAAAATCCGCAAGAGCTGGCAACGCGCACCGATATCTGCTCTCCCGCACGAAAGTTGAGAGGGGCGATGGAAGGGGAAACGTTCGTGATTGGCTACTTGCTCTAAGTAGGCCAAGAGCCTTCCGATGTTGAATCTACTATAAAACAGCTAAAAACCTCGGCGGCAGTGACGAGAGCATCCCCTAAACGCCTCTTTTATTCTAAATTGTTTGTGGGGGTGGGTTGCGTGGGCGGCCGTTCAAGTTAGGGCCTTGGTGATTGGTGCAAAACACAGCTGACGTCGTAAATCTCTGCTACGGGTTAGGGGGTTCGCTAAGGCCGGGGGCCTGTGGGTAGGGTCAGGGTTTACCCCGCCCCCTTACACAATAAGCGTCGGCGGTGTCGGTGATTTTGGCTCCGTTTGAAAAAAGAGACATTTCTGGTTTATACAATGCGTATTTAAAATATTTTAACGTATGTTTAATGACATTAAATTTCATAAATTTGGTAGTAATAAGAGTAGCCGATATCGTATCTGGTATGTGTAATGTACTACACCGCATTATATAAAATCATCATCATCATATCTTGATTTGTATTGAAAATGTGAGTTCTTATCATACCTGTATCCCTAAGGATACGGTTTCCACATTATGAAAAGATTGTTTAATGACCGAGACCTTTTGGTAAGAAATATTCAAATTACTGTAGCGTTAGGATACATAGGACATATAACCAATGGACTGATAAACTCGTTACACGTTCTGGCATGCGTGGTGTGTAACCTTCTTTACATTTAGAATTCTTTCTAAATCCATAATCAACCGATAGAAGGCAGCATTTTTCGACATGGTTAATCTCTCTCTCTCTCTCTCTCTTACTATCGGGTTGAAGAAGGCACGTCATCGGTTATTCTCTCTCGAGTTGTTGAGTGTACAACACGATAGCGCTGACATTCTTGCCATGGAGTATTCAGGACGGTTTGTTCCTTACACATCTCCAAGGTTTTATAATCCAACTAAAAAACAGGAAAAATACTCAGAAAATAACTACTTGATGAAAACGTTTAAGCAAAAAGGGGTGACCTCGTCAACCAAACGCAAAACATCTACGCCGGACCATTATGATCGTCTTCGAGGTGAGAAAATATCCATCGTAATGGGGTCCACGTTCGATCTCAACACTTCAGGAAACAAGAAGGTCTGCATCGGTTTGGATTTATTCAACAATTTCAACGCTGTTGTTTTCATAGGGAAAAATGGTAACACCGGTGTATCCCTTACCCCTGACCAATGGAAGACAGTTATGTCGTGTAAAGAATCCGCAGATTCTTTCCTTAATTGTGATTTAGGTTCTTATAACGATGATATCCGAACGGGTGATATTGCATTGAGTTTTGGAGAATTCTATGGTGAGAAAGTTATTAAAATTATTAAAGAAGAGAAGTATTGTGTATGGTTGGGTGAATCTTCATGGCGAGGTTTGCTTCGTTTGCGGAGGTGTGTTGAATACGCTCTAGAACGGTGTGGTGAATGGTGCGACGGAACTGCACGCAACGTTTTGGATTCAATAACATACCAATTGAAAGAACATGTTGTACGTAAATGTATGGGGTGCAAAGGCGTCGTACATGAACATTCATGTGGAACAGTAGAAAGTTTTCAAAATGTGCTCGATCATATGTGTGAGGTCGGAGAGAATTTCCTGGAAACAGAAGATAAATGCTTTGACTGTAAAAGATTTTTGAATGAACTTGCTGTGTTCTATAGAAATGAGTGTGTAAATGAGGTTATGAAATTATGTTAAAATTTCTGTCTTTTCTTATGTGTGCATGTTGAATAAAATTGCACCAATGATAAAATGTGTTATTCTTTCATTTTATTCATCCATCATCCGTTGCTAGATTTAAACAAATTATTTACTAATAATAATTATTGTAAACTTTATATAAATGGGTAAAATTTTACTTTAATGTAAATCTAATTTCTTTTGGTCGCACAATACCGGAGACCAGAAGACGTAAAACAACCACATTTCAAGTTTGAAATTCTATATTCTGTAATCGCAATTGAGCGTCTTTCCACAGGCCTCTGAGAGAAAGTTTCTACTAGCACGTAAGCAGGATGGATGTCGCACCACCTTGCACTTACCCGTGTATAATTAGGGCGTCTATGGCGTCATATGACGGCGACAGAAAGGTTCCACTCCCTTGGAGTTGGGGGAGGGTTGGTGTCGCGACGGCGGCCATTACCTCTATAAATTTAGAATGGGTTGTCTCTTTCGACACATCACAGTGATCCATTTCCGGTGCAATATGTCTTTTCGCAGGTACCTGAGAGAAACTTTCCACTCATACGTAGATCCATTTCCGGTGCAATAGAAAGTCTTTTCGCAGGTACCTGAGGAAAGGGTCCGGCTCACACGTAATCGACTTGAGTGTAACACAACTATGCACTTACCCGTGTACATTTAGGTTGGGCCGCCGGGTCTGGCACCCGCAATAAAACATCTGCTAACACGAAATCGATAGTGGGGGAGGAGTAGAGAGTTAGGTTCAAACTCCGATTGTACCTACCTGTCGTCGAAGGTTCCATTATAAGGTAGGGAGCTAGGAAGACAGGTCGTTTGGGAAGGACTGCTTGCTAAGAGACACTTCGATTCCAGGACATAGAAATTTTTAAAATCTTTTTCCTATCGTCTAGGATGGGGGTCTAACACTTCGGAAAGGGATTCGGTTTCAATTTGAACCTCCCGCCTCTGTCACGTCATGCGAAGGGGTGAGGGGACCCTGGCGGGTTACAGAATGCCACATTCGAAGACGGACACAGGTTCATTTTGAAATCCGCGACCACGTGACGTCAGAATATGGGGGGTGGGTGAGGTGCCAAGTGCCACCATCGGCGAGGGGAGGTTCACTTCGAGCTATAACTCTCCCCCACGTGACGTCAGAAGGAGGTGGGGTTGGGTTACAAAGCACCACCTTCGAAGAGGGACTTGGGTTCATTTTGAATTCCCGCTCTCCAGAAAACACTGACGCCAACAGGGGACAGGGGGTGGGGGTGGGCCGTCTGGGTATACTACCATATATACTACTTATGTAAAGCAAAAATATGAGCAAAAATTAAGCGTCACATCACTCTTGAAGGAGTTGAATTGGATATCGCTAGAGGATCGCAGAATAAGCGCTAGGTTAAGGCTTCTGGAGAAATTTAGGTCGGAAGTTCTCTTAGAGGAGGTCTCAGGAATATTAGAGGCACCTACGTACAGGGGCAGGCACGATCACGAGAATAAAATACGAGAGATCGACTGTAGGACCGAGCGATATCAGAGCTCGTTTTTCCCAAGGACCATACGGGATCATAACAGGAGAGTGATTCCCACGAGGGACGTTATTAGGTAGGTTTTGGTGTGCTGCACCCCCTGGCACCCACCGGTCTGGTGATTTGCAGGGTATCATGTAGATGTAGATGTAACTCTAATTTATTTGCGGTATTGGTCGGATTTCTCATAATATTTTCTCTGTTACCTTCTCAATTACACCCATTTTCTTAAGACACCTACAGTCTACACTGCTCTCTAGCCTAAAAAAGCCCTACTATGCTCAAGGATCCTACGCGCTACACCCTGGGATGCCTCCGGCGTGTAATGAACGCCCGAGCCATTTAGGGGTGCCCCACACGATCCGAGGAGAAGAGTCGAGTTGTCTCCCAAGAAGGGAAAATTACCTGATCACTAAAAAGGTCGGAACCGAATTGTCTCCCAGAAGGATCAGGTATATTTTACCGCGTAGGCCGAGTTGTCTCCCGGTCACTAAGAAGGTCGGGACCGAATTGTCTCCCAGAAGGACTTGGTATCCCCTGCCAAACGCTTCTAGCGGCTTGCAGGGTATTTATGTAAATGTATATTTTACCGCGTAGGCCGAGTTGTCTCCCGGCCAAATTTTAAACTGCTGTCATTATCAGGATTAAGTTCATGGCCTTCCCTAACTTTCTCTTCAGTTCTATTATAGTCGTTTCACCAGCTAAAGTCCCTTGGCCAGTTAGCAGCAGCCAATAGGAGACGGTTAGTTTGGCTGGCAACGCGCACCGGTTTCTGCTGTCCTGCACGAAAGTTGAGAGGGGCGATGGAAGGCGGAACGTTCGTGATTGGCTACTTGCTCTAAGTAGGCCAAGAGACTTTAGCTGGTGAACCGACTATAGATATAACTATGTACCCGAGCCGATTCTTGACGGTCAGTGGCGGGAGAGTCGGCAGCCAATGGGATGCTAACGGCAGTAACAACTCCAACCCCCACATATTAAAGGGCTACTGCAAGACACAAATTTAATTTTGTGTTTCCCGTCACTGAAAAAGAAAAAAGTCTCTTACTTATCGAGGGACATAAGTTCAGTTTTCATAAAATGGTATCGGGAAATACCATAAAAGGTGGTCGTGCACTTCAACAAAAAGTTTATGTAAAGCATATGTGAAAACGGATGTTGTGGAAAACGTTATGCACGATCAGGAGAATTTGCAAAAGGACCTTCAGGCTATTACGAAATGGTGTAAAGATTGGCAACTCGATCTGAATATAAAGAAATGCGCCGCAATGAATTTCACGCGCTCCATGAATTTCAACCGTTACCCATACCAAATATCTGAACTAAAGCTAAAATACGTCAATAGCTACAAATACCTAGGAGTCACTCTCAGTAGCAATTTGTCTAGTATAGAGCATATCAAAACCGTTATAGCATCGACAAACAGAATTCAAGGGCTTTCCTCTAGAGTCCTGCGGGGATGCCCCTCGAATGTGAAGGAAATCGCATACTTTTCCCTAATACGACCCATCGTGGAATACTGTTGCGCCGTCTGGGACCCTTTCGAGGAGGGCCTAACTAGAGAGCTCGAAATGGTTCAGCGTAGAGCGGCTAGATTTGTAAAGGGAGAATATCGGTATGATGCGAGTGTATCAGAGATATTGAGGGATCTGAAATGGCAGACGTTGAAGAGTAGAAAAATTAAATACAAAAGGAAACTATTTGAAAAATTCGAAAGTTCTGAATTCGTTGAAGACGTACGCGGCATAGTCGTCGCCATCGGTGTTAGTGAACGTAATGTTAGATCACAGTGCAGGAGAAAATATCTCGAAATTACCGCTAGAACAGAGAAATACTACCGATCCTTTTTCCCAGACGCGATAAGACAATCCAACAGAGGAATTAGCTAGACTTCACTTGGTGTTGTGACACCCCCTGCCAAACGCTTCTAGCGGCTTGCAGGGTATTTATGTAAATGTAAATGTAAAATGTAAATGTTATAGTGGAGTCGGTGCTCGTGCACAATCTCGAGAAAATGTCCGAAAATGTGATTAACAGACAAATTTTAAGTAATAGTGTCAAACGGGCAGCAATCGACGATATGAGTGAACGACCAATGAAACTCACACGGAAGGAACTAAAGAAATCAGACTCTGAAACTATCACAACCACAGACATTGTTCGAGTTCGGAAAAATGTGTATCATGCAAGATCTTCTCATCTGCCGAAATTGCCAAAGAATCCTGGTGAATTTCATGACCTGTTAACCGAACTAGAAATAAAAACCAACAAAGGTGAAAAATTTCTTATGAAAAATGATAAAGTTAACAACACTGTGATTTTTTCGTGCAAAAGCAACTTACTTATTCTGTCCACTTTATCGCATTTATATGTAGACGGTACGTTTGAATATTGTCCTAAGTATTTTTTGCACCTTTTTACATTTCAGGGACTGAAGAATGGACATTATATTCCCCTAGTGTTCTGTTTGCTACCTAATAAAATCGCTGCCAGTTATAAATTGAGTTTCAGTTTCTTGAAAGAAGAATGTACGAAACTGGGCTGCACCATCTCCCCAAGTATCATCACTGCAGACTTTGACACTGCTATACATACAAGTATAGCTGAAGTTTTTCCAGAGAGTGAGATAAGAGGTTGCCGCTTCCACCTAGGACAATCACGGTACAGAAAAATTCAAGAACTAGGTCTGTCCACCGAATATAAAAAGAAAAAGGAGAAAGAAACAGAAGTGTCAAGATACCTTACCTACGTTTTTGGCGTACCATTTCTAAAGCCAGAAGATGTTAGTGATTGTTTTGCACTGGATTTCGCTGAATTTAAACCAGACAATGATTTAGTGACAAGATTTTCGGACTACTTAGTGGATACCTACATCGATGAAAATTCTCGATCTCCTCCACATATGTGGGCTGAACATTCCTCCTCCTTGCAGAGAACTACTAACGCATGAGAGTCATTCCATTCGAAATATAATGCTTCCCTTTATACACCACATCCCAATATACATCAGTTTTTAAATGTTTTATTAGATTTTCAAATCCACACTTATATTAAAATCGGAAGTGTTGACAATGTAATGAAAATAAACGATGCTAATGTATTCAAAAGAAAAGCTTTTGTAGAATCGAAAACTAAAGAACTGGAACAAAATGTAAATTTTAAAATTTTGATTTTGTGAAAGCTATTTCTTATCATTTTAAAGTGTCTCAATTGAAATAATAATTTAAAATAAAAAAGTATTCTGGATTAAGAACTTTAAATATTTGTAGGTTTAACTTGGTTGACAATGTGATGGCATTTTTATTGGCATATGTATGTGTAATATGTTTTATTATGACATTTATGTTATTCAGAGATATTTTTAAAATAAACCACTTACAAATTTATGCCTTATGTTTTGAAGTTAAGATAGGTCATGAACTTAATCCTAATAATGACAATTCGGTCCCGACCTTTTTAGTGACCGGGAGACAACTCGACCTACGCGATAAAATATACCTGGTCCTTCTGGGAGACAATTCGGTCGCGACCTTTTTAGTGACCGGGAGACAACTCGGCCTACGCGATAAAATATACCTGGTCCTTCTGGGAGACAATTCGGTCGCGACCTTTTTAGTGACCGGGAGACAACTCGGCCTACGCGATAAAATATACCTGGTCCTTCTGGGAGAAAATTCGGTCCCGACATTTTTAGTGACTGGGAGACAACTCGGCCTACGCGATAAAATATACCTGGTCCTTCTGGGAGAAAATTCGGTCCCGACCTTTTTAGTGACTGGGAGACAACTCGGCCTACGCGATAAAATATACCTGGTCCTTCTGGGAGACAATTCGGTCGCGACCTTTTTAGTGACCGGGAGACAACTCGGCCTACGGGATAAAATATACCTGGTCCTTCTGGGAGAAAATTCGGTCCCGACCTTTTTAGTGACTGGGAGACAACTCGGCCTACGCGATAAAATATACCTGGTCCTTCTGGGAGAAAATTCGGTCCCGACCTTTTTAGTGACTGGGAGACAACTCGGCCTACGCGATAAAATATACCTGGTCCTTCTGGGAGACAATTCGGTCGCGACCTTTTTAGTGACCGGGAGACAACTCGGCCTACGCGATAAAATATACCTGGTCCTTCTGGGAGAAAATTCGGTCCCGACCTTTATAGTGACTGGGAGACAACTCGGCCTACGCGATGAAATATACCTTGTCCTTCTGGGAGACAATTCGGTCCCGACCTTTTTAGTGACTGGGAGACAACGCGGCCTACGCGATAAAATATACCTGGTCCTTCTGGGAGACAATTCGGTCCCGACCTTTTTAGTGACTGGGAGACAACTCGGCCTACGCGATGAAATATACCTGGTCCTTCTGGGAGACAATTGGGTCCCGACCTTTTTAGTGACTGGGAGACAATTCGGCCTACGCGATAAAATATACCTGGTCCTTCTGGGAGACAATTCGGTCCCGACCTTTTTAGTGACTGGGAGACAACTCGGCCTACGCGATGAAATATACCTTGTCCTTCTGGGAGACAATTCGGTCTCGACCTTTTTAGTGACTGGGAGACAACTCGGCCTACGCGATAAAATATACCTGGACCTTCTGGGAGACAATTCGGTCCCGACCTTTTTAGTGACTGGGAGACAACTCGGCCTACGCGATAAAATATACCTGGTCCTTCTGGGAGACAATTCGGTCCCGAACTTTTTAGTGACTGGGAGACAACTCGGCCTACGCGATAAAATATACCTGGTCCTTCTGGGAGACAATTCGGTCCCGACCTTTTTAGTGACTGGGAGACAACTCGGCCTACGCGATAAAATATACCTGGTCCTTCTGGGAGACAATTCGGTCCCGACCTTTTTAGTGACTGGGAGACAACTCGGCCTACGCGATAAAATATACCTGGTCCTTCTGGGAGACAATTCGGTCCCGACCTTTTTAGTGACTGGGAGACAACTCGGCCTACGCGATAAAATATACCTGGTCCTTCTGGGAGACAATTCGGTCCCGACCATTTTAGTGACTGGGAGACAACCCGGCCTACGCGATAAAATATACCTGGTCCTTCTGGGAGACAATTCGGTCCCGACCTTTTTAGTGACTGGGAGACAACTCGGCCTACGCGATAAAATATACCTATTCCTTCTGGGAGACAATTCGGTCGCGACCTTTTTAGTGACCGGGAGACAACTCGGCCTACGCGATAAAATATACCTGGTCATTCTGGAAGAAAATTCGGTCCCGACCTTTTTAGTGACTGGGAGACAACTCGGCCTACGCGATAAAATATACCTGGTCCTTCTGGGAGACAATTCGGTCCCGACCTTTTAAGTGACTGGGAGACAACTCGGCCTACGCGATTAAATATACCTATTCCTTCTGGGAGACAATTCGGTCGCGACCTTTTTAGTGACCGGGAGACAACTCGGCCTACGCGATAAAATATACCTGGTCCTTCTGGGAGACAATTCGGTCCCGACCTTTTTAGTGACTGGGAGACAACTCGGCCTACGCGATAAAATATACCTGGTCCTTCTGGGAGACAATTCGGTCCCGACCTTTTAAGTGACTGGGAGACAACTCGGCCTACGCGATTAAATATACCTATTCCTTCTGGGAGACAATTCGGTCGCGACCTTTTTAGTGACCGGGAGACAACTCGGCCTACGCGATAAAATATACCTGGTCCTTCTGGGAGACAATTCGGTCCCGACCTTTTTAGTGACTGGGAGACAACTCGGCCTACGCGATGAAATATACCTTGTCCTTTTGGGAGACAATTCGGTCCCGACCTTTTTAGTGACTGGGAGACAACTCGGCCTACGCGATGAAATATACCTTGTCCTTCTGGGAGACAATTCGGTCCCGACCTTTTTAGTGACTGGGAGACAACTCGGCCTACGCGATAAAATATACCTGGTCCTTCTGGGAGACAATTCGGTCCCGACCTTTTTAGTGACTGGGAGACAACTCGGCCTACGCGATTAAATATACCTGGTCCTTCTGGGAGACAATTCGGTCCCGACCTTTTTAGTGACCGGGAGACAACTCGGCCTACGCGATTACATATACCTGGTCCTTCTGAGAGACAATTCGGTCCCGACCTTTTTACTGACCGGGAGACAACTCGGCCTACGCGATAAAATATACCTGGTCCTTCTGCGAGACATTTCGGTCCCGACCTTTTTAGTGACTGGGAGACAACTCGGCCTACGCGATAAAATATACCTGGTCCTTCTGGGAGACAATTCGGTCCCGACCTTTTTAGTGACTGGGAGACAACTCGGCCTACGCGATGAAATATACCTTGTCCTTCTGGGAGACAATTCGGTCCCGACCTTTTAAGTGACTGGGAGACAACTCGGCCTACGCGATAAAATATACCTGGTCCTTCTGGGAGACAATTCGGTCCCGACCTTTTTAGTGACTGGGAGACAACTCGGCCTACGCGATGAAATATACCTTGTCCTTCTGGGAGACAATTCGGTCCCGACCTTTTTAGTGACTGGGAGACAACTCGGCCTACGCGATGAAATATACCTTGTCCTTCTGGGAGACAATTCGGTCCCGACCTTTTTAGTGACTGGGAGACAACTCGGCCAACGCGATAAAATATACCTGGTCCTTCTGGGAGACAATTCGGTCCCGACCTTTTTAGTGACTGGGAGACAACTCGGCCTACGCGATTAAATATACCTGGTCCTTCTGGGAGACAATTCGGTCCCGACCTTTTTAGTGACTGGGAGACAACTCGGCCTACGCGATGAAATATACCTTGTCCTTCTGGGAGACAATTCGGTCCCGACCTCTTAAGTGACTGGGAGACAACTCGGCCTACGCGATAAAATATACCTGGTCCTTCTGGGAGACAATTCGGTCCCGACCTTTTTAGTGACTGGGAGACAACTCGGCCTACGCGATTAAATATACCTGGTCCTTCTGGTAGACAATTCGGTCGCGGCATTTTTAGTGACTGGGAGACAACTCGGCCTACGCGATAAAATATACCTGGTCCTTCTGAGAGACAATTCGGTCCCGACCTTTTTAGTGACTGGGAGTCAACTCGGCCTACGCGATAAAATATACCTGGTCCTTCTGGGAGACAATTCGGTCCCGACCTTTTTAGTGACTGGGAGACAACTCGGCCTACGCGATAAAATATACCTGGTCCTTCTGAGAGACAATTCGGTCCCGACCTTTTTAGTGACTGGGAGACAACTCGGCCTACGCGATAAAATATACCTGGTCCTTCTGGGAGACATTTCGGTCCCGACCTTTTAAGTGACTGGGAGACAACTCGGCCTACGCGATAAAATATACCTGGTCCTTCTGGGAGACAATTCGGTCCCGACCTTTTTAATGACTGGGAGACAACTCGGCCTACGCGATTAAATATACCTGGTCCTTCTGGGAGACATTTCGGTCGCGACCTTTTTAGTGACTGGGAGACAACTCGGCCTACGCGATAAAATATACCTGGTCCTTCTGGGAGACAATTCGGTCCCGACCTTTTTAGTGACTGGGAGACAACTCGGCCTACGCGATTAAATATACCTGGTCCTTCTGAGAGACAATTCGGTCCCGACCTTTTTAGTGACTGGGAGACAACTCGGCCTACGCGATAAAATATACCTGGTCCTTCTGGGAGACATTTCGGTCCCGACCTTTTTAGTGACTGGGAGACAACTCGGCCTACGCGATAAAATATACCTGGTCCTTCTGGGAGACAATTCGGTCCCGACCTTTTTAGTGACTGGGAGACAACTCTGCCTACGCGATTAAATATACTTGGTCCATCTGGGAGACAGTTCGGTCGCGACCTTTTTATTGACTGGGAGACAACTCGGCCTACGCGATTAAATATACCTGGTCCTTCTGGGAGACAATTCGGTCCCGACCTTTTTAGTGACTGGGAGACAACTCGGCCTACGCGATGAAATATACCTTGTCCTTCTGGGAGACAATTCGGTCCCGACCTTTTAAGTGACTGGGAGACAACTCGGCCTACGCGATAAAATATACCTGGTCCTTCTGGAAGACAATTCGGTCCCGACCTTTTTAGTGACTGGGAGACAACTCGGCCTACGCGATGAAATATACCTTGTCCTTCTGGGAGACAATTCGGTCCCGACCTTTTTAGTGACTGGGAGACAACTCGGCCTACGCGATGAAATATACCTTGTCCTTCTGGGAGACAATTCGGTCCCGACCTTTTTAGTGACTGGGAGACAACTCGGCCAACGCGATAAAATATACCTGGTCCTTCTGGGAGACAATTCGGTCCCGACCTTTTTAGTGACTGGGAGACAACTCGGTCTACGCGATTAAATATACCTGGTCCTTCTGGGAGACAATTCGGTCCCGACCTTTTTAGTGACTGGGAGACAACTCGGCCTACGCGATGAAATATACCTTGTCCTTCTGGGAGACAATTAGGTCCCGACCTCTTAAGTGACTGGGAGACAACTCGGCCTACGCGATAAAATATACCTGGTCCTTCTGGGAGACAATTCGGTCCCGACCTTTTTAGTGACTGGGAGACAACTCGGCCTACGCGATTAAATATACCTGGTCCTTCTGGGAGACAATTCGGTCGCGGCATTTTTAGTGACTGGGAGACAACTCGGCCTACGCGATAAAATATACCTGGTCCTTCTGAGAGACAATTCGGTCCCGACCTTTTTAGTGACTGGGAGTCAACTCGGCCTACGCGATAAAATATACCTGGTCCTTCTGGGAGACAATTCGGTCCCGACCTTTTTAGTGACTGGGAGACAACTCGGCCTACGCGATAAAATATACCTGGTCCTTCTGAGAGACAATTCGGTCCCGACCTTTTTAGTGACTGGGAGACAACTCGGCCTACGCGATAAAATATACCTGGTCCTTCTGGGAGACATTTCGGTCCCGACCTTTTTAGTGACTGGGAGACAACTCGGCCTACGCGATAAAATATACCTGGTCCTTCTGGGAGACAATTCGGTCCCGACCTTTTTAGTGACTGGGAGACAACTCGGCCTACGCGATTAAATATACCTGGTCCTTCTGGGAGACATTTCGGTCGCGACCTTTTTAGTGACTGGGAGACAACTCGGCCTACGCGATAAAATATACCTGGTGTTCTGGGAGACAATTCGGTCCCGACCTTTTTAGTGACTGGGAGACAACTCGGCCTACGCGATAAAATATACCTGGTCCTTCTGAGAGACAATTCGGTCCCGACCTTTTTAGTGACTGGGAGACAACTCGGCCTACGCGATAAAATATACCTGGTCCTTCTGGGAGACATTTCGGTCCCGACCTTTTTAGTGACTGGGAGACAACTCGGCCTACGCGATAAAATATACCTGGTCCTTCTGGGAGACAATTCGGTCCCGACCTTTTTAGTGACTGGGAGACAACTCGGCCTACGCGATTAAATATACCTGGTCCTTCTGGGAGACATTTCGGTCGCGACCTTTTTAGTGACTGGGAGACAACTCGGCCTACGCGATAAAATATACCTGGTCCTTCTGGGAGACAATTCGGTCCCGACCTTTTTAGTGACTGGGAGACAACTCGGCCTACGCGATTAAATATACCTGGTCCTTCTGGGAGACAATTCGGTCGCGACCTTTTTAGTGACTGGGAGACAACTCGGCCTACGCGATAAAATATACCTGGTCCTTCTGAGAGACAATTCGGTCCCGACATTTTTAGTGACTGGGAGACAACTCGGCCTACGCGATAAAATATACCTGGTCCTTCTGAGAGACAATTCGGTCCCGACCTTTTTAGTGACCGGGAGACAACTCGGCCTACGCGATTAAATATACCTGGTCCTTCTGAGAGACAATTCGGTCCCGACCTTTTTAGTGACCGGGAGACAACTCGGCCTACGCGATAAAATATACCTGGTCCTTCTGGGAGACATTTCGGTCCCGACCTTTTTAGTGACTGGGAGACAACTCGGCCTACGCGATAAAATATACCTGGTCCTTCTGGGAGACAATTCGGTCCCGACCTTTTTAGTGACTGGGAGACAACTCGGCCTACGCGATTAAATATACCTGGTCCTTCTGGGAGACAATTCGGTCCCGACCTTTTTAGTGACTGGGAGACAACTCGGCCTACGCGATAAAATATACCTGGTCCTTCTGGGAGACAATTCGGTCCCGACCTTTTTAGTGACTGGGAGACAACTCGGCCAACGCGATAAAATATACCTGGTCCTTCTGGGAGACAATTCGGTCCCGACCTTTTTAGTGACCGGGAGACAACTCGGCTTACGCGATAAAATATACCTGGTCCTTCTGGGAGACAATTCGGTCCCGACCTTTTTACTGACTGGGAGACAACTCGGCCTACGCGATAAAATATACCTGGTCCTTCTGGGAGACAATTCGGTCCCGACCTTTTTAGTGACTGGGAGACAACTCGGCCTACGCGATAAAATTACCTGGTCCTTCTGGGAGACAATTCGGTCCCGACCTTTTTAGTGACTGGGAGACAACTCGGCCTACGCGATAAAATATACCTGGTCCTTCTGGGAGACAATTCGGTCCCGACCTTTTTAGTGACTGGGAGACAACTCGGCCTACGCGATAAAATATACCTGGTCCTTCTGGGAGACAATTCGGTCCCGACCTTTTTAGTGACTGGGAGACAACTCGGCCTACGCGATAAAATATACCTGGTCCTTCTGAGAGACAATTCGGTCCCGACCTTTTTAGTGACTGGGAGACAACTCGGCCTACGCGATAAAATATACCTGGTCCTTCTGGGAGACAATTCGGTCCCGACCTTTTTAGTGACTGGGAGACAACTCGGCCTACTCGATAAAATATACCTGGTCCTTCTGGGAGACAATTCGGTCCCGACCTTTTTAGTGACTGGGAGACAACTCGGCCTACGCGATAAAATATACCTGGTCCTTCTGGGAGACAATTCGGTCCCGACCTTTTAAGTGACTGGGAGACAACTCGGCCTACGCGATAAAATATACCTGGTCCTTCTGGGAGACAATTCGGTCCCGACCTTTTTAGTGACTGGGAGAGAACTCGGCCTACGCGATAAAATATACCTGGTCCTTCTGTGAGACAATTCGGTCCCGACCTTTTTAGTGACTGGGAGACAACTCGGCCTACGCGATTAAATATACCTGGTCCTTCTGAGAGACAATTCGGTCCCGACCTTTTTAGTGACTGGGAAACAACTCGGCCTACGCGATAAAATATACCTGGTCCTTCTGGGAGACAATTCGGTCCCGACCTTTTTAGTGACTGGGAGACAACTCGGCCTACGCGATTAAATATACCTGGTCCTTCTGAGAGACAATTCGGTCCCGACCTTTTTAGTGACTGGGAGACAACTCGGCCTACGCGATAAAATATACCTATTCCTTCTGGGAGACAATTCGGTCGCGACCTTTTTAGTGACCGGGAGACAACTCGGCCTACGCGATAAAATATACCTGGTCCTTCTGGGAGAAAATTCGGTCCCGACCTTTTTAGTGACTGGGAGACAACTCGGCCTACGCGATAAAATATACCTGGTCCTTCTGGGAGACAATTCGGTCCCGACCTTTTTAGTGACTGGGAGACAACTCGGCCTACGCGATAAAATATACCTGGTCCTTCTGAGAGACAATTCGGTCCCGACCTTTTTAGTGACTGGGAGACAACTCGGCCTACGTGATAAAATATACCTGGTCCTTCTGAGAGACAATTCGGTCGCGACCTTTTTAGTGACCGGGAGACAATTCGGCCTACGCGATAAAATATACCTGGTCCTTCTGGGAGACAATTCGGTCCCGACCTTTTTAGTGACTGGGAGACAACTCGGCCTACGCGATGAAATATACCTTGTCCTTCTGGGAGACAATTCGGTCCCGACCTTTTTAGTGACTGGGAGACAACTCGGCCTACGCGATAAAATATACCTGGTCCTTCTGGGAGACAATTCGGTCCCGACCTTTTTAGTGACTGGGAGACAACTCGGCCTACGCGATAAAATATACCTGGTCCTTCTGGGAGACAATTCGGTCCCGACCTTTTTAGTGACTGGGAGACAACTCGGCCTACGCGATAAAATTACCTGGTCCGTCTGGGAGACAATTCGGTCCCGACCTTTTTAGTGACTGGGAGACAACTCGGCCTACGCGATAAAATATACCTGGTCCTTCTGGGAGACAATTCGGTCCCGACCTTTTTAGTGACTGGGAGACAACTCGGCCTACGCGATAAAATATACCTGGTCCTTCTGGGAGACAATTCGGTCCCGACCTTTTTAGTGACTGGGAGACAACTCGGCCTACGCGATAAAATATACCTGGTCCTTCTGAGAGACAATTCGGTCCCGACCTTTTTAGTGACTGGGAGACAACTCGGCCTACGCGATAAAATATACCTGGTCCTTCTGGGAGACAATTCGGTCCCGACCTTTTTAGTGACTGGGAGACAACTCGGCCTACTCGATAAAATATACCTGGTCCTTCTGGGAGACAATTCGGTCCCGACCTTTTTAGTGACTGGGAGACAACTCGGCCTACGCGATAAAATATACCTGGTCCTTCTGGGAGACAATTCGGTCCCGACCTTTTTAGTGACTGGGAGACAACTCGGCCTACGCGATAAAATATACCTGGTCCTTCTGGGAGACAATTCGGTCCCGACCTTTTTAGTGACTGGGAGAGAACTCGGCCTACGCGATAAAATATACCTGGTCCTTCTGGGAGACAATTCGGTCCCGACCTTTTTAGTGACTGGGAGACAACTCGGCCTACGCGATTAAATATACCTGGTCCTTCTGAGAGACAATTCGGTCCCGACCTTTTTAGTGACTGGGAAACAACTCGGCCTACGCGATAAAATATACCTGGTCCTTCTGGGAGACAATTCGGTCCCGACCTTTTTAGTGACTGGGAGACAACTCGGCCTACGCGATTAAATATACCTGGTCCTTCTGAGAGACAATTCGGTCCCGACCTTTTTAGTGACTGGGAGACAACTCGGCCTACGCGATAAAATATACCTATTCCTTCTGGGAGACAATTCGGTCGCGACCTTTTTAGTGACCGGGAGACAACTCGGCCTACGCGATAAAATATACCTGGTCCTTCTGGGAGAAAATTCGGTCCCGACCTTTTTAGTGACTGGGAGACAACTCGGCCTACGCGATAAAATATACCTGGTCCTTCTGGGAGACAATTCGGTCCCGACCTTTTTAGTGACTGGGAGACAACTCGGCCTACGCGATAAAATATACCTGGTCCTTCTGAGAGACAATTCGGTCCCGACCTTTTTAGTGACTGGGAGACAACTCGGCCTACGTGATAAAATATACCTGGTCCTTCTGAGAGACAATTCGGTCGCGACCTTTTTAGTGACTGGGAGACAACTCGGCCTACGCGATAAAATATACCTGGTCCTTCTGGGAGACAATTCGGTCCCGACCTTTTTAGTGACTGGGAGACAACTCGGCATACGCGATTAAATATACCTATTCCTTCTGGGAGACAATTCGGTCGCGACCTTTTTAGTGACCGGGAGACAACTCGGCCTACGCGATAAAATATACCTGGTCCTTCTGGGAGAAAATTCGGTCCCGACCTTTTTAGTGACTGGGAGACAACTCGGCCTACGCGATAAAATATACCTGGTCCTTCTGGGAGACAATTCGGTCGCGACCTTTATAGTGACTGGGAGACAACTCGGCCTACGCGATAAAATATACCTGGTCCTTCTGGGAGACAATTCGGTCGCGACCTTTTTAGTGACTGGGAGACAACTCGGCCTACGCGATAAAATATACCTGGTCCTTCTGGGAGGCAATTCGGTCCCGACCTTTTTAGTGATCAGGTAATTTTCCCTTCTTGGGACAGAACTCGACCCTGCCCGATCCTAGAATCGGACGATGGTCAACGAAATCCATCCCTATGATATCCCTAAAGAAACGAATGATATGTTTTTACACTCCCTTTCAAACAGAATTACGAAAATGGACTTCAAATCGATCATTTTGAAATCTCAAATCTCTTCGTCACGCTATCGTTGACGCTCAAACTTTATGTAAGCCATTTCGGTCAACTTTTGCAAGATTGCTTTGTGCAACGAAGTACTTACATAAAGAGTTTTTCAATGAATATCTAGGGTTCGGTTCCAGGCATCAATTTTATATATGCAATTTTGACATCGTCAGATTGACCTAAAGCAACGCTTTCCCGTTGCCAAACTGAATCCCAATATTTGCAAAGACATAATCATCGATGCCATTAGAATTTATTATAATAATGAACGGTTCTTGTTCCGACGTTGACTCGTTGTGGTAAATGCAAGTGGACTGTATAATTTAATAAGGTTAAAATGCATATTTGGAACAATCTCCAGATTTATATTTCTTCTACACAATTAAGGGGTGAAAAACAGACTTCCAAAAAACTGAACACTTAAATGAATCCTCAATAGTACTGCATATCTAGTATCTAAGCACGTTGGCAGTTAGTGTTTGAATCGCACTGTTTAAAGGATAAACACTTCCATTACACTTCATGTGTGAAGTTCACCAAAAATACGTCTCGTCGTGAGAGCGATCATGTAAGAACTCATATGAACTAAACTCTTTCACAAAGGCAACCAACTGGTCGCCTTCCCTTTCACCACAAAGTAATTCACTGGCGCAGCTGTCACATACAATGTAACTCACATATGTACAAGCAACTCACATACAAAGTAACTCACATACAATGTAACTCACATCACGAACAGTTCTTTTAAGCAATATGATCTTTAATGCGACTATCAATGATATTTTAAGTCAAACGAATAACAACAAAGCGGATAATTACGTAGACCCCGACTACGAAACCTACTGCCATTTATCCATAGTAGTGGTATCGTGTGTACCAACGGATCCTGAATAAAAACGATATCCAGGTAGACGCGTGGCACCGCAGACAAAAGAATTAACTAGAAGTCTAATTCGTTGACGGATATGCTTTGCATCAGCATTTTTACGACGGTTCCGTTTTTATTGCGGTCGGCGACGTAAATGGGGGCATCGCCTACATAGGTCTTTAAGTCTACGTCGACACCGAATTTTAACTAACTAAATTATTGTCTACAGCGACATGTAATGCCGTTTTGTTGAGATTCAATGGATCTCGCAAATTTCCGTAGAAGTTCATCTACCTGTTCAGATTCTTCTTCTCTTTTATTTAGAACTGTTTTGTCTCGATATCATGTTTGAAAATGTATTCTATGGAAAAATAAAGAGAGCTGAAAAACGGAACTTTGGGGTAAAGGTCCTTTTAAGTACAAGAACCCCAAGAATTACTATTCCTAGGTACATACCATCTATACTCATCAATGCCTTCTTGAAGATAGAAATGCTAGAGAAAATTTGAATTCCCGCGCCGCGAAGCGATGTTGCCAAGTCGCTCCCCTTCCATAATCTCACTGATATGCCTGGAGCGCGGTTTTCTTTTAAAAAAACCGTAGGAACGCAATTAAAGGACTATTTTGGTGTAGTCTTTCACAGGGAATACAAATAATTCATCAAAAAATAAATATCTTGAGCGACTATTCTGAAATAAAATTGAGGCAGTGTTCTTTGACCTGAAACCATACCTCCTGCTGAGAGGGTTGACTTCGATCCGAGCAAAGGGTCTAAAGGGGCCTGAAACCTACGTCCCGCGGGCCGCATCCGGCCCGGTAGAGCATTTTATGCGGCCCGTGAAGTTTTGGTGAATATATGGTCTGCAATATTTATTACAGACAATTTTGTACATTTTAAGAACTACTATTGTCATAGCATATCATGGAGAAGTTTTCATGGCAAAAATGGTTAAAACATTAATTTCATATTTAAAATCTCTTGAGTAAGTTCCTATACAAACTCTCATTCGGCCCGCCAAGCTACTTGTGCCTTCTAATCCGGCCCGCCAAAGCACCCGCGTGTATGAATGCGGCCCACCACGTAAAAAGGTTGCACGCCCCTGGTCTAAACCCTCGTTACGAGTATCTATTGTGTTTCAAACAAGTTAGGAAAGCGTACAACGTATCACAAATGGGGCGCGTTTCGTGCAATGGAGTATTAGAAAGCAATTATATACCTGTACGTAAGGGAAATAGCGTTTAAAGTCCTTTTCTTCATCATAAATAATCCATTTTCTTCCTATTTAATAGTATTACATGCACACGTAAGGAAATTAAACGTTTGTTAGGGAGATTGTTTATGTTAGCAACAATGAAGAAGTAACCATGCAAGAAATTTTCTAAGTTCAACTCCATATAAGACTTTCTTGTTTGATTTTCTCAATAACGGCTACTCCTACGATGAAAATATATAGAAAAGGAAATACTCAACTTTACTAGTTCTACAACTTTTATTTTAAAAATATTTTGATATGAACAATACTTTACGAGATATGACGAAAATTTAATTTTTTGTCTCTAGTAAAGTGGTACCCCTGATTGGCGTACGTGATTCATTTTTGCGATTTTCTTATTATATTTGATTGAAAGTCCTTAATATCAAATTTCATATATATCCGTTTGGTAGAAGCCGAGAACGAACATGCGGACGGACGGACGGACGGACGGACCGACCGACGATAATAGGCGCTCACGCTGTATGCGAAACGCGCCTAAAAATGACCCAAGCCCTCTCTTGCCAGGTATCCACACAGAATGGATAAAGCCCTATTGCTTTACATATTTATTACGTGATACATCTACATCTACATGATACCCTGCAAATCACCAGACTGGTGGGTGGCAGGGGGTGCAGAACACCAAAACCTACCTAATAATGTCCCTCGTGAGATTCACTCTCCTGTTATGATCCCGTATGGCCCTTGGGAAAAACGAGCTCTGATATCGCTCGGTCCTACAGTCGATCTCTCGTATTTTATTCTCGTGATCGTGCCTGCCCATGTACGTAGGTGCCTCTAATATTCCTGAGACCTCCTCTAAGAGAACTTCCGACCTAAATTTCTCCAGAAGCCTTAACCTAGCGCTAATTCTGCGATCCTCTAGCGATATCCAATTCAACTCCTTCAAGAGTGATGTCACGCTTAATTTTTGCTCATATTTTTGCTTTACGAATCTGGCTGCTCTGCGTTGGATTCTTTCTAACTCAAGTATTTGTCCCTTTTCGTACGGATCCCATATGGTGGAAGCGTATTTCACCTGAGATCTGACCAATGATAAATAACACGTTTCTCGTACCTGTTCTGTGCTACTTCTTACTATTCTGCCTACGAAGCCCAATTTCTTATTAGCTGCGCCTACGATCCTTCGAATATGCATATTCCATGATAGATCACGACATCGCAATCGCAATCCATAAGCTGGAGAAAATGGAGTCTAATACAAAGTTAATAGCAAAATACATTTCTACTTTCTCATATACGATATATATTAAGAATGTATTGTAATCGTGAAAAAATTCGACCTCGAGATTTTGATGGAAATACTTACAGGTTTTAGGTGTACCTGAGCCCGAAAAGTGGTTTTCGCTATGCCGTCTGTCTGTCTGTTACTGATTCTAGAGCCTAAACGGTATAGCGAAAATGAAGGAAATCTCGTACTTAGGCGTTTTATGATACGGAATAAAAGCTATGAAGAAATAATTGAAATTTAATAATAATTAAGGGCCGTTCATTCTGGGCAATTTTAACAACAATTTGATTTTCTTTAAAACGGCTGCAAGGATTTTGATCAAATTTCCTTCAGTTACTTAAGTTTACATCTGCAATAATACTACTTAGTTCAAATTTCTCAAAACTTGAACGAAAAGTCAACTTTAATAACAATCGGACTTTTTAATAAACGGCTCATACGATTGCCAACATATTTCGAATAGTTATTTAAGTTGATCTTTATAATGATTCTACATAATTCATGTTTTTCGAAAGATAACCAAGCGACGCATTTGTATATGCGAAAGTTTGTACAATTATATTATACATATTTTTTATTAAAGCTCAACCTTGAAAACTTCTGATCAAAGGGAAATTATTACGTATATGATATGTAAATCAACAGTAATGAAAAGAATGTCACACCAACATCTTTTATAACGAACAAATAGTCTGAAATTTTTCTTGTTTTATCCTTTTAACGCCGCATAATTTGTAAGGCAAAAAGATTTTACTTTCGAATTATTTTTAAATTCTTACTTTTCTTTTCCTTATTCACTTACTTAGTTATTCACACCAATAAGCTGAATATTTTGATGGAAATAACAAATCAACATAAATATTTTATTTCTACTCTCAGTAACGATTAACACCCAATATAAAATTGAATTTTTCGAGTTTACATTATATAGGTATCTATTTAAAATTACTAACCTGAAACAAAGGGTAACTAATGCAGAAATACGCAGAGGGTATACTGTATACTAAGACAAAACTTTACCCAGTTTTTTAGAGCAAATTACACGGTAGTAATGTTGTTACGATACCAGGAGAAAACGTATGAGCGGTTTTTTTCAATCGACCTGTTTAATTTTTCATAAGGCGTGGATATACGCTATTTGTTCGACAAAGCAGAGGGTATCACCCTATTCACTCGAAAAAAAGTAGAGAGTATACGGCGTATACCACCGTATAGTACCCTCCACTACAGCCCTGGAAATACGCACAAGGAACAAAAGTGGAACGATCCTTCTTCAATAATTAGCAAGGTGGATGTTACGCACAGTTCATGTGAAGGAATGAAAGGTTGTAGCAAACGAAACATTGGGGAAAGCTTCCCTTCTCCCACTAGGCATTCATAACGTTCAAGCAATTCTCAAATGGGTAAATTTTCCCATGGAATTACCGGAAGTCGGTAGATTTTATCTTAGAAAAGACTTGAAGGTCGTATTTGTGGAATGAACCAAGGGACTTGAGGATTAGTGAGCTTGGTTGGGGTTGGATCCCATGGCGACTGGGTATGGTAGCGTGAGAGGGAGGCGATGACCATTTGAAGGTTACTGAGCGGTGAGAAAATTCCGTCTTTCGCTTACACTGTTTATCCGAACCGAAATAAAGGAGCGAAATAGATATCGGTTTTCAATTTCGGTTCGGGTTCGGTTCCACTCCGGCCAAAAATATCGGTTATTTTCGGTTCGGTTCCGGTTCGATGCCCTGAATTTTTGTTAAAGTTGCCTAGAAAAAACTAGCCTCATATTCATTTTTTGAGATACATGATTATGTTGTATTATTTCGGACTTAACCCCTCAACGCCGAGATACGTGTCCTGCACGTCCGAGGTAGTGCTTGCTTTCTTTACTGTTTAACTCACATAATATATCATACATCTATGAAACCATAATATATTTTGAAAGAGGAAACTTTGGGCTTACATGTAATGCATGTCAAATAATTTTACTATTGTTCCTATATTTTATAAACTACGTCAAAGTTTGCGATGAAATTTTCATTTTTGCGCAGAAAATACGGAGCGTCACCACTTTACATTTACATTTACATAAATACCCTGCAAGCCGCTAGAAGCGTTTGGCAGGGGGTGTCACAACACCAAGTGAAGTCTAGCTAATTCCTCTGTTGGATTGTCTTATCGCGTCTGGGAAAAAGGATCGGTAGTATTTCTCTGTTCTAGCGGTAATTTCGAGATATTTTCTCCTGCACTGTGATCTAACATTACGTTCACTAACACCGATGGGGACGACTATGCCGCGTACGTCTTCAACGAATTCGGAACTTTCAAATTTTTCAAATAGTTTCCTCTTGTATTCAATTCTTCTACTCTTCAACGTCTGCCATTTCAGATCTCTCAATAACTCTGATACACTCGCATCATACCGATATTCTCCTTTTACAAATCTAGCCGCTCTACGCTGAACCATTTCGAGCTCTCTAGTTAGGCCCTCCTCGAAAGGGTCCCAGACGGCGCAACAGTATTCCACGATGGGTCGTATTAGGGAAAAGTATGCGATTTCCTTCACATTCGAGGGGCATCCCCGCAGGACTCTAGAGGAAAGCCCTTGAATTCTGTTTGTCGATGCTATAACGGATTTGATATGCTCTCTACTAGACAAATTGCTACTGAGAATTACTCCTAGGTATTTGTAGCTATTGACGTATTTTAGCTTTAGTTCGGATATTTGGTACGGGTAACGGTTGAAATTCGTGGAGCGCGTGAAGTTCATTGCGGCGCATTTCTTTATATTCAGATCGAGTTGCCAATCTTTACACCATTTCGTGATAGCCTGAAGGTCCTTTTGCAAATTCTCCTGATCGTGTATTGTGTTGATTTCTCCATACACAAGTGTGTCATCCGCGAAGAGTCTAACTTTACACTTTATATTATCCGCTAAATCATTTATATATATCAAGAATAACAAAGGTCCGATTACACTTCCCTGAGGCACGCCGGAAGTCACTTTGACGACGTCTGATGCAACTCCATCGAGGACTACTCTCTGGGTTCTATCGGAAAGAAACGAGGCGATCCAATTTACAATTTTCTCGTTAATAGAATAAGCCCTTAATTTTTGCACTATTTTCACGTGAGAAACGGTGTCGAAGGCTTTCCTAAAGTCTAAAAATACTGCATCAACTCCTATTCCTTTATCCGTTGCTTTCACAATATCTTGTGTGAGTAGAGCTAACTGAGTCTCGCATGACCTGCCTCTCCGGAAACCATGCTGGCTACTGTTAAGCGCTTCTTTGCTTTCGAGAAATCGCATTATTGAGCTACCGATAATGTGCTCAAAAACCTTACAGAAGATTGACGTCAACGATATAGGGCGGTAGTTTTCCACTTTTAATTTACTTCCCGTTTTATGTATTGGTGTAACGTTGGCTGTTTTCCATATCAAAGGAACTACACCCTCATCTAAAGATTTTCTGAATAGAAGCTTAAGGTACGGAGCTAATTCGTTTGCTAACGAGTTTATAATGAATGCAGGTATGGCTTCAGGCCCTGGCGATTTTCTTTTGTGGACCTGACTTAGTAATTTGACGATACCGCTTTCGGATATTTCTATGTCGCTCATATTTGAGTCTATACGAGTAGGGAAATCAATGAAATCACCGCTGTCTATTGTGAAGCAATTTTCAAAGAACCGATTTAACATACTAGCCTTAGTAAATGAATCGTGTACACTTTCACCGTTGTCTGTACGTAGAAGAGGTACTGTGGACTGACCTCCTCGCATTTCTCGCACGTACGACCAAAATTCTTTCGAGTCGTTTTTGAGTGAATCCGAGAGTGTCGTGGATCGGTAGGCGTCAAATTCCTTACGCGCTTCGTCTCTTGCAGATTTACGACTATTTCTGTATATTAAATACTCGTTTGCGTGGTCCCTACCAACTTCTTTAAGGTGCTTTATGTGCGCGTGATGCCGTCTTTGTTTCTTGAGCAAGGCACGGAGTTTCGGTTTCACCCACCGTGGGTCCTTGCGATCACGAATTGCTTTAGTTGGGACAAACGTTTTTAGCCCTTCTCGAATTATTCGCAAAATTTCCGTCCAAGAGTCATCTACGCTGTTACTATTCGCAAAATTGATAAATGTCGCTATTTGGTTTGTAACATAATTTTTTAAGCCTGGGAGATCTGCTTTACTAAAGATATAGACTAATCGCGTTGGCTTATATATTGTCGCAGGGGTGTATTTGAAGTCGGCAATTACTATTTTATGATCACCTATGCCGTCTATTGACGCAAGGGATATTCGTAAATCTTAATAACCTTTATATATTTTGAAAGAGGAAGCTTTGACCTTTCTAGTAATGCAAATCTTATAATTTTAATATAGTTTTTATAATCTACGTGAAAGTTTGCAATGAAATTTTCATTTTTGCCCTGAAAAATAGGTGCGCCACCACTTTTTATTGTCTATTGACGCAAGATGTATTTGTAAATGTTAATAACCTTTATATATTTTGAAAGAAGAAGCTTCGGCCTTTCTAGTAATGCATATCTTATAATTTTAATATAGTGTTTATAATCTACGTGAAAGTTTGCAATGAAATTTTCATTTTTGCCCCGAAAATTCGCTAATTACGCAAGGGAGAATCGTCAATCTGAATAAGATATATGTATTTTGATAGAGGAAGCTTTGGCCTTTTCAGTAATGCACGAATTGTAATTTTGCTATTTTTCTAACATTTTATAATCAACGCGAAAGTTTGCGGTGAAATTTTCGTTATTGGGCCGAAAATTTATAGCGCAACCACATACTTTTGTCTAAATAAGCAATGCATATTCGTCCATCTGATTAAGATATACGTACTTTGATAGAGGAAGCTTTGATCTCTTCAGTAATGCACGACCTGTAATTTTACTACCGTTATAACATTTTATAATCAACGCAAAATTTTGCGATGAAATTCTCATTTTCACACGAAATTACGATTCCTCTTTTCACTTTCTCGAAGAAGAAATGTAATCTTTTCCCTTGTATCTTTGTGGAGCCTTGTGAGAAAAGCGTTTGTCCGTTTGAGAAGGAAATATGTCTCCTATATACTAAATACACACATTCCACTTCATATGCTTCTAAAAATCGCTTTTCAATTCACCAAGAATGCTTTCCTCTTCGACGATCCTTCAAAAACCTTCAACGACCGGTTTGTTCCGCTATTTGTATTGTTTGCTGTGTTTACCTATCAAGTCCTTCAGTCCCCCAGGCACACGAAACGGCGCGTTAAAATGAAAGGCTAACTCAAAACCGTAACATGACTGATATTTTAGTGAATCAATAAGTATGTTTTATCGATATTTATCATTAGGGAAAACTAAATAAAACGCATTAAAATCAATTTTTGACATAAATATACATTTTTTATTGATTACAATAATAATAAATGAAATTTATGGACAATCTATAATAATTATAATACACAGTTTTTTCTTTCGTATTCAACGGATCTACGCAGTTTCGATTTCTCAAGTTGACCCATATAGTGCGTGAAGACGAGGAAATGGTCACGCTCGGGTATGATTCACGGTATCTTTTGAAAGACTTCGCTTACAAGAGATATGTTTACGATGCCATAATGTAAATTTCATGCTGAATCCAATAACGCATGTGTACATTTTCTAAAACAATCGGGAAAGGACTTGGGAGCTAATATGTAACTTTTAAAAGTTTTCCGTATTCTGTGTCTGAAATCTCACGATAAATACAACTCCATATCTCTGCTTCTAATGAACGAAATGTAACCAATATTTCTATTTGACTTATGTAATGATTAAAAAATCATTAAGATTGATGACTGCATAACTAAAACGTTTATATTATTAATGAAACGCCTTTAAAAAATCATAAATACAACACTTAGTTAAAAATTTCCAGTCACGACATGGAAAAGTTGGCATGCGGCAAACGTTTTACCTAATTGGTTTAGATAGATATATTCAGCGAATGATGTTTAGTAATGTTTATATGATTCTTTGAATAAGATTTCATGTCAATACCTTTCATAGTTCACGCTATGTTGAAAGTTATAGAAACCGCGAACGCGCACCGTAACATTTAGCGATTACTGTTCATTCGCTTCTATGTCGCAATGTTTGTGTGTGACGCATGATATTTTAAATTATACTGTTTAAAAATTTCATCTTTTATGTAACTACGTAAAACCTTTATCAAAAAACATTGAAAACATCCAAAGTTATGATTTTTTAAAGTTTTTCGCAACTTTTTCATGTTTTTTCAAAGAAATCCTTCGTCCGCTGAGGAGGGAATTCGTAAAAACTCCTCCGTCGTAGAGGGGTTAAACTAAAGTAACACTACGAAATCAAAATCGTTGAAGCAAGTTTTGAACAAATCAAATTGTTGTTAAAATTGACATGAATAAACTTCCCTTAATTATTGCGTATTGTCAACTATTTCTTCATAGCTTCTATTCTGTATGATAAAATGCGTAAGTACGAGATTTCAGCCATTTTTGATCTATCGTTTAGGTTCTAGAGCCGCGGACAGACGGACCGACAGACAGACATTGCGAAAACCACTTTTTCGGACTCAGGTACACCTAAAACGTAGATATCCATCGATATCTCGAGATGGATTTTTATCGCGATTACAATACTTTCTCAATATTCCTATATGAGAAAGTAAAAAGGAATGTGAATGCCGATTTCCGATAATGTAGCGTCTTATTTCTTCTTGAATTTTGTCTTGTGCAGGTCAGCTTTTCGCAGAAAGAGAATTCGGCGGAATGCGATGCTAAATATGAGAAGAGACGGAGCTTGGAAGAAAGCGAAGTAGAGGAGGAGATGGAGAGGAAGAAAAAGGAGCAGGAGGTGGCGGCGGCGGAGGAGGATGGCAAGAAGAGAGGAGGAGGGAGGGAGCAGGAGGTGGCGGAGTTCCGGCGGTTGGTAGGGCAACTCCAAAAAGACCTGAAAGAGAAAACAGAGAGGTGAGTTTCATGTTCAACTTATTGGAGGAGGGAGAGTGAAAAGAAGGAGTGAAAAGATGGAGGAAAATGTGGGATCAACAAACAAGAATCAATACTCATCCTATATGATTCCAGCTTGAATTAGGGTTGCCAATAGTTCTACTTTAAGATAAAATGTCCTCTGTGCTACTCTAATATCAAGTAGGACGCAAAACGCATTTCTCTTTGGAAGGAGATCTACCGGCGACATAGCCCTAATCGATCACCTAACGGGTGGGATTCACGTTGTTTTTCTTTTTTTTACAACTTACCTCTTCCCCTACATCTACTCCACTCATATTTCTCATTTAAGAGATCATAATAGTATATGATGCACTAAATGCGTAGAAATATGAATATAATTAGGAATTTAAATCCAAAATAACAGTTTGCATAGGAGGTGCAGTTTTGGTTTTGAAGCTCGATGTGGAATGGAAAAGCTACTTCACCATGACATAGAGAAGTTGAAAAAAGTATTTTTTTTCATTTTACTCGGCTTGTCTGAAAAAAATTGAGTATAAAAAAAATTGGTTATCAACTTAGGCACCTTCTTCCTTTTCTATTTATGTATTGCCAAAGTATCAAGCTTTTTGCAATATTGTTAATATTCTAAATTTAGATAATATTTTAGGGCTTAGTATGGACAAATTATTTTAAGAACTTCCCACACTAAAATCCCATATATGGTCAATATATGGGAAGTAATATATTTATACATATATTTAAAAATATATGGATTCTATTAGAAATTGGCCCATTTCATATATAGTCACATATATTGAGCCATATATGGGCAATATATGGAAAATAAGTGGAGCCAAGAAAGCAAATATATATGTGAAATATACCCACACTAAAGCCCCATATATGGAACATATACTGTCAATATATGTAGATATATTGGCTATATATGGGCTTATGATATATGAGCGGCCAATATATGTCAAATATATGCAACAATATATGGAATTACCATATATTTTGTATACATATATTTTACATATATGGGAAATATGAGGATTTAAAATATATTTTTCATCCATATATGGCTAAATATATGGATTTAAAATATATGAAAATATATTTAGTATTTTATATATTTTTCATGTATGGGAAATATGTGGGAAAAAAATATATTTTCCTTCCATATATGGATACAAATATGGATTTAAAATAAATGTACATATATTTAATATTTCATATTGGTTTCATATATGGGAAACATGTTGAATAAATATATATATTTGAAATCCATATATTTACCATAATATG
Source organism: Uropetala carovei (assembly GCA_036926305.1). Classification (NCBI taxonomy): domain Eukaryota; kingdom Metazoa; phylum Arthropoda; class Insecta; order Odonata; family Petaluridae; genus Uropetala; species Uropetala carovei. Next base: position 4,595,542 of record JAXCHB010000149.1, read on the forward strand.
ATGAATAATATATGTGAATTTCGGAAATATTTCATACATTCTCCATGTATGAAAAATATGACTTTTTCGTTAACACATATTTAAATATATGCCTTCAAAATATGAACTATATATCTTAAAGTATATGACTATTTATGCATGATATCTGGAATGAAAATATACTTTCAATATATCTCATTGTCAGCACAAAGAATCCTAACTTGGTTCCATCATCATCAACAGCATTGGTAAACATCTATTGTAGTATTATTGGTATATAAAACAACTATTTTTCCTCATTTTGAGTATTGCTCATCATTATTGTTCAGTACAAAAAAATATAATATTGAGAGATTGCAGAAACTGCAATCACGAGCCATGAGAGTGATATTGGAATGTGATGAAAGAACACATTGGAGTGATATGTTAAATGCACTAAATTTTTTTAGTGTGGAACAAAGAATAATATATAACTCACTTATATTTTTGCACAAAATAGTAAAGGATAGGGAGGATAATTATTTTAAAGAATTTTTGATAAGAAATGTACAAAAACATGGGTATGAAATCAGAAACGCAAATAAATTTTATTTGGACATATAAAATAATAGCAGTGCACAAAAGTCTATTTGTGAATCTTATTAAACTCTCCAATAAGATACTTGAGGGTGAGAAGGAAAAGTCTGAATATTTATTTTTAAAATATGTGAGTACATTTGTGAAAAAAGTTTGATTTTAGCAAGTAATAATAAGTAAAATAACTGAAGTCTGTAGGATTTGATGTATGTATTACTTTTAAGTATTTTTTTATTATATATGTATAGTTGCAATGATTTGTAAAATGAATTCGCCATAGCGTAAATATCTTTTATATTTTGAATACGGCATTGTATAATAGCGGCCAAAAATATTAGCTATTGGGTTCGAAATTCTCTAGAGCAGTGACTCGTACTACCACACGGGGTTTGAAATTTGATTCCTGAAATGCGCGCGAGCATTGCCTACAGTATGTTCGCCATTTTGTTTCGTTATTCAGCTGTTTCAAGAAACTATTATATGCTATTAGCATCCGTGTGCCCTGATATAAAAAAACGGCACTGTACGTGATAAGCGTGTTGTTGTGTTGTATCCGAGACCATCTCGAGTAAGCTATTATTTCGTGAAAAGTGGGGAAGTTCGCGTTGGTAAAGTGGGCATCCAGAGTGGACTGCGGCAAGTATTCCATAATCTCCTCGTGGATTCGAAACTTGGACGCCAATATTACGGAGGACTCCTACGTGATACCATGGAGGGCCACGAAAAAGGCGCCTCTTGGAGGATGGCCATGTGATCTACCTGGCAGGTAAGATTTTTATATATATTTAATATGATTGTGTAAAATATTTGTGTATTTTGTTGTTTGTTACCTGTGATAACGAAAATATCTGCTCTCTTTGCTGTAACCGTAGATACCGAAGCAAAAGTGGAAAAATACCTGAAAATGATATTTGGCGATGAAAACGATAACGTAGTGAGGATTCCTAACGTCCAAGAAGAAATTGCAAACGTAAGTATATCTACGTTACCATTGTCAGGCATTAGTTGATAAGATATGATGTTCATGTCTTAGGCAAGGAAAAAATTTGACCGTATTGAACTGTATTAGAGTGGTTGATTTCATATCTACATCTACCCTTTTACTCTGTATAATAAAAGGTACTCTGTGTGTGTATGTGTTAATGACATAACTCCAAAAACAAAAGACCTAGAAGGCTGAAATTTTGCATGCGTACTCGGGATAACCTGGAGGTACCCCGGTTTTTATTATTTTTCATAAATGGTAGACAGTTCGATTATGGGCAACGATCATTATTTCCTATTGAATCAAATGGAAGTTTGGATTTTCGGGTGTGCACCTTTTGTTTATTTTGTTCTTTGAAATACCTACCTAAATATTGAGTTACAAACCTGATACTTAAACCAATCTACGCGTCATTTTATAAGGATTCTAATTATCGAGATGTTTTCCTATACATATTCGTACTTGTTCGCAATTTGCTTTAAATTCAGGGTTTTGGGGTATTTTTCAATCCTTTTTTGAAAATGTTACTATGAGACCTGCATATTTGAAGTTAGATGGTTTGAGTGCTTTTGTACTTAATGTAAACATGTTTTGAAAATATGACACTCGTTTGGATTACTTTGGATTGGTGAACTTATCTAAAAAAAAATGGTAAAAAAAGGGCCAACATTACTAATTTGCTTGATTAAATTAGATTTGGTTAATTAAACGTTAAAATATTATTAATGCATAGGGTCTTATTTTTCATCTAATGATTTTAATTCAGCATTCTAGGTTGGTAGTTAAAGTAAACAAATTCACAACAATGCTATAGAGGCAGAAGAATCCATTAGATAGTGTTTCTCTGAGTTGGTTTGCTGACGCTTGGTTACAGTTCGTTTTTGAATTTCTTCCTATCTAGTTTTAAGTTTTTATAGGTGGCCTCTAAATAGTTTTGTACTTCCTTCTTTGTTATGGTGACTCTACCCAAACTCTTTTAAATTTTTATTTCTAATTTTTCTTTGTAACTTGGAAAGAGAAGAGAGTAACTCACAAATTCAGTTCATAATCTACTTAATATTATTGGTTAAACCATCTTTAGAATTATTAACACCACCTTCTATACTAGAAGATAGTTGAAATCTATAGAAAAATATAATTTCTTCTCTGCCAATGCCAATTAGTTTAGAGTAATAATCATTTTTAAAAGTACAAAAAGAGAGTCTGGTGATAAGTAATTACATTTTGCAAGTATTATAAAATTACTTTTCCATAGCAACAGAATTTCTTCATAATAAAATATGTACTTTTAACAGAGATTCTTATTTTCCACAGATGCCACAATGAAGAGATTTCCCGCAATAACTGCATCTGCATTTGGGGCAGTTATTAACTCAAAAGCGGCTGAAATCCGCCACCAAATGAAAAGAGTGAATAAATAAATTACTTGAATATGTTGTTGTTTCATTTTTTTCCTTTTTGACAACTAAGGTATCCATGTATTTTATACATATGGCTTCATGTATTTCCCATATATTGCTCCATATATTTATAGAGAATGGATCCATATATTTAACATATATTGACTATATACTTTTCCATACATGGGCCCATATGGCTAAATATAATCTCCATATATGGATCCATATATTTCACATATATATTTGCTTTCTTGGCTCCACTTATTTTCCATATATTGCCCATATATGGCTCAATATATGTGACTATATATGAAATGGGCCAATTTCTAATAGAATCCATATATTTTTAAATATATGTATAAATATATTACTTCCCATATATTGACCATATATGGGATTTTAGTGTGGGTAGTGTGGGTTTTGTCAATTAGAGAGAGTTTTCGTCTAAATGCAGGCCAATTTGTTACTTTATTATATCAAAATATGACTGTACATAATTTCTTTCTGCCATAAGAGTATCCGTGAAAATATGATTAAATTTTCGAATACCCGACATAAATTTTGTGAATTTTCTACTTAACTCTCGCGAAGAGTAGGCAACCCTAGCTGGAATTGATAGGATTAATCTCAGCTTTTTCTAAAGATGCATCTCCCATAGTCAGGATTTTTCTCGCATGATATTTAATATACTATGAGACGTGGGAATATTCTTACACGCCGGAAAACAAACGTTCATCCAGTACTTGGATGCTACTATAACATAGAAATTCACACGTAGCAGCTAAAGTTCCGAGTTGCACGAAAACAAACACCCCGGTAAAGGGACTACGCACAGGACGATTTCCAGTAATAGACAGAATTTTTTGTACGCTTTTGGGCCACCTTTACACATATATTGCGAGCCACGGCTGTTAACGCACACGAGAGGGGTTTATTCCTCCCCTCCCTCCGCCTCCCCCCTCGAGAATGTACATACATGTGATGCGCTGCGATATGCACACACCAAAAATATTCCCCTAATTGGGCTCATCTGCTTTCGACAAGGTAAACTATAATTACATGTACAGAGCAATGGGGAAATTAGGTTTTGCTCCGGCTACCTATCGGCAATAACTACACTGTAAAACGTTGACAAGTTGGTAATTCGTCTAGGAGTGAGTCTCTCTCTCCCTTCCACTCTTATCCCTGCTTCCCTGTTGTCACTCTCGTACTTTCTTTACTTCCATCCCTCTCCCTCTCTCTCTCTCCCTCTGTCTCTCTCTCTCCCTCTGTCTCTCTCTCTCTTTCCCATTCACCGAATGTTACTTTACGTGTGGGTCCAATGGTGTTGATGAGCATTCCACCTGCTAATAAGGACTCCACTTTTCGAACGAATGCATATATATTTTCGATGGTAATGAAGCATTAGTTACTTGTTTCATTTCTGGTGTTAATGTTGCTTGCTTGCTGTGCCTCATATAGATGGGAAGCGGTTGCAAAAGAAGAGAGGAGCAAACTAGAGGCTCAGCTGGAGCGGGCCAAGGCTGCTAAGGAAGACGCTGAAAAATTGCTAGCGCAGCAACTTCAGGCTGAGTCGTGAGTAAGGTTTTAATTCGTAAAATTGATTTGTTTAAATGCCAAAGTCACCACAATGGATATTGTAAATTAGAAACGCTAGAATGATGCCACTAGAACAAATAAATTCTTATAGATCTGGCCCTATTGAAACTATACATATTTTGAGATCAATTAAATAAGTGTTACTTAATTTCTTTTTACAACCTATTTATATGCGTATGTAATTAATATACGTGTATAATTGTTGGGCGAAACAAATAATCAGCTTTTGGAAAATATCTCTCACAAATGAGGGGAAGTTATTTGATAATGAACAGTCATTTACGAAGACATTCTATTTTCAAAAAAGCAATTTTATTCATTGCTGGTGATACATTGCGATCACGATCGTTCGAACTATGTAATAGGGAGATTCGCAACTCCTGACGTAGTATCCGGTCACCGTAACATGTACGGACAAGTAGGTACATAAAACACCTTTTAAAGGTTACATCATTTCTAAATACTGTAAACTCCCTGTTATCCGGAATTCCCGGGGAATGGGTTTCCCGGTTAAGTGAATATTCCGGTTGCTTGAGAGTTTTATTGGATAGACTTCAATAAAGCATTTGGATACCAAAATAAGGAACAGATGCAGAATTGTACATTCACCTTCGAATTATTAACCTTTAGCCTAGGTACTCAATTGTCCTTAAATAATTCCTTGGCATTCAAGGAAGTAATTAAACTCAAAGATACAAGTATTCAGCACGTTTAATTTCATTATTTTAATATTTAATAACTGCATGGAATTTCACGTATACATATAGCTATTTACTTATCTTTTGTTCTAATAACAACGCGATGTAAGGGTTAACTTCGTCCAACCTTTAGGATTTTACGAAAAAAATTGTTTCCTTGTCCGAGAGAAGGAGAGAAATTATCCTCACACAACACAATGTAATAGCAGAAATTCTTGAGGCAAATTGATATTAAACAAAAGAGAAGCGAATAGTGACACGAAATCATGACACCATTTCATACAGTGTAATTAGTAAATATTAAAATTATCCATTGTACGTTTTGCATAGTGATACATATATTCCTACACTAATGTTTCAAATAATTCAAAAAATTTATCGGCAGCTTCTTGGTAGGCCGATTTTTTTTATCACCCGAAACATCTAGACGTCTGATCTTAAAACGTGTTAGCCATCCATCTAAAAATGCACACGATTCACTAATCTTCATTTGTTCATAAAAATCTTTGGCCTTTTCAATCAACATTGGTTCAGAAATAGGAGCTTTCTCGGAACGCTTTATAGAAAACCATTCATATATACCAATATCCAATTGCTCAAGTTTCGGCTTTTGAAGAGTTCGCCGACCCCTCTAGGTATCACAGAAGACGTAAGGAATTTCATTCACTGTGATTTCTGTGCTTTAATGTCATAAATAGTAGAAGAACTGACATTGAACTCTTTCATTAAAACATTGTGGTTCTCACTTTTCTCTAAACGTTTTATTATATCAAGTTTCTGGGATAAGGGTAGCACAACCCGTTTCCTTTAGCGCATACTGGAATTTTAGGAGGCTTTTAAAAAAGGTGTGCGAAATATTTCATTTAACATAAACACCGAGTTCAAGAAACATCCACAAGTACGTATTGCGAGTGCTGAAAACGAAAATTTTAGCGGTAACATTCCGAATTAGATGTAAACCAAATATCGGTACAACATACGTACACACTTTCTCATATAGTCTTGCGCCGTTTAGTTATCTTTTGAAAAATATGATCTATGTAGGATCGTTATAAACATCAATTTAATAACTATACGAAATTTGATGAAAATCGTATACCTATGCCGTTTTTTCGAAAATCCAACTGTTATTAAAGTTCATTTATATTTAATAAAACCAGTAAAAACCATAAAACGGTAGAAACTATAAAAACAAATGGTAAAAGTTTTACAAAGTGTAAAAGTAAAAATTACTTTTATACTTTGTGGAACTTTTATGATTTGTTTTTATAGTTTCTACCGTTTTACGATTTTTACTGTTTTACTGTTTTTACTGGTTTTATTAAATACTAGCAGAATTTCCCATTGAATTTCAACGGATTTAGTGAAGCTACTACAGCACAGCATACAAACTCTTTAAAATATATAGTAGATACTTTTAAAATTACAATTAGCATCTCTTAACGATTAATCATATTTGCTTGTAACAATCTGTTTCCGAACGTATTGCATTCAAATATAATGATAATAGTATTTCCTATCATATCACTTTCGCCAAATCCAGCTTCATATCTTGTGTAATAATGCTTATGAAATGTTTACATTTATGTCTTGTAAACAAGAAACCCGTGAAAAAGCAACGTACAGTTGTCCATGATTGAACACTGACTCCGGGAAATGTACACCAGATACGTGAGCTTATTTACATTAATAAACATTGTAATGTAGAATATAATTATTTCACTTACAGAAAATGTAAGATTCCAGTGTTCAATAGACAAAAGAAGGTTCAATTACTTTCATCAATAAACGCTTCCTGAATAATACTAATCAGTATCTATTTACGTTGCTATCCATAAACATCGATCGTTTAGTTGCTTAAACAAAAGTACGAAACGAATAACGCTAAACTTTCGTCTATTTGTAAGCTTCATTGAGCTAACTGAATCGGAGGTAACAATGACGGCCGCCTTGGCAACGCCCGGGTGGGGTACGAAAAATCCACAAAATTTCTAAACAAATAGCTAAAAACTTCGACCGTGTAACATGTAAACTTCGCAGGAATAAGATAGTATAGAGTTTTATTCGTCGAATGAAGCAAAAACGAAAAAAATCGGTCCATATTTACATATTTTTATGCTTGAAGGAAGAATACCTTGCACGTGAACAAATGGATTCGTACGTGTTATCTTATGGAAAAATGTTAATCCCCTATATTGGCAGCACTGATTAATCCCGGTTGACCAAGCGTTGACCATTCACTAAGTTAGGATGTATTGAAGAATCGTACCAAATCTGGTTATTCTATCTTTTATCGTTTAGGAGGAGTTCCATGAACAAACACACGCTTCAAAATATATTATAGATTAATGAAGATATAAACTCAAGTAACTTTAAGGCAAAGTAAAATTAAATCTATTGTCTCATTATTTATTTCTTTTTCCAAGCAGAGCGTCAACATTTGCTTCGCCAGTGATGGAGTATATTTCTGTCGACAAACTTAATTTTCAAGAACATTTCTACGCTAAATAATATTTTCAGGAAAATGATAGTTCGGGAAAATGATAATTCGGGAAAATGAAATATTCGGGAAAATGAATTTCGGGAATATGATCATTAGGGAAAATAAAATTCGGGAAAGTGAATGTGACCGCTTCCATTTAACCCTTAAAGATATGGAGAGAGAGAGAGAGAGAGAGAGAGAGAGAGAGAGGGTGCAGGAGTATAAATAGTTTCAGAATTACTACAACATATCTTAGTCTCCGTCCACATTACATATTTTAGTTTGCGGCTATAATTTTTTTAAATTCAATGTTTTTTTCCTTAGTTATTTTTTATACAATAACAATTTATAATTGTGATTTTTATATGAAGCGCATTTCCGTATATTGTTTGTTTTTATCTATTTTCTCAGCGAATAAATTTTATATTTACATTAATATTATAATCCCGACCGTAATTCATGGTTGTAGAGTAGTCCTGGAGTTACAGAATGGGAGTACCTAAGAATTTCTGGTTAAATACTAGTATGGGCTGTTACTAAGGAACGGACGGAAGCGTAGGAGAGGAAGGGTTAAGAGAGGGGAAGGCGTGCTTCTCTCAAGTTTAGGTCGCCAGAGCGGCCCTAGTGACGCCTCGCGATATTTGCCGTATTCTCGGTGCCAGGCTAGAGCTTATAGCTTAACCGGAGGAATGCGTTAGGAGGAAAAGTGTTCCATACTATTGGAGGCAGTAAAATAGTAAACGCATCAACATCTTCAGTTCTAAGCCATATCTAAGCAATCCGCAAAGTCACGTTATTTTGTCATCATATTGTAAATCCATAGCTATTAGAACCGAAGGGCGATCGAAAACCCTAAACTACATCGGTGGTCGTCGGAGTGCTGCAATATTATTATTGTCAGTCGGCTAACAATAGAGAATATTTTGTTGTCAGAGAGAGAAGAGACTTGAAGGATAAAAAGATTCATCGTTGCGTATTTTATTTTGCTCGTGAAGTGGGAGGGAGATTTAGGGAAATCGCTATAGGAAGAACGTTTTTGGCCGCTGTCTTGGAATTCCACGCCGGTTACCAACCGTTTCAACGCGGCAGATCGCCACGGTAAGTAATATTTTGTCCTTGAATTTCTCAGACAGCGATACGTCTGACAAGCCCTTTGAGGAATAGGTGATATTTTTATCCTCAGTCAACTACGAAATGGTTGACAAATTTGATACGAATTTCAGGTTCAAATTGACATACCTAGTAAAGTAATTCGCCAGGAAATTATTCTAATGATAATGTCTACTAAATCATTGGATTACGGTCTAACATTGAGTTATAAAAAATCATTTGCTGAACAAATCTGAAAGCTTTTACATCTACTATCTGTCTTCCATATATTCTTACATTGCTTCGATGCACTAAATATCATGCAAAGACTCGAAATATGTCATCCCTATGGTTTTCTCTTCAATATTTCTTGTAGCAAAGTTAAATAATATTAGTAAAATACGTATGGATCAACAGATACATTTAATGACCACATCTGAAGCGGTGAAATCATGTAGGTAATTAACTTTCATAATCCAGAAAAATTAAAAAAACAAAATGTGTGCAATAACCATATCACATGTAAACGTCTTTAAAGGAATGTTTGCATTTATATACTAGTAGACGGTGCTTGCATTCAATAATAGTGTAAAAACAACCACTTAAAAATTAGACTTTTAACGGTGTCGTCTTTTTTTCATTGGTTGAGACCTACATTTATATTCATTCCTAATTTCAAAACTCCAGCTTATCTAGAAGTGCTTTATAATTTTTATTTTCGTAAGGTGTTTTAATGGAGCAAAACAGCCCCTAAAAATTTGAATTCCTATAATATCTTATTTTTTCCATAGGTTTTGACAATATATCTATATTCTTGCCGAAGTTCAAATCTCCAGCTAATCTAGAAGTGCCTTATAATTTTTATCCACTTACGGGGCAATAATGTGGCAAAACAGACTATATAATTTGGAATTTCTGCATACGTGATAGGAAATTTGTGAGCGTTCTAACTCAGAAAGTATGTATTATTTCAGTACCAAATTCCAAATACAATGATTTTATAATAAGGGCAAGAGTAGATAAGTTTTTGGACAGTAAAAATCAACCGGAAGTTGATGTTTATAACAGGCTTTTTCAGTTTTTTCGAGTATCTCCTTTAAAGCTCTATTTTCATAAACAATTTATATAACAAATATTGTAGAGAATAATATTTGGGGCAAGTTTTTATTTAAAACAATATTTTGTAAAACCGATAGTTTAATAGATATTTTGATGTACGTTCTAAATTTACGTTAAATACGTCGCTAACAAGGGGAAATCACTACTGATCCCCGACCGATTTGGCTGATACTTCGTATATATGAACGTACGTACATAGATATATACCAGGACCAATAACAAGCCGTTTATATTTTATTAATAAAAACAAGTTAATATTTCCCGAGCCACTGCTTGAGTACCAAACATGGTAAATAAATTTCCAAGAAGAGTTGGTGGCCGAGAGGGCAGAGCTTTCGGCTGCAAATGTCGAGCTCCTCTGTACGATACCGCATTCTTCCGAATTTTAAATGCTTATTTCCAAATAACACAAAGTAAGTGAAATCGTTTTTTCTGCGGATTGGTAAAACTTAATAATTGTGGATAACGCGGCTCCGAGGGGAGGGTGGTGTGTTGTTAATTACTCATGGATATTTTGTTATTCGTAGAAACAGCTCGTTCTCGAGATATTAGACATTATTTGTGGTAGAGCGTTCCGACGGACCAACAGAATAAGGATATTACACGTATAACTAACTAATGATAGCCCACCGTAATCAACTCGATAAAGGCTGCACAGATAGTGAATCTCACTCCGGGCATTAAATTCAGAAAAGAAAGACAAATGAAAGCGTAGTATTGATTAGAATAAAAATTATCTTTTGAAATTTCCATATTTGATATATTATTTTGATCCGTCATATTGACGGGCTATTGCCTGGCTCATACGTAGTTGAAATCCGGTGTTGTTTACCTTTAAATTAAAAAACTATCTTTCATTTTTATTTTCCCCCTTTTAAATAAAATGCAAAATGAGTGTAACATAATTATAATATTGGTTTAAATCATTTATAAATTTAAATTATTTTTAAATTATTTATAAATAATCGGTTTTTTCGGTTTCCGTCAAATATCTCCTTAAAAACGTCGTTATTCGTTATCTTCGCGAGGATCAAAGTTGTAGAGAATAATATTTCTTCCAACTTTAGTTTGAAACAAATTTTCGCAGAACCATCCATTTCGGAGATATTCAACTTTTTCGTAATTTCCAGTATACAGCGCCACAACCATGTAGCGGTGAATTCTGTAAACATATTCAAAATACAATTTATGGCAGTATTGTATTCTTTTACGATACGAAATGATAATTTTGCCTCATAATGCTATTCATAATAATTTAAATATCTATACACCAAATATGGAGAAAGTCATGTGTTGGCCACATCAGATTTATTATTTTTCAGAGTGCAAGGTTTTCTTCCGTCATTCACCAAAATACGTAAATGTGGACCGATTTTCTTCGTTTTTGCTTTATTCGACGGCTATAACTCTACACTATCTTATACTTGCAATGTCTACATGTTACACGGTCGAATCATGCAGATATACGCAATTGCTTTCGAAATTTTACGAATATTTCGTACTCTTTCCGGGCGTTGCCAAGGCGACCGTCATTGTTGCCTCCGATTCAATTAATGCAAATTAAACCTTAAAATAGGTGAAAGAATAGCGTTATTCGCTTCGCACTCTAAGCCTCGAAATTATTGCTGTAGCATTGTCAGCATTTATACATAGCGACATAAATATTTACGGATAATTATTCAGTTAACTGCGTATCAAAGCAATTGAATCTTCCTATCATCGTTTGAATGCTGGAATATTACCTCTTTGTAAGTAGAACCATTATATTATACATCCATAATGTTTATTAACGCAAATAGGCTCACGCATAAATTTAAAATTAAATGAGAATAGGGACACACGTTATTTTTTTAAACACATTACATGGTTATCTTCTCTTCATTGATAATCTACAGAAACGGTTGCATTTATTGTTATATAAAAAAGAAAGGACATATATTTGAATAAAAAGAAAAACATAAAATTTCGCGATCAATTACTGTGTAAGGGAATGCATTTTTAGAGTTAAATGTGAATTATTGAGATCAACTTATTTTACATACTTCATCATTTTTTATAAATCAATTGAAAATTCACCGCGCAAAGATTTCGCGTGATCATCTAGTACATTATTAAATGAGACAGCTACACTTTTATCAGGGAGAATTCCGTTTGCTTGCTTATTTTATTCAAGTACCCGTCCCTTTTCGTACGGATCCCATATGCTGGAAGCGTATTCGACCTGAGATCTGACCAATGATAAATAACACGATTCTCGGACCTGTTCTGTGCTACTTCTTTCTATTCTGCCAACTAACAATAAGCACAAATTCCTGTTGGCTGCAACTACGATCCTTCGAATATGCATATTCCACGATAGATCACGACAAATGGTGACTCCTAAATATTTAACGTATTCTGCAGATTGGATATTCAATCTATCAATTCTGTACTCCGAGTTTAAGTCATTGTTCTTACTCTTCCAGAAACTCAATAGGGAACATTTGCTGTGATTAACTTCGATTTTCCAATCTTGACACCATGCCGAAAGGGCGTTTAAATATTCCTGAAGCGATTTTTTGTAATCCTGGCTCAACTGGGTAGGAATATTTCCCATCAATACTACTGTTTCTTCTCTATTGGAGAGGAAGTCCAACTCACGATATTCGGGTTGGTGCCTCACTTTCCTATCGTTACCATTAATTACTTATGGGGTCCTATATCGAAGGTCTTTCTAAACTCAATGAAAACACCAACCGTCAACCTGAGTGTTTTTAGGCACGAGTGAGTGCCTATTCTTTTCGCTCCAAGGTCATTCAAATCGACTTTTCGTAGATCGCTCATATCTCAGAGCTCGTTTATCGGATCAAAACGATATTCATGTCAATCGATAGCTAAAAGAATGTAGTTTCATTGGGTATAAATTTCAATATCAACAAAATAATTTTTGATTGTGAAACAGCGAGTTGAAAAAAAAGTGCCATTTTGTAACGCTATGTTTTCACGAGATTATTCGAGAACCACGAATCGCACACACACGGTATGCACACCGTTTGATAGCTCATGTCGGGGCACGTATGGTGATAACAATAGCGGACCCAAAAAAATATTGGGTGTGTCCCAAAAAACCCCAAAAATATATCATATTCGGTGTACATGGTCGACAGATATATCAATCGATCGGGCTCGGTGAGACGAATCAAAATGTGTGTAGGTGTTACATATGAAAAATGAATATTTTGGAAGTTATTCGATTTCGAAGAGTTTCAACACCTGCGCGCGCTGCTACGCGGCAGTACCAGTCGGTGCCAGGCACGGCCCTCCCTTCCCCCGCCTACACAGCAATCCCCGCCGTCATGACGGCGGCGGCGATGGTGGTACTGACGCGTCAGTACCATGCCAGCCACGCGTGCGAGAGGAATTCCTTCAGATAATCACAGTCGTGATCGCCGTGAAAACAAAATACAAAGACGTGAGCCAAATCGTGAGTTGACTCGTGCGAGAGTCCGCCGTCATCGCGCCAGACAGCAACAAAATGCATACGAAACAAAATGTTGAAATCGTTAAAAAAGAAGTCTGTCACGGATACCAAGGGATTACCGCACTCGATCTACATCAAGATCAACACAGCGTACATGTTAACAAAGAACATAGATCAACCCGACGGTTTGGTCAACGGAGCGGTGTGTATACTGAAACACGTTGAGAAGCGTGAAGACGGAACCATCAAACGTCTCTGGGTTCAATTCGATGATCCACGCATCGGACGATTGTTGCGTGTTAGGAGCGCCGATTACATTCAACAGCACAACATCGATACGTCCGTGGATCCGGAAGGCCTCGCGGCCGATACCGCGTCGAGGGCAACGAGCAAGCGCATATAGCACGGCGTCAGTTTCCACTGATCAACGCGTCTGCTATCACGATCCACAAATGGCAGGGAGCATCGTTTGATCGAGTGTGCGTACAGTACGAAGATCTCATGACACGGCAGTTGGTTTACGTGGGATTGTCAAGAGCCCGTACACTCGACGGTCTCTATCTATTAGTCAACGATAGGAAACCAAAGAGATTCAAACACTCGACTGACATCGGAAAAGATTTGAGATACACACGGGAGAAAGAGAGCGGACTCAGCGCACCATCCGAGTTGTACGTCCATAGCATTCTCGGTGATCCGGTACACGATCTTCGTACACAATATTCAGGGTCTCGACGCTCAGTTTGCCGATATCTCACAGGATCGTATCGCTCTATCGAGCGACGTGATCTTTCTGTCGGAGGTCAAAAGAAAATATGCAGTAACAGAATTGGAAATCCCGGGATACAGACTATTCACCCAAAACGAACATGCAACCGGAGGCGTAGCATCGTATATTAATAGAGAAACAACAACCGCTACGACAATCTTTTCCATTCTTCGCAACACCGTCGATATATTTGTACCACAAGCCATCGACTATCACATACAGACGTATTTCCTCGCTCGACCATCAGTGAAAGATAGTAAACGACGGCTAGCTGTTAACATTGCCAACTGCTATTTAAATTTTGTAGAAGGCGAAGGTTTAACAGACCGTGTGAATCATTTCAAAGAGTTCATAAATTCATTCGCCAACAGTGCTACGTTGAACAACAGCTCATTGGTTATAGCTGGTGACTTCAATATAAATTTCAGGACCGCCGCGGGGAGAGAAACTATCGCTTATGCAAAAGAGAAGATTGGATTAAAAATGTTTAACCAAGTAGAGTGTTCAACTACACGAGAGAATCATTGATGCTAGTTTGCCAAGGGACTACCTCTACTTAAATTCTCATTGTATCCTGCGTATTAGTTTCATCATTTGGCTCTGATAATATAAATTGCTGCCAGCGAACACTTCGAGATTAGTGATAGTTAGCAGTAAGCTGACAACATGTGTTTGCTTTGTTTAAAAATATGTATCGCAAAACTTTTGTTTTCTTCACTTGTATCTGACATCAGCCAACATTCCACCCTCCCCACACATTGGAAACGCACTCGTGCCCCGCGTAGTGTTGCAAACTTGCAACTCTCTCGTGAATTTTTTTCCTTTCGCATTGCAACAAATTATTCACGAAGAGGGAGAGCTGCGTTTCACATGAGATTCATTTCCTAAACCAGTGTTGGCTTTTGCTTAACGAAAAACGACCATCTAAAAGCGCATAACAGAGATAACGATTATATGCTCTAGAACAGTGCTTCCCAAACATTCGAGCTCCGCGGACCACTACAGCAACCCTCCAGGCCCTGCGGACCACCTCATTTCTGACACAGACGTACTTACTGTAACCACATTAACGAAAAGGGGTTAATTTGACTGCGGATAGGTGAAATCTGGAATTACGAAGGAGTAGAAAAATCTTTAAGCTAACTAGGTACAGTCGTTTTCAAAAGTCTATCCACAAATGGAGTGGCGCCACTATCGCCCTCGTTAATGTATTTAACTTCATCCATTACCTACGTATTCCATGACTGAACTAGAATCGAGTATTCCCACAGTGATTTATGTCCAGTATTTTAGTTAAATCACCTTTTTATCAATGATTACTGGAAAATAATGTTCAGAAGTGAATCAAATCCATCTATTTAAGTAATTATTGAAAAATCTTCTACTAAAAATTTGCGAGCGACAATAACAAGAATGAATAAGAGCTAATAGAAGTCATTGTTGTTCTTATTTATGGAATTCATTGCAGGGCAAGCGAATCACTGTAACCGAAGATCTAATTACTAAAGTGACGTATCAAATATGAATATTCATTCTTTGATTCCGCTTCTTTCACTTTAGTCGCACATTCTATTAATTTAATCTGGCACTTCCTGGCTTCTAATTATAACTCAATGAATACTCGCGCAAACTTCGTCACCATTCCTTTATTTCAAGAAAATAGCGATAATATGTAGTCAATGAATCGCTTCATAAAATTCATTTACTACTAAGTAATCGCAACAAATAAAAAAAATTAAGCCCACCGAGGATTGAATCTCTGCATACGAGATCAGAAGCGACGGAAGGACGGACGGACGGACGGCAGACGCTCTATCCACTCTGCCACATAAACCTGTGATGTAGATGTTATGAAATTGTTGTAAGCTGTCTACTTTTCACGTCTGCGTTCGAGTTTCATTCAAAAAGATATCGAGAAAGGAACTGATCGATGCAACGGTTATAGAATTTTGTTTTTAATGCTATGAATGCGCCTAAACACAAAAATCGCCGGTAGCAATATGCGGTGAAATAAAATATTACTTTCAAACGGTCTGTGAAAATTTAAGATGCAAAGGATTTAAATTATCTACTTAAATAGATGGATTTGATTCACTTCTGAACATTATTTTCCAGTAATCATTGATAAAAAGGTGATTTAACTAAAATACTGGACATAAATCACTGTGGGAATACTCGATTCTAGTTCAGTCATGGAATACGTAGGTAATGGATGAAGTTAAATACATTAACGAGGGCGAAAGTGGCGCCACTCCATTTGTGGATAGGCTTTTGGAAACGACTGTACATTACTAATGTATTGAATACTTGTGATAGTGTAAGAATTAATTAACTTTTCCCACAAAAAATTCAACCAAATATGCGGTTCATTCTAAAAAATTACATTATGGAAACCTTCGCGTACCATAGTTTGCGAAGCACTGCTCTAGAATCTTAAAAGATAATGACGTCAAGGAAATTGGTCTATAATTTTCGGGTTTCTCTTGTGGATGGGCGTTACGTATGCTAGTTTCCAGTCTTTCCGAACGGTACCATGTGCAACGGATTTTTCGAATATTACTTTCAAATAATAACACGTGCGGGTATTCCCTCTGCTCCGGGAGACTTATTTTCCTTAATCGACTCTACAGTGCGTCTCACGTTCACTGTGCAGTACAGGCTCTTATGGGAGTTTCGATTCCCATGTATTCTTCCCTATAGCGAAAAAATAGCCTCTCAAAGGGGTCTTGCGCTCGAAGAAATATTGTTTAAGCACGATTTATTGGTTTGTTTTCTTGTTTTTACAGTACGGTATCGTTCCAAATATAACGTTATGTTTTAACTAATCATCACGTATATGAATTATATTTATTAAACATAAATAACTTTGCTAAAAAGCAAAAACGATCGGGAAATGCCGCTTCTTCCGTTTCGGTGAAATAAAAATTGCGTTATCTCACTCCTATTTCATCAAAATCAGTCGGTTTTTTTTCTGAGGCTTCTTTCAAGAATGGAGATGGGTAATGTCTGCTTTGAAACCATGAAAAGTTTTTGAAACTCTTTCCAAAAATTCTTTTTGGATAACATAACCTTCGCAATTCCCGACTATGCAGGCAAATTTTGACGTCTATGTGAAGAACTTCGTTTTTTGCGTGACGAAGATCTTATCAAGAGTGAAATGCTCAGAAAGGTTGAAATTTTTATTTGTTCTTTATTTCGTAACGATATCTTAGATAGTTTTCGAGATATTGAATTGTATATAAGAGCGCGGAAACGAACACGGAGCGGCGCAAGACTTCATTGCTTCTTCCGTTTCGGTAAAATTAAAATTGCGTTATCTCAATCCTATTTCATCAAAAACCCTCGGTTTTCTTTCCAGAGGTTTCTTTCAAGAATGGAGATGGCGAATGTCTGCTTTGAAACCATGAAAAGTTTTTGAAACTCATTCCAAAAATTCTCTTTGTATAACATAACCTTCGAAATTCACGACTACACAGACAAATTTTACGTCTCTGTAAAGTACTTCGTTTTTTCGCGTGACGAAGATCTTATCAAGAGTGAAATGCTCAGGTCTTTATTTCGTAACGAGGGAACCCAGGATTTCTTACCCTCAATTCGTGGCAAAACGTGGAATGGTTCATATGCACTTACGCTTGCATATTTCTTGCCTCCTTCCACTTTGCCCGCAGTTTGCCTCCTTCGCTTCTCGGCTTTCCCAATTACTTAACCTTATCCCTTCCCAGAGGCTGGAGAGGAGTCGGTCGAGGCAAAAGTATTTTTTGCCCTTCTCCCTCTATTGAGACCCTTATTTACCTTTAGCGTCTTCTCCTTCACAGAAGTACGAGATGCTACTCAGCGCTTGGATTCTTTTTTCCTTTAGGCCACAAAGTAACGACGGGAGGCCGTTTATTGTCATCCTAACTGAAACTCCACGCAAATACTTTCTTTTTTTGGAGTTCCTACCCTAAACGGCACGTGCGAAGAGTCTATGAATGACCTATTTTTAACTTAAGTTCGGAGGGAAGACATGCGGGATGCACCGTCTGGAAAAATATCAGTCCAACTCGAACATCCTTAGTGACAGTGTGTGATAGCGAGTGCAGGCAAAAGTATTTTGTGTCTTGGTACAGTTATTTTCCTTGTATCTGTGACACCATGGATAATGAAGGAAATAAGAGGAGGTTTACGAAAAGACTAAGGAGCAAAGAAAAAACTGTAATATTGAATGTTTCCCAATATTTTTTTTTTTAAATGAGCGTGAGTGATGCTGGAAAGAAAACCGAGGGTTTTTGATGAAATAGGATTGAGATAACGCAATTTTAATTTTACCGAAACGGAAGAAGCGGCATTTTCCGATCGTTTTTGCTTTTTAGCAAAGCTATTTATGTTTAATAAATATAATTCTTATACGTGATGATTAATTAATACATAACGTTATATTTGGAATGATACCGTATTGTAAAAACAAGAAAACAAACCAATAAATCGTGCTTAAACAATATTTCTTCGTGCGCAGGACCCCTTTGAGAGGCTATTTTTTCGCTATAGGGAAGAATACATGGGAATCGAAACTCCCATAAGAGCCTTTACTGCACAGTGAACGTGAGATGCACAGTAGATGGTGCGCGATACCTGTTTCATAGAATATCAAATGTTCCATCGAATTTCCCTCATCATTCAAAGCTGGTTCCTCAAATTCGTTGCTCACTGAAGTAAAGGCTTTCTGAAAGTGTTCATTTAACAAGTTCGCTTTTTCCGCGCTGTCATGTACTACATCACCTGCCTCCGTTCTCAATGACGCTATGGTGGGGCCTCTACCATGAACCTCCCTATCGTACGACCAAAATGCTTTCGGATTTTCTTTCAAATTACTATGCAGAACTTTCTTTTTGTAATCATTAAGTGCTTCTCGCATTGTTACTCTAGCTCTTGACCGCGCCTCTCTGTATTGATGCCGTATCGTTGACCTCTGTTCCTCTGTGACTTTCGAAGAATTATTATTTAAGCGAGCGTGAAATTTTCTTTGCCGTCTAAAGGCCCTCTCACACTGAGGAGAAAAGGCCCGCTCACACTAAGGAGAAACGCGGCGAAGCGAAGAGAAGCGCGGCTACAAGAAAAATATTCTTACCGAGGAGTTAAATGGACCCGCTCACACTTAAAATCCTAGTTGAACGCTTACTGCTGCAGCCATTGAAAGCTCGAGAGAGTCGATGGAAAGGGGAGAAAGTCATGTGTCTGTCGCCATCGTGCTGTTCGCATCGCTCCGAGTTCGACTGTGTTGCCAGATCTACCGCGTTTACGCCTCGGCATTCGCATGCCACTTTCTTCAAGAGCGGATATCGGGCAAGAACGTACTCCTTTCCCGCTCCTCTCGAAAACTTCAAATGGTGGTGGAAGGGGAAAGCCCTTTGATTGGCTATTCACAGAGCCAAGGTCGAGCTTCATAAGGCTAGAAAACGGGTTATAGACGCGACGAAGGGAGCGGAAGCGAGGAGAAGCGGAAAGGATTTCTTTAGGAGAATATTTCTTCGCTTCGTCTGACGTCACGAGGCGAAGTTTTGTGCGATCGGCAGCCTTCGTGAAGGTTCGAGGGCATTCGTCATTTTTTCTTTTCATCTGGCCATCGCCAGCAGTCGCTGAGATGGGTACGCACGGGAGATCGGGAATCATCGTGAAGGTTCGGGCGCATTCGTAATAGAATCCGCCTAGATGACGTATTTTCTTCGGCTTACAGAAGAGTTAGAGAAAAAAAATCGGTACAACTTATATTGTACAAACTTTTTCATATATAGGAACTAATGCGTCGTTTAGTTATCTTCAGAAATTGAAAATCGTATGAGCCTGTTTTTAGAAAATCCAATTTTTGTTAAAGTTGCCCAAGAATAAACTAGCCTTATATTCACTCATTGAGAAAAATAAAATACGTAGTATTATTTTAGATGTATACTGAAGTAAGTGTACGAAATTTGATCAAAATCGTTAGAGCCGTTATTGAGAAAACCGAATTATTGTTAAAGTAGCCTAGAATAAATTCATTGAGAAAAATAAAATACGTATTATTATTCTAGATGTATACACAAGTAACTGTACGAAATTTGATCAAAATCGTTAGAGACGTTTCTTAGAAAATCAAATTGGTGTTAAAATGCGTAGAATAAACTTTCCTTAATTATTAAGTAATGTCAACCATTTCATTGTATACTCTGCTTAGTATGATAAAATGCCTAAGTAAGAAATTTCATTAATTTCGTTCTACCGTCTAGGCTCCAGCGCCAGTAAGAGACAGACAGACAGACGGAATTGCGAAAACCACTTTTTCGGATTCAGCGACTGCTGAAACGTATATTTCCGTAAAAATCTCGTGGTCGAATTTTTTCCCGAAAACAATACTTTCTCGATAATTCGTATTAGAAAGTAAAAATTGAATATCTCCGAAATGGATGGTTCTACGTAAATTAGTTTCAAAAAAAGTTGGAAGAAATATTATTCTCAACAACTTTGGTCCTCGCGAAGATTACGAATAACGACGTTCTGAAGGAGATATGACGGAAACCGAAAAAACTGATTATTTATTAATAATTCCTAAACCATAACTGCTATAGAAAATTGTTTCAAATGAAAGTTGTAGGAAATTACATTCTCTATAACGTTTGTATACAATTGTTTATACAATAATGATGTTTTAACGGAGAAATATGGCAAAAACCGAATCGGGTTTCGAATAAACCTTGACTTCCGTTTAACCGTTATTGTCGAAAAACTAATCAGTTCCTTGTGATCATGCATAAGTGTTATATTTGATGTTTAGTAAGGATATAGCAAGTACTTTTTGAGTTAGAGCGCCTATAATCTCACACACACACACACACACACACACACACACAGTCATCATTCCGAAAATAGTCTAAGCGTGTGAGGGACCTCAAAACGTGCGTTTCCGTTGAAATCTCAAAGTCGATTTTTTTCGTGATCGCAATACTTTCCCATTACTTCGTACGGAGAAAGTAGAAATCTGATGTGGCCAACGCAGGATTTTCTCCATATTTGAGGTATAGATATTTAAATTATTATTAATAGCATAATGAGGCAAAATCATTATTCCGTATCGGAAAGGAATACAGTCGTCCTTACTGTCGTAAATTACATATATTTTGAATATGTTCACAGAATTCACCGCTACATGGTGGTGGCGCTGTACACTGGTATTAAGAAAAAGCAAAATATCTCCGAAATGGATGGTTCTACGAAAGTTTGTTTCAAACAAAACTTGGAAGAAATATTATTCTCTATAACTTTGGTCCTCACTAAGATTACCAATCACGACGTTTTTAAGGAGATATTTGACGGAAACCGAAAACCCCGACTATTTATAAATAATTCCTAAACAATAACTGCTATGGAAAATTGTTTCAAATAAAAGTTGAAGGAAATTACATTCTCTATAGCATTTGTATAGATTTGTATATACAATAATGTTGTTTTAACGGAGAAATATCGCAAAAACCGAATCGGGTTTCGAATAAACCTCGACTTCCGTTTAACCGTTATTGTCCAGAAGCTAATCAGTTCTTTACGCTCATGCTAAAGTGATATATCTGAAATTTGGTGACGATGTGTTAAGTACTTTTTGAGTTAGAGCGCACACAATCACACACACACAGACATCATTCCAAAGAGAGTCTAAACGTGTTCTAGGCACCTGAAAACGTGTATTTCCATTGAAATCTCGAAGTCGATTTTTTTCGTGAATACAATACTTTCCCATTTCTACGTATGGAGAAAGTAAAAAGTAATATCTACTTAATAATAATAATAATCTGTAATACAGATATTACAATACTATACCTACTGACGTTATGATACAAAGATCTGATATGTATCAGTGATACCTGTTTCAGCTGTTTATATATCCTGTTGCTTAACAATACAATGTTATTGTGTGCCACATATTGCCTTAGCGTTTTATTATATAGATTGAAATATCTATACCCCATGTATGGAGAAAGTCATGTGTTGGCCACATCAGATTTTTTATTTCCTAGATCAGTCTGGGGTCATAACAGAGAATCAAGCCTGCAAGCGGAAATTATTAGGGATATTTACCCTCTCTCGCCCATCTGTTTAATTAATCGCAGACTATCGCATGGGTACAGTTCTGAACCTTTATAAATAGCCTGCAAGCCACCGCAATTTGTGGCAGTGAGAGATTATCTCCGACCTATCATATTATTCTCCTATTATGCTATCTTATTGTCGTGGGGAAGAAGGATCCCTTTTGTCTATCCGTCCTACAATCAATTTCTCGAATCTTGTCAGTGTGGTCGTGGCTTCCTACGTAACTTGGGCTCATAATTACGCATGGTGAATCATCAAAAGGGCCGGCTCTACAATACAAGCAGACCAAGCTACCGCTTGGGGCGCCGAATTCTTAGGGGCGCCAAATTTTCCTGGCAAAAACTTTCCATTTGGTTTTCCATTGATATGTTTAGTGTTTGCAGGTTGCGAATGAATGTGAAAATTTGACTTCAAATGAATGTTCAGGGGCAGCTCTACTCCGAATGGTAAAATAGTATTTCCGAAATTGGCTTCCGAGAAAACTACCGAATACAGATGTCTGGATGTGGTTTTTCCAACATTTTATTACTGTTAAGGTATGTACACATATGCGCATTTCCCGGCAACAGAACAGCGAACCGCGCAGCGGATCGAGCAGCGAACCAAGCAGCGAATCAAACCTTGCAACAAGAGGGCGCTCGGCACAGTGTTGCAAATCGTTGTTCGCCTGTTTTCCGCCAGTATCCTTTCGGTCTCCGAGTAGACATGACTGCTCTTCAAGTAGCTCCTGCAGTTTATATTTTTGTGCATAAATACGCTTCCAAGAAGGAAAATTGGTTTGGTTAAATAAATAAATTATGTATCTGTTCGCGCCATTTAAAGGATTGAATACGCGCGGTATACTATTTCCTTGGACTGTCGTAATATGTGCGCGAGAGGGAGCCACCTGGGGCATGAGTTCACGGCTCACGGGTTGGTCGCTGTTGGAGTTTTATGAAGGCACTGTGTCTCGGTGGAAGTGGGTCGAAGGTTGTCGTCGTGGACGGAGAGTTGTTGGAGAAGTCTGTCGAAGGTTGTCGTCGTGGATACCGGATGAGTGGGGATCGACAAGGAGGAGCCGAAAGTTCCCTAATACTGAAGGCAAAGGACCCAAGAGAAGAGGTGAGTGGTGGATTATTGTCCCGGGTTTGGGTTCCCGTCTCAGTGTCTCTCGCATAGAATTAAAATTAGATTGCAGTCCACTTCGTTCTCGTGCAAATCGCAAACAATTTGGTCCTTCGGGCCGGATGGCCTATGGGTTTTATAAAAATTTGTCGTTAAATGAATTTCGTCTTCGTTAAAGTGTGTCAGCTTTCCTCCATATATTTTCGCTGAGAATTTGTTACTTTGTACAGTAAAGTGGCATTTGTTGCATTTTTCGTTTGGTAAGCATGCCTACGATCGAAGAATTATTAGCAAAGGAGGAGTTAATTTCGCAGAAAATTATTCGTATCGAGGAGGTGGCTAGTCGGGTCAAAAGGGATCCGGCTAACAAGAAAGATGCGGCGTTATTGCGGGTAATGTCGGAAGGATTGGATCAAATGTTTGATCGCTATCATGAAATTCTGGCGAAAATCGTGTTGAATTATAAGAAACAAAATGATGACCAAGCCGAAGTTTTTCAGTCTAAGTTTGAATCTAGTTACTATAACGTTAAGGCGGTATGGGCAATTATGCTTCTTTTGGAGGGATCGGGGTCAAATAAAGATGCGTCAGTTTCTCCTAACAAGGGATATCGGGCATTGCGCTACCCAGATTGAACTTAACTGAATTTAATGGAGACCTTAAGGCATGACAAGGTTTTCATGACATGTTTGAGGCTACGATTCATCATAGTACCGAATTGTCTGATATACAGAAATTTATGTATTTGCGGTCATGTCTAAAAGGAGAGGCATTGTCGTTGGTGTCATCTTTGCCGATTACTAGTGCGAATTATTCGGTGGCGTGAGAGTTGTTGATGTCACGCTACAGTGAACCGTCATTGTTAACGAACGCCTATTTGGAAGGGCTACTGGGTTCAAAATTAGTGGAGCGAGCACCCGAACAATTGCATACTTCCGTTACCTTGTTGACGGAATATACGGGCGCTCTAACGGTGTTAGGGCATCGCGTCGAAGATTGGGCCGTACTTCTTTTGTTTATTTTACGAAAGAAGCTCAGCGCAGATCTGAGAGAGAGGTGGGAGAAAAATGTTTCGGAGGAAGGGTTGTCGACGGTGAAATGTTTTATTTCCTTCTTGGAAAAGGAGGCTCGGGTGCTGGAAGCAGCCAAATGTGGGCCTTCGAAAGGAAGTTCGCCCGGTATTAGATCATCGGGAATACAAATGGAGAAAAAAATTCACGAGAGAGTTGCAAGTTTGCAACACTACGCGGGGCACGAGTGCGTTTTCAATGTGTGGGGAGCGTGGAATGTTGGATGATGTCAGATACAAGTGAAGAAAACCAAAGTTTTGCGATACAAATTTTTAAACAAAACAAACACGTCAGCTTACTGCTAACTATCACTAATCTCCAACTGTTCGCTGGCAGCAATTTATATTATCAGAGCCAAATGATGAGACTAATACGCAGGATACAATGAGAATTTAAGTAGCGAAGATAGCATCAATGATTCTCTCGTAGGTAGTTGAACACTCTACTTGGTTTAACATTTTTAATCCAATCTTCTGATTAGCATAAGCGATAGTTTCTCTCCCCGCGGCGGTACTGAAATTTATATTGAAGTCACCAGCTATAATCAGTGGGCTGTTGTTCAACGTAGCACTGTTGGCGAATGAATTTATGAACTCTTTGAAATGGTTCACACGGTCTGTTAAACCTTCGCCTTCTACAAAATTTAAATAGCAGTTGGCAATGTTAACAGCTAGCCGTCGTTTACTATCTTTCACTGAAGGTCGAGCGAGGAAATACGTCTGTATGTGATAGTCGATGGCTGGTGGTACAAATATATCGACGAAGTTGCGAAGAATGGAAAAGATTGTCGTAGCGGTTGTTGTTTCTCTATTAATATACGATGCTACGCCTCCGGTTTCGTGTTCGTTATGGATGAATAGTCTGTATCCTGGGATTTGCAATTCTGTTACTGCATATTTTCTTTTGACCTCCGACAGAAAGATCACGTCGCTCGATAGGGCGATACGATCCTGTGAGATATCGGCAAAGTGAGCATCGAGACCCTGAATATTGTGTACGAAGATCGTGTACGTTGCTACCGGATCACCGAGAATGCTATGGACGTACAACTCGGATGATGCGCTGAGTCCGCTCTCTTTCTCCCGTGTGTATCTCAAATCTTTTCCGATGTCAGTCGAGTGTTTGAATCTCTTTGGTTTCCTATCGTTGACTAATAGATAGAGACCGTCGAGCGTACGGGCTCTTGACAATCGCATTTAAACCAACTGCCGTGTCATGCGATCTTCGTACTGTACGCACACTCGATCAAACGATGCTCCCTGCGATTTGTGGATCGTGATAGCAGACACGTTAATGAGTGGAAACTGAAGCCGTGCTATATGCGCTTGCTCGCTGCCCTCGACGCGGTCTCGGCCGCGAGGACATATGGGAACCAGGGAAATATCGATGTTGTGCTGTTGAATGTAATCGGCGCTCCTAACACGCAACAATCGTCCGATGCGTGGATCATCGAATTGAACCCAGAGACGTTTGATGGTTCCGTCTTCACGCTTCTCAACGTGTTTCAGTATACACACCGATCCGTTGAACAAACCGTCGGGTTGATCTATGTTCTTTGTTAACATGTACGCTGTGTTGATCTTGATGTAGATCGAGTGCGGTAATCCCTTGGTATCCGTGACAGACTTCTTTTGTAACGATATCAACATTTTGTTTAGTATGCATTTTGCTGCTGTCTGGCGCGATGACGGTGGACTCCCGCACGAGTCAACTCACGATTTCGCTCACATCTTTGTATTTTGTTTTCACGGCGGTCACGATTGTGAATATCTGAAGGAACTCCTCTCGCACGCGTGGCTGGCATGGTACTGACGCGTCAGTACCACCACCGCCGCCGCCGTCATGACGGCGGGGATTGCTGTGTAGGCGGGAGAAGGGAGGGCCGTGCCTGGCACCGACTGGTACTGCCGCGTAGCAGCGCGCGCAGGAGTTGAAACTCTTCGAAATCGAATAACTTCCAAAATATTCATTTTTCATATGTAACACCTATATACATTTTGATTCGTCTCACCGAACCCGATCGATTGATATATCTCTCGACCATGTACACCGAATATGATATATTTTTGTGGTTTTTTGGGACACACCCAATATTTCTTTGGGTCCGCTACTGTTATCACCATACATGCCCCAATATGTGCTATCAAACGGTGTGCATACCGTATGTGTGCGATTCGTGATTCTCGAATAATCTCGCGAAAACATAGCGTTACAGAATCGCACTTTTTTTTCAACTCGCTGTTTCACAATCAAAAATTATTTTATTGATATTGAAATTTATACCCAATGAAACTACATTCTTTTAGCTATCGATCGACATGAATATCGTTTTGATCCGATAAACGCGCTCTGAGATATGAGCGATCTACGAAAAGTCGACTTGAATGACCTTGGAGCGAAAAGAATAGGCACTCACTCGTGCCTAAAAAATAAATTGTATGGGGCCCGGACTAGTACTCAGGTGGCAAGCACGGATGCATATCCTTCTCCCGCGTCTTTGAAATGCGTGTTTTGCGGTGCTAAGCATCCACTATACTTGTGTGGAAAATTTAAGGGTTTATCTGTTGATGATAGATTTCGTGTGGCGAAGGAATACCGCCTTTGGCTAAGTTGTTTGCAGTCTGGGCATTTGATTAAAACTTGTCGCAGTCGAAACCCCTGTCGGTACTGTTCGTTTAGTCATCATTCATTGCTGCATTTCACTCCACGGAATCAAGCCTCGGGTAGTGAAAGGGTAGTCAAGAGCGTGGAAAGGGAGCGAATACAGAAAGCGCATCCGTTGCTCAAGGAAAAATTGAAGGTGCGTCTATAACGTCGGCCACTCCTGTGGAAGCAGTTGTTGATTCATCAAAGACCCAGGTGGAAGTTACAAAGTACGTTGTTTTGTTATCCACCGCACAAGGTCGGGTGCGGGACCGACATGGAAATTATCAGAGTGTAAAAATTTTGTTTGACAGCGCAAGTCTAGGAACATTAATTTCGAAGGCGTGCGCTCTGCGCTTGGGTTTGCCTATTCAAAGGATGATCACGTCCATTTTCGGTTTAGCTTAAACATCGGTGGGCGTCGCTCAAGAGAAATTAATTTGTGTATTAGAACCGACTCCGAAGATGGGGGCATCAGAGCTTGAAGCCTTAGTTATAGAAAATATTACGCGTTGCCCTACGATGGAGGTAGCAAGGCAGCAGTGGCCGCACATACGTAATCTTACGCTGGCGGATCCATCGTATTATCGTCCTGAGGCTATTGATATTTTGCTGGGTGCTGAATGGTTGGGCACAGTAATGATTGGTAATGCAGTAATAGGTCCAAAGGGCGCTCCGTGTGCAATATAGACAGTTTGGGGCTATTGTTTAGTGGGAAAGGTGCCTCAAGAGGCCAACCGCATTGATTCGTTTTGCTTGACGATGGAATCTCAATTTTGGGAGGTGGAGGAACCTCCGGTCACTCATTACCTAAGTGAGGATGATAAACAATGTGAATCTCACTTTCAGTCAACCGTATCTAGATTGGAAACTGGTCGTTACGTAGTTGAGCTTCCTTTTCGAAGTGATGAGGCGCTGTTAGGAAACAGTCGAAACAGTACATTTCGCCGGTTTCACCAACTTGAACGGCGCCTTGATAAACAGCAGAAACTTAGGCAATGCTATAATGCCTTTATGGCGGATTACGAGGCGCAAGGCCATATGATTAAGGCTGTGGAGCCACCGATAGTCTCCACGCCCTTTTATATTTATCGCGACGGTGATAAATTCGAAAGGTTTCCAGTGGTCTTTGACGCCTCCATGAAGACTGAAAACGGCCCTTCGTTGAATCAGATCTTACATAGCGGCCCAAAGCTGCAATTGAACATCGTTGATATTTTGTTGTTATTTAGAATGCACAAGGTAGTTCTTATCGCGGACTTTCGCCAAATGTACCGGAATATCTGTATTAGTAAGAGGCATTATGATTTCCAGAGAGTATTTTGGCGTGCAAGTTCGGAACAGCCGCTCGTCGAGTATAGTCTTACAACAGTAACCTATGGAGTGGCATCGGCCCCATACTTGGCAATAAGAACGTTGCAACAATTAGTCGAGGATGAAGGGGAATCTTACCCGGCCGCAGCGCAAGCTCTTTGCAGAGCAACTTACACGAATGACATCGTGTTGTCGAGTCCTCCAGCGGAAGAGTAAAGGTTAGAGATGAGTTAATAAAGTTGTTGTCATTAGGTGGTTTTTCACTGAGGAAATGGACGGAGAGTTGTTGGAGAAGTCTGTCGAAAGTTGTCGTCGTGAACGGAGAGTTGTTGAAGAAGTCTGTCGAAGGTTGTCGTCGTGGATTGAGAGTTGTTGAAGAAGTCTGTCGAAGGTTGTCGTCGTGGACGGAGAGTTGTTGAAGAAGTCTGTCGAAAGTTGTCGTCGTGAACGGAGAGTTGTTGAAGAAGTCTGTCGAAGGTTGTCGTCGTGGATTGAGAGTTGTTGGAGATGTCTGTCGAAGGTTGTCGTCGTGGACGGAGAGTTGTTGGAGATGTCTGTCGAAGGTTGTCGTCGTGGATACCGGAGGAGTGGGGATCGACAAGGAGGAGCCGAAAGTTCCCTAATACTGAAGGCAAAGGACCCAAGAGAAGAGGTGAGTGGTGGATTATTGTCCCGGGTTTGGGTTCCCGTCTCAGTGTCTCTCGCATTGAATTAAAATTAGATTACAGTCCACTTCGTTCTCGTGCAAATCGTAAAAATACATAGCTTTTCCTGTTCCACGGCTTTTACAAATTTTTGCTCTTTCCCGCAGGAATGATGATAACAAGCTTGACATCTTTTTCTGACATTCATCAGCTGAGAAGCCGACTTCAGTTGCGATCTCCTCCCGAGCATCATTTTTCATTAATTTATTAAAATGGTTCTTGTTTTTTGCATCCCAAAGAACCTGTTTGCTGCTATAGATTTCAATAAATTTCAACAACGTTTCATTTGGCCACTCCATTTTAATAATACACTCTACAACTGAACGATATACACGTGCAAACAACGACGTGTCTTTCTTGGTGGTAAGATGATAACTGAATGTAAACACACGTCTACGCTCGCTTAAATGTTGCACGCCCGTCCAGACAGGTTGCAGCGTGCGCGCGCAACATCCTTTGATGTTTCGCTGAAATACCGTCTACGCATGGATCGCCAGTGTATTGCGCGGAAATGTTGCACGTTCGTGTTCGCCAAAATGCTGCGCTACTTTGCTCGGTTCGTTGTTCTGTTGCAGGGAAATGCGCATATGTGTACATACCTTTACATTCTGGGGATCTTTGTCGACCGGGTGAAAGCAGTTCTCACCACCCCTAATATTTTTAGCTGATTCCCTCTGTGATTTGCCGCCCCGAGGGTTTCTCTCCGGGTGCAATGCACCCCTTGCGCCAAAGGCCTGAAGAGAGGAGCAGTCCCTTAGGTTGGAGGGGGAGGGAGAAAGGTCGTGCCTCGGCATCGCCCCCGCCTTACTAGCCTCTGCAGTCTCATCAGAAGTTGGCCAGCGGGAGACATTTGCTAGAGGGTGCCCAAAAGCCAAGGAAAACCTTAAAAAGTCCGAGGAGGATGCGGGATATCCCAAGACTCTCCCTCCTGCGCTTCCTCTTTGTTTCCGCGTGCATTCATTCAGGCACATTCAAAATTCTCGGTGATTGGTTGCGGCTCTTGTTTGAGGACGAAATATATATCTTTTGGGTTTATTTTACTGCTTCTTAGTAATTGCTACGCTGTGTTAGGGTGTGTGAGGACGGGGTACATATTCTCACACCACTGTTTTCAGCCCCTTCTCCTTCAACATTTCCTCCTCCCTCGCATTTTACTTTGGTGACATCGAAAAAGAAATATTTGTCCGCATTAGTTCCAATAAGCCCATCGCTGTGGAAAAGTCAGTCGAGTGGTGAGCGTCTTTTAGTGTTTGAAGAATCTGTTATCAAGTTATAGCGGGTTTTTTCTATAACAGGTTAGTTTTCCTTGAGCATAATTGATGTTTTTGTCTTTGCTCAAGAAGAGACGTCAATATTTAGTGTAAATGGGAAAAATACCCATTGATAAAAGCGGGTGTTTCACCCTGAAGTTGGAGCTATACCTAGTTTACGATCAACGAAGAATTTCTAAACCAGGAATTTAGTATATACATATTTTTATTCGATCTTTTTCTATACCTATATCTTTCACGTAGTATGGTTAAATTATTTTTTAATTTAATTCAAATAAGTTTGTTGTTATTATACTCGTTCTTGAATCAACCTTTCATAAGTAGTTTAATGTAGAGGTTTTTCTCTTTATAATTTGAGGTAATTAACTCTATTATTGGAAAATTTTATTTCCTTTTAAGAAATTCATCCTGAAGGTCGTTTTAAATTTTCACTTTTAAATTGGTAACAAATTCGTGAGGTGTTTCTGTAACGAATGTTTTCCTTTGTTGTAATGATTCCAGGTAATAGACGATGTTTATCTTGCTGTTTAAATTCGTAATCAGTCATAAAGTTGGAGTCTCATTTGTTCACGATAAAGCCCGCTTTTCATCCCAACCCATATGTTTTTAATAATTTTTTTTCGGAACGTCTTTCCAAAGGCACTTCCACGATAAGGTTTGATTCGATTCGTTTTGTCGCTTCTTTTTCCCCTGCATCCATCCTTTGCAGTATTCACAGACTCCCAAGTGCATTTTGCAATCAAGAATTAATTTCATCCTTTCTATTTCATTCCAAGACCAATTTGTACCATTAGCTTTAGATAAGTTCGTCACTGCCTTTATTCATGCGTTTAGCAATGCGTGCTTATGTATGAATAAGGCAATGTGTCGATGTTGAATTTTCGATGCCTTCTTTATGAAACTTACTGCACTAGCAAGTTTGACAACCATTGATTGAGCCCCATCTGTGCATACGTATAGCGATGCAATAGTTCCAATCAATCTCCTTGTCATTGAAATAAGTATCGCACAATTTATAATTTCTTTGTGACATTTCAAATTTATTTTTCTGTGAATAAATCCTTGTTTTTTTATCAAAACGTTTAATTATAATAATACACAAAACTTCAAAATAATTATATCCTATTATACTATTAAACTACCGAATTTTAATGTAAAATTTATGTATCGATGGGGCGCCATAATTGAAATCTGCTTTGGGCGCCAAAATGTCTTGAGCCGGCCCTGATCATCCATAGATGTAGTCGGTTCATCATTTCCTGAAGTAGGGCCTCTCCAATTGGGTCATGGCGATTGCCGGGCATTGAGCCAGAGAGAACGTTAAGGGATCGGGCCCAGGTCATTAGGCCCCGAGTTAAACTGGATAGGAGCCAAAATATAAAATAAACCTTTACCAAAATAACCTTCCTCCCTTTTAACACGAACATTTTGAATCCCTTTACTGCCAAGTGCACCGCACTCGCTCTCTTCATGTACCAAGTGCGAGGGAGGTGAAGTAGTTATGGGTTCCACCTTACGCACGCGACGTGGAAGACGGAAATATTCGGGCATGAAGTATAGCGAACGAAACCTAAAAAGCAGTTATTGATATACGCGAAGAGGAATGCAGTAGGGATATATTAGGATGAAGCAAACAAACAAACAAGATGATGATTGTCAGAGCCTATGGGTGCAAGGGGTGCATCGCACCCGGTCGGCAACATATTAGGAGGGGCAATTCACGGGCGGAGCCAAGAATCTTCCCTAATAATTATTGTGTTTTTCACAATTTATTTCTTAAATTAAATACAACTATTAATCTAAAAATCGAATAAAATCTGTCCAGGGTGCTTTTATAAGTCCGTAAGGGAGGCATAAACTGCCTGCACCCGGGCGACAAATATGGCCTGATGATTGTACTGCGACTGACAAGGAGAGGCTACGGAGTGTAACTCTCAGATATGATTCATCTTCTACCAGTGGAAAGTTTAGGTAAAAAAAATACCATTTCGGAATTACGGGCCAACGCCTTTTAGTTTAAGAGAAATAATTAATTAAAAAGTACGAAAATGGGCCAATCTAAATAAATACTAGTAACTTCGCTTCTAGGTTTATTAGCGACCGTAGCCTAGGGGATAACGAGTAGGACTTTTGATGCATGGTCTCGGGGTTCGAGACTGGCGTTGTTCAACTTCTTTTCTCGTGTAAAATTTCATTTTTCGTGCTAGTTTTCTCCAATTTTTCGGAAAATACATATTCACCGCAATTTTTATTTTTTTCACGCTGGATAATTGTTTTTAATCACTAGACCACTACTTCCTCCCATTTTTCAGAAAATATTTATACACCGCTATTTACGTATTTTATTCACAACCTACACCCCCAAGAAAATTAGGAGTAGGAGGAATTAGGTAAAGCTTTATTTTAATAAGACATTAAAAGTGACTCAAGTGACCTAAAACTTACGAAAAGTTTCAATAAATAAATTGTTGTAGATTAATCTGTATTGTTGACGTGATTATAAAATACCACACATCATTTATGTGCATCCTTTATATTTTTCTGCTGTCAATATGCTTTATCATTAAGGACTATTGCTATGAATCCATTTAGTACATCATTAGTAACTTTTTGTTATATGTGTGTAATTGTTATGGGTGTATGTGTGTTATGTTGTGTTATATGTATAGGTGTTATGTGAGTATTCGATTGAAAATCCATTTCTTGTATTACTTTATAAGTATTTTGTTCGATCGTATTTCTAAATACCTGCCAGATGGTTTTATGTCATATTGCAATTCTTTACGATAATTCACGGCATCTGTTGCATTTCTACATTACCTATATATAAAACCTAAGTGTTTCTAATTAATTATAACTGTAACAACATAGAAGACCTCAGCAGGTTTCGCTGATTTTTTATACTCCCCTTCTTTTGTGTTTTCCAGCAGTGGAGTTTTGCATATTTTTCCCCCTGCCGCTGCAAATCCCGACCAGTTCCTCCCGGGAGAGGCGCGACGTTATGAACTTTATTTTTTCCTAACCTTCCAAATAATCGAACCACCTTTTCAAAAATTGCATTCTAAAGAGTAAGAAATTTGAAATTCTACAGTATTGTTTTCAAAAAGGCAAAGTGGCGGCAAAAGGATCAAAACTCCAAATAAAAAGTTCAACCTTCAATATCTCGTTTACTTGTTCAGAAACTATTTTTTGTTTTATATCATTACAAAGCATATTAAATAACCTTTAAAATGAGGTATTAAATAGTAATATACAATAAATAGTTTACAAGACAGCGCCTTTGAAAGATTCGCGCGCGGGCGGACTTTCATAAAGTCATGACAATTTGCAATGCCGATATCTTAAAAACTATCCGAGTTAAAGGGCTCAAAATTTGGGAAAATTAGTTTCTCGAAGTGATCAATATACACAGAAAATTTGAAGAAAAACAAAAAAATACGAGGTTTTTCGCTGTGCGATTTGACGTGGAATAGCCCATATGGCCAATATATGGGAAGTAATATATTTATACATATATTTTAAAATATATGGATTCTATTAGAAATTGGCCCATTTCATATATATTCACATATATTGAGCCATATATGGAAAATAAGTGGAGCCAAGAAAGCACATATATATGTTAAATATATGGATCCGTATATGCCCACACTAAAATCCCATATATGGTCAATATATGGGAAGTAATATATTTATACATATATTTAAAAATATATGGATTCTATTAGAAATTGGCCCATTTCATATATAGTCACATATATTGAGCCATATATGGGCAATATATGGAAAATAAGTGGAGCCAAGAAAGCAAATATATATGTGAAATATATGGATCCATATATGGAGATTATATTTAGCCATATGGGCCCATGTATGGAAAAGTATATGGTCAATATATGTTAAATATATGGATCCATTCTCTATAA
Source organism: Uropetala carovei (assembly GCA_036926305.1). Taxonomy (NCBI): domain Eukaryota; kingdom Metazoa; phylum Arthropoda; class Insecta; order Odonata; family Petaluridae; genus Uropetala; species Uropetala carovei. The sequence goes on from JAXCHB010000149.1 coordinate 4,629,824, forward strand.
ATATATGGAGCAATATATGGGAAATACATGAAGCCATATGTATAAAATACATGGATACCTTAGTTGTCAAAAAGGAAAAAAATGAAACAACAACATATTCAAGTAATTTATTTATTCACTCTTTTCATTTGGTGGCGGATTTCAGCCGCTTTTGAGTTAATAACTGCCCCAAATGCAGATGCAGTTATTGCGGGAAATCTCTTCATTGTGGCATCTGTGGAAAATAAGAATCTCTGTTAAAAGTACATATTTTATTATGAAGAAATTCTGCTGTTCCCATAATTTACTCATTGTTAACTTTGAAACTCCTGTGTTATGGTTATTCCTCCATTCAGAGTGAATCAATTGACATGTTGCTATGGAAAAGTAATTTTATATTCCTTGCAAAATGTAATTACTTATCACCAGACTCTCTTTTTGTACTTTTAAAAATGATTATTACTCTAAACTAATTGGCATTGACAGAGAAGAAATTATATTTTTCTATAGATTTCAACTATCTTCTAGTATAGAAGGTGGTGTTAATAATTCTAAAGATGGTTTAACCAATAATATTAAGTAGATTATGAACTGAATTTGTGAGTTACTCTCTTCTCTTTCCAAGTTACAAAGAAAAATTAGAAATAAAAATTTAAAAGAGTTTGGGTAGAGTCACCATAACAAAGAAGGAAGTACAAAACTATTTAGAGTCCACCTATAAAAACTTAAAACTAGATAGGAAGAAATTCAAAAACGAACTGTAACCAAGCGTCAGCAAACCAACTCAGAGAAACACTATCTAATGAATTCTTCTGCCTCTATAGCATTGTTGTGAATTTGTTTACTTTAACTACCAACCTAGAATGCTGAATTAAAATCATTAGATGAAAAATAAGACCCTATGCATTAATAATATTTTAACGTTTAATTAACCAAATCTAATTTAATCAAGCAAATTAGTAATGTTGGCCCTTTTTTTACCATTTTTTTAGATAAGTTCACCAATCCAAAGTAATCCAAACGAGTGTCATATTTTCAAAACATGTTTACATTAAGTACAAAAGCACTCAAACCATCCAACTTCAAATATGCAGGTCTCATAGTAACATTTTCAAAAAAGGATTGAAAAATACTCCAAAACCCTGAATTTAAAGCAAATTGCGAACAAGTACGAATATGTATAGGAAAACATGTCGATAATTAGAATCATAAAATGACGCGTAGATTGGTTTAAGTATCAGGTTTGTAACTCAATATTTAGGTAGGTATTTCAAAGAACAAAATAAACAAAAGGTGCACACCCGAAAATCCAAACTTCCATTTGATTCAATAGGAAATAATGATCGTTGCCCATAATCGAACTGTCTACCATTTATGAAAAATAATAAAAACCGGGGTACCTCCAGGTTATCCCGAGTACGCATGCAAAATTTCAGCCTTCTAGGTCTTTTGTTTTTGGAGTTATGTCATTAACACATACACACACAGAGTACCTTTTATTATACAGAGTAAAAGGGTAGATGTAGATATGAAATCAACCACTCTAATACAGTTCAATACGGTCAAATTTTTTCCTTGCCTAAGACATGAACATCATATCTTATCAACTAATGCCTGACAATGGTAACGTAGATATACTTACGTTTGCAATTTCTTCTTGGACGTTAGGAATCCTCACTACGTTATCATTTTCATCGCCAAATATCATTTTCAGGTATTTTTCCACTTTTGCTTCGGTATCTACGGTTACTGCAAAGAGAGCAAATATTTTCGTTATCACGGGTAACAAACAACAAAATACACAAATATTTTACACAATCATATTAAATATATATAAAAATCTTACCTGCCAAGTAGATCACATGGCCATCGAACACTGGCCATCCTCCAAGAGGCGCCTTTTTCGTGGCCCTCCATGGTATCACGTAGGAGTCCTCTGTAATATTGGCATCCAAGTTTCGAATCCACGAGGAGATTATGGAATACTTGCCGCAGTCCACTCTGGATGCCCACTTTACCAACGCGAACTTCCCCACTTTTCACGAAATAATAGCTTACTCGAGATGGTCTCGGATACAACACAACAACACGCTTATCACGTACAGTGCCGTTTTTTTATATCAGGTCACACGGATGCTAACAGCATATAATAGTTTCTTGAAACAGCTGAATAACGAAACAAAATGGCGAACGTACTGTAGGCAATGCTCGCGCGCATTTCAGGAATCAAATTTCAAACCCCGTGTGGTAGTACGAGTCACTGCTCTAGAGAATTTCGAACCCAATAGCTAATATTTTTGGCCGCTATTATACAATGCCGTATTCAAAATATAAAAGATATTTACGCTATGGCGAATTCATTTTACAAATCATTGCAACTATACATATATAATAAAAAAATACTTAAAAGTACATCAAATCCTACAGACTTCAGTTATTTTACTTATTATTACTTGCTAAAATCAAACTTTTTTCACAAATGTACTCACATATTTAAAAAATAAATATTCAGACTTTTCCTTCTAACCCTCGAGTATCTTATTGTAGAGTTTAATACCATTCACAAATAGACTTTTGTGCACTGCTATTATTTTATATGTCCAAATAAAATTTATTTGCCTTTCTGATTTCATACCCATGTTTTTGTACATTTCTTATCAAAAATTCTTTAAAATAATTATCCTCCCTATCCTTTACTATTTTGTGCAAAAATATAAGTGAGTTATATATTATTCTTTGTTCCACACTAAAAAAATTTAGTGCATTTAACATATCACTCCTGTGTTCTTTCATCACATTCCAATATCACTCTCATGGCTCGTGATTGCAGTTTCTGCAATCTCTCAATATTATATTTTTTTGTACTGAACAATAATGATGAGCAATACTCAAAATGAGGAAAAATAGTTGTTTTATATACCAATAATACTACAATAGATGTTTACCAATCCTGTTGATGATGATGGAACCAAGTTAGGATTCTTTGTGCTGACAATGAGATATATTGAAAGTATATTTTCATTCCAGATATCATGCATAAATAGTCATATACTGTAAGATATATAGTTTATATTTTGAAGGCATATATTTAAATGTGTGTTAACGAAAAAGTCATATTTTTCATACATGAAGAATGTATGAAATATTTCCGAAATTCACATATATTATTCATCATATAATGGTAAATATATGGATTTCAAATATATATATTTATTCAACATTTTCCCATATATGAAACCAATATGAAATATTAAATATATTTACATATATTTTAAATCCATATATGTATCCATATATGGAAGGAAAATATATTTTTTTCCCACATATTTCCCATACATGAAAAATATATAAAATACTAAATATATTTTCATATATTTTAAATCCATATATTTAGCCATATATGGATGAAAAATATATTTTAAATCCTCATATTTCCCATATATGTAAAATATATGTATACAAAATATATGGTAATTCCATATATTGTTGCATATATTTGACATATATTGGCCGCTCATATATCATAAGCCCATATATAGCCCATATATCTACATATATTGACAGTATATGTTCCATATATGGGGCTTTAGTGTGGGTGGAGACTATATTATGATGATGGAACCAAGTTAGGATTCTTTGTACTGACTGTGAGATATATTGAAAGTATATTTTCATTCCAGATATCATGCATAAATAGTCATATACTGTAAGATATATAGTTTATATTTTGAAGGCATATATTTAGCTATATGTTAACGAAAAAGTCATATTTTTCATACATGGAGAATGTATGAAATATTTCCGAAATTCACATATATTATTCATCATATAAGGGTAAATATATGGATTTTAAATATATATATTTATTCAACATGTTTCCCATATATGAAACTAATATGAAATATTAAATATATTTGCATATATTTTAAATCCGTATATGTATCCATATATGGAAGGAAAATATATTTTTTCCACATATTTCCCATACATGAAAAATATATAAAATACTAAATATATTTTCATATATTTTAAATCCATATATTTAGCCATATCTGGATAAAAAATATATTTTAAATCCTCATATTTCCCATATATGTATACAAAATATATGGTAATTCCATATATTGTTGCATACATGTGACATATATTGGCCGCTCATATATCATAAGCCCATATATCTACATATATTGACAGTATGTTTCATATATGGGGCTTTAGTGTGGGAATATCCGTGGAAATCAAGTTAGAATTAGACTTTTAGGGTTAACATTAAAATATTAATATTTATGATATAATTCAGTATATATAATATTATAGTAAACGTCGTTCCACGTAGCAACGGAAACTTCCACATAGCAACGAACGAATGTGAACCATTAAAGCGGCGTATTTCTCGAGAACCGTTCGTCGTAAAGATATGCGGTAAACGGAGTTTAGTTTCTACCTGCTGTTAGGTCCCTGGAAAAATATTTTCGTTTCCTAAGGAGTCCCGGGTTCGAATCCAAGAGGCAATTATATTTTCACATAAATTTACACCGGATTTTCGAACTTTCAGAGTGCAAGGTTCTATACCTTCATTCATAAAAATACGTAAACATAGACCGATTCATTTTGTTTTTGCTTTATTCGACGGATAAAGCTATATACTACCTAATTATTGCAATGTTTACATATTACATGCTCGAAGTTTTCAGAAATACACATACTTTTTCGAAATTTTGCGAATTTTTTGTACTCTTTCCGGACGTTGCGAAGGCGACCATCATTGTTGCCTCCGATTCAATAATGTCAATTAAACCTTCAATATAGACGAAAGAAAAGCGTTACTCGCTTCGAACTGTTGTTTAAGCATCGAAATTAACGATGCACAGCAACGTACATATTTAAGGATAATTATTGTAGACTGCGTATGGGAAGAGTTTATAACGACTTGAGACAATTCATCGTTTGTATGCTGGAATCTTACCTTTTAATAAGTAAAACCTTTATATTAAACATCTGTAATGCTTACTAACGCAAACAGGCTCACGTATAAATTTAAAATTACGAGTAGATGAGAATATGGACGTACGTTATTTTATAAAATCATATTGAGAGTTACAGGGTTATCCTGTCTTCATAGATAATCTAAGCAAACGGTTGCATTGATTGTTATATTAAAAAGTCGGTATAACATACATTGTACAAAATTTCTCATATATAGGTACTAATGCGTCGTTTAGTTATATTTAGAAAATGGAAATCGTACCAGCCGGTTTTTAGAAAATGCAATTTTTGTTAAAGTTGTCCAAGAATAAATTAGCCTTATATTCATTCATTGAGAAAAATGAAATACGTAGTATTATTGTAGATGTATACTCAAGTAACTGTACGAAATTGGATCAAAATCTTTAGACCCTTTTTTGAGAAAATCGAATTGTTGTTAAAAATGCGTAGAATAAACTTACCTTAATTATTGAGCAATGTCAACCATTTCTGCAGAGCTTCTGCTCAGTATGATAACATGTATAAATACGAGATTTGATTTATTTTCGCTCTACCCTTTAGGCTCTAGAGTCAGTAAAAGGCAGACAGACAGACGGCATTGCGAAAACCACTATCTTGGACTCAGCTACACCTAAAACGGATATTTCCGTAAAAATCCCGATATCGATTTTTTTCGATATTACAATACTTTCGCATTATACTTCGTATATGAGAAAGGAAAAAATGAATATTTGATTCATTCCATATAAATTCCGGAGATCTATTGTGGATACGAATCCAGATTCTATCTCCATTCCACTCGGGTTTGATCCATCACATAATTTGTATTTTTCTATCTTTCAACAACCCCTCTTTCTTCACCCCCACCTCCTTCCTTTCCCCTCTCTTCCCTTCCCCCTCCCCCACTCCTTTTATTTCACTTTCCTCTACCGATCCACTCTTCCGCGCTTCTACACTATCTCTTAAGGCAGTGGTTCCCAACCTGGGGTACATGTACATTAGGGTGGGCCGAAAAAATCGATTTTCACCGGACGGAATTTGGCGTATGCGCAAATGTTGCGTATTGATATGAATATTATCCATGCAAAATTTTTTTGAAATCGGATAATATTTAACCCTGCCGCCAGAGCACTAAAGTTTAAAATTTTACGAAAATTCAGGCTGAATCTAGAAAGAAATGCATGTGGAAACCCAAATATTTCGAGCACCGATATATTACTATGTGCGAAGAATACCTTACTCCATCCCCATTAACGTGATAAAATATTATGCGTTTAAAATAAAATGTCTGTCTCTGAGAACGTTTAATAAATATCTAGAATTTGGAGTATAGGCAACCCGCACATCGGCCGCCACTAACCTGCGATATGGGACAGTGCGCGGAATTTTCCGATTTTGAGACCTCAGACGCTGTAAACTTATCTTTTTTTAATGGAAATGTCTTCGTAAAGGTTCCAACCCTTCTTCCGCAAGAAAAAGGCATAATTACGACCCGATAAATTAAATATTTCTTAAAATTACGAGTTCTTTTCAAGAATTCTTTCAGCCCTCCGCAGATTTACCGTATTTTAATGAAAAATACGCGAAGGAGAAACTTAAGTATATTTATTCCACAATTTTGATATACAAGAAAAGGAAAAGGGAGGAGAGACATCGATTAAGAGAATCATTTATGTTTACTGAGCAGCAAGGCACAGAAGAGGAAGTACGCAGAGAAGGGAATGATCAGGACTCGGGTGAGGAATCAGATGCCGCCATTGATGACGACTTCATAAAAAAAAATGGAGTGGCAGCCCCGGAATACATTAAATCTACCGAGATTCGCATCTGCGTGCGAGAGATTATGCATTTCCAATCGAGCTGCTGCTGCGCTGGCATCTGCCCTCTTGGTTGACCTTGGGATGGTCACCGACACAGATAAGTTACTTATAGTAGACAAAAATAAAGTGAGGAGGGAAAGAGAAAAGGTACGATCCTCAAATCAGAAGATCCTTAATGATTACAAGCTCCAAGCTCTGTATTTTGACGGCCGAAAAGATATGACATATTTTTATGAAAATTCAAGACAAAAAAGACAGTGGAAGAGCACATAACTCTCCTTGAAGAACCTGGTTTTCATTATTTAGCTCATGAACTCCTATCATAAGTAAAGGAATTGGACTGAAGGATGCAATCATGACTTTTATCACCGAGAAAAAAATTGACAGAAATACCCTTCGGGCCATAGGATGCGATGAGACTGCAGTAAATACTGGTAGGAATACAGGAGCCATCAGGTGTGTCGAAATGGCACTTGGAAGACCATTGCATTGATTTATTTGCCATTTACATGGAAATGAACTTCCACTGAGGAAGTTGGTGTTGATGGTCGACGGCCCTACTGTTGGTCCGAACGCCCATTCAGGCCCAATTGGTCGCGTGCTGAGTTCCTGTGAAAATATGCCTGTAGTGGAATTTGATGAAATTGCTGTCTGCATTCCGTGCATCGATAAAGAAGATCTGAGCAGCGATCAGAAGTATCTGTACGAAATTGCTTAGCCGATCACAAAAGGAAAGTGTCCCGAAAGCCTTGCCACGTGAAACCCGGGAAAGATGGTGCATTCTAGGTGGACGACGACTGCAAATCGCATCCTCCGACTGTATATTTCTACGAGAAATCATTCAGAAAATCTTAAGACGCTGGTAAAGTTCGTCATGAAGGTGTGTGTGCCAATGTGGTTTAAAATAAAGTCAAGACCGCTATGCACGGAAGGCCCAAAGCACATCATGGAGATGATACAGTCCATGATATATCTGGAGCCCAACTTCAGATCTCTCCTCTATGATGTTATTCAAAGAAATGCATATTTTTCCCCACCCGGAAAATATTCTCCTAACAATGTTAAAGGATGAACGGAGATCGGTCCGTGCCATGGCCGTGGACCTAATAATTAGGGCTAGAGAGAATGTAAAGGCAGAGGTTAGAAAATTCGAAGTTCCATCATTAAATTTCAGCGCGGAGGACTACGTGAATTTAATTGATTGGCATAACATCGACGTTACCGAGCCACCTCTCACAGTAGGCATCACAGAAGAAGATATGCGTGCTCTATTAGAGGAGGGGCGAGTGTTTGAAGTTCCGCTGTTCACTTGCCCCACACAAGCTATGGAGAGGATAGTGCAATTAGTATCGGTGGCTTCTAAATGCGTATGCAGCCCTGAAAGAAGAGATGGATGGGTGAATTCATGCTTAAGTGACCGCCAGATTCAACCCAAATTTGAATTTAAAAGACAATACCAAGTTCTGTAAAACATCTTCATCTCAACTATTTCGTGTCCTATGGTAGGGTGGTTGTGGGGGCTAGGGACTAGCAGCCACCTCCTTGTGGTGAGTTCTTGGTAGTTTCTCATAGAAACTAGCGAAGAGCTGCTCAAGGGAGAACTCTACATCAAAATTGTGGAATAAATATACTTAAGTTTCTCCTTCGCGTATTTTTCATTAAAATGCGGTAAATCTGCGGAGGGCTTAAAGTATTCTTGAAAAGAACTCGTAATTTTAAGAAATATTTAATTTATCGGGTCGTAATTATGCCTTTTTCTTGCAGAAGAAGGGTTGGAACCTTTACGAAGACATTTCCATTAAAAAAAGATAAGTTTACAGCGTCTGAGGTCTCAAAATCGGAAAATTCCGCGCACTGTCCCATATCGCAGGTTAGTGGCGGCCGATGTGCGGGTTGCCTATACTCCAAATTCTAGATATTTATTAAACGTTCTCAGAGACAGACATTTTATTTTAAACGCATAATATTTTATCACGTTAATGGGGATGGAGTAAGGTATTCTTCGCACATAATAATATATCGGTGCTCGAAATATTTGGGTTTCCACATGCATTTCTTTCTAGATTCAGCCTGAATTTTCGTAAAATTTTAAACTTTAGTGCTCTGGCGGCAGGGTTAAATATTATCCGATTTCAAAAAAATTTTGCATGGATAATATTCATATCAATACGCAACATTTGCGCATACGCCAAATTCCGTCCGGTGAAAATCGATTTTTTCGGCCCACCCATCAAGGGGTACGTGAAGCTCATCAAGGCGTATGTGAGATATTTGGTAAATAAAATTTTTATCCTATTAAAAAATTCCAAAGATCTTACAGGATGTTTTTGAAAATCGCTACGCTTCTGTTCCCTACCTCTTTTCCCTCACCAAAGCTTATTAAATTCAAGATATATTATTTTAGTCGAATATGTCTTTGGCTTTTAAAAGTTTGTATAGCTTCAAACAATGAAATTCATGACGTTATTACTAATTTAACATTTAAAAATCCAAATTAGGTTATCAGGTTTTTTAGTACACATTTTTACCGGCAGATAAAACGAATTTACAATCCTAAAGCGTATTGCAGTATAAAGCCGCTTACCTTTAAGAAACTTAATTTTTACTCCAATACGATTTTCGAATTATACGAGCTTAAATTCATTATCTGCACTTATTAGTAATATATGGCTACCCTACGAATATCATGTTTCTCGATTGTCAAACAAGCGCTGTTTTGATTTGACGAGATTTGATAGCCATCAAGGCACAGTGGTGAATTTAAATTGGCACCTAATTTATGAAGACGGTTAAAAAGTTAATACAATTGCATTTACTTCGAATTTTGTTTATTTTGTAAGTACATTATCATCATTATATATAAAGGGTAAGGTTTGTTTACATGAAAACGCTGTATTAAATGCTTTTTACTTTCTCATACGAAGTATCGAGAAAGTATTGTTTCCGCGAAAAAATTCGACCTCGAGATTTTTACGGAAATATACGTTTTAGGTGTCGCTGAATCCGGAAAAGTGGTTTTCGCAATGCCGTTTCTCTGCCTGACTGTCCGTCTGTCTGTCTGTATGTTACTGGCGCTGGAGCCTAGACGTTAGAGCGAAAATGAATGAAATCTCGTACTTAGGCATTTTATCATACTCAGCACAGTATACATAGAAATGGTTGACATTTCTCAATAATTAAGAGTAGTTTATTCAACGCATTTTTAACAATAATTCGATTTTCTCGAAAACGGCTCTAACGATTTTGATCAAATTTCGTACAGTTACTTGAGTTTACGTCTTCAATAATACTCTATAGTTCATGTTTCTCAAACATGAATATAAGGCTACTTTATTCTAGGCAACTTTAACATTAATTCGATTTTCTCAAAAACGGCTGTAACGATTTTGATCAAATTTCGTACTGTTACTTGAGTATACGTCTACAATAATACTACGTATTTTATTTTTCTCAATGATTGAATAATACTTTTGTTGAACTTTATTATGTCTTCTGAACTAAAATTAAGAATTCGTGTCTGCGGTTCCATGGGTAAAATATAAACACTACCGATACACTCACGTAATTAATTACGTTAGAAAAGTAAAACATTTTACTACATTATTTAAAATCGATTCGTTCGAATATCTCAATCTATTATTCAATTAACTACGATGGAAAACACAATTGAGATCAATAATTTTATATCTATTTAGAGTAATAATAGGTATTCTTATTTAGTTTCTCCTGTTATTATGTTGACATACAAACTCATACTCCGCGTAATCAATATTTACTCATCTCTACGACACGCTATTTTGTGATTGTTGGTTGTTTATTTAGCAACTGAATAGAAAGCGTCAGTCGCCATCATCAGATACATTGAGCTTTAGGAGATTATTCGTTGTTTGGTTTTGGTTAGTTTTTTGTTTTCATTTGCTTTCGTTTCGTGTCCATTTTTTGTATTCTTTGTTTGTTTTCTTTGTTTTCGTTCTTAGTTGTTCATTTTGTAGTCTATGTTTATATTCTTTGGTTGTGCTCTTCATTTTTGTTCCTTGATTACCTATTTGTCGGTTTACACCTTTTATGCCGGCTATTGGTTACAGTTTAATTCATTTCTTTTTTCTTGGTGATTTTTACATTGAACTTATATTCTTTGGTTGTACTCTTAATTTATGTTCCACGATTATTTATTTGTCGGTTTACATCCTTTTCTACCGGGTATTGGTTAGCGTTTAATTCATATCTTTTTTCATGGTGGTTTTTGTAATTTTCGTATAGGTTCGTTTCGTGTTCTTTCCACTTTATTTCAAGACTCCTAATGTAGTTTACAGAAAGGAGAGGAGAAGTTTTAGTATGTATCATTTTCTCAAGCTGTCTTCTAAGCGGGAAAAAGTATAACTATTTGCAGTCCGAAATGCACCCGGGCGAAGCCGGGTACGAAAAGCTAGTAGCCTACGAACTATACATTATTATTGAAGACGTAAACTCAAGTAATGTCATGAAATTTGATGAAAATCGTTAGAGCAAAATATACTGCAAAAATGTATTGAAATTCCATGTCATATCGGCCTTAATATCGTACTCTTCCTCTTCCTAACACCTGTTTCCCTTTTAATGTCCTACTCGCTCGTTTTCAATCGATGTCCTTTCTCTCACCCAATCCTTCCTTTACTTGCCCTTATGGCCAATTTACTTAACAGCCACTCGAGTCCTCTTACACGTTAGGGTGTTCAATCGTGGCACTACAGATTATCATCAGATGATCGTGCTCAGATTAAGTGAATAGCCGCCATCAAAAGAGAATTCCCTTACATTTTTTCCTAACTAGCGCTTCTAGACACTCGCCCTCTTCATGAAAGCCCCCCATACTATTTCCATTTATATTACCGGTTTCAATTCCCGCCTTTCATTCGACCTTTCGACATTTTCATTCACTCCCTTTATCTAAAATCCAGATTCTGCATTTTAAACTGCACGTGACATTACTCCACCATTAGAGGGAATCGCTAAAGTCACATTTCAAGAGAAGTAAAAAGCGAGTTGCGTGCAAGTTAATGTTAATAATATCAGCACACGGTTTACGAGAAATTAGTTTCCATGGCCACCATCATAAAGCGGAACCTATTATTATTACACCTTTTATATGCGTTCTTCTGATATATATTTATTTATTTTGGGGTAGACCATTCTTTGTTCCCTCATATCTTTTGAACTAATGATCGGACCGTAAAGAACGCTACATTGTTTGAAATCTTATGGTTTGCAGATGCTTTTTAGTCTATAGAAAATTTCGTATCTCATATAGAAGTTAATCTGTAAAAGTTCGAACTTTCCAAAAGTCTATTTTGTTTCGAACTTTCCAAAAGTCTATTTTGTTTCGGTGGCTCTACTGGTGAGTCTGGGGAAGTTCTAGTGGCAAGAATTGGAATTCACAACATTCTGTGCCCCAGTGTTATAAATGATACCGGGAAATACGGATTTCAACGTGAGTTGACATTTTGACAAATACATGGCGGGATGAGTTATAACGCTTAATTGTACGAAATTTTAGATTATTTCTATTGTCATTTTATACCTCAATAATGTTCACTATTAGTTAAAATATATGAACTTTTTTATAAAACAATTAACAACTAGTAATCAGTAGATGGTTCTTTTGGTAAAGAATTTTTATTCATCACGCTGCGGTAGATGGCATCTGGGTAGAAAAGTACCTTCGAAATTTCATGATTTGCAAAATGGGGTGCCGTGGCGTAGTGGCGACAGCGTTGGCCTGTTACGCTGAGCGTACCCGTTAAAAACCTGAAAACGTTACATTTTTACTTTCTCAGTTACGAAATATATTGAGAAAGCATGACAATCGCGAAAAACATTCGACATTGAGATTTTTACGGAAATATACGTTTTAGATGTCGCTGAATCCGAAAAAGTGGTTTTCGCAATGCCGTCTGTCTGCCTGTTATTAACTCTAGGGCCTAAACGATAGAGCGAAAATCAATGAAATCTCGTACTTAGGAATTTTATCATTCTGAGTAGAAGCTATGAAATTTATGGCAGTATTGTATTCTTTTACGATACGAAATAATAATTTTGCCTTATAATGCTACTCATAATAATTTAAATATCTATACCCCAAATATGGAGAAAGTCATGTGTTGGCCACATCAGATTTTTTGAACGTTGCGGCAGCTGGCGTCACTTTGCCGCTTTGTAATAACAAAATGGAATCTTCAATTAAAATGAAAATTTAACTAAATCTGCGTCGTAGTCTTGTAATTACGTATACTCATTTTCAAGCGTTTAGATGTATTCGTTTACGGTATTTTATTCAATTTATGATACCGTGTTTTCTCCGTAAGTATACGGCTTGGAGACACAGGACCTACACTGTCGTCTTCCTCTCGGTATTCCTATTCCGAATAAAGTAATATCATTAAACTGAAATGAACACAATATTTTATACAGAATTTCAAAGGATTTAGTGAAGCTACTACAGCACAACACAAAATCTTTAAAATATATAGTAGATACTTTTTAAATTACAATTAGCTTTTCTTAACGATTAATCATATTTGCTTGCAACAATCCGTTTCCGAACGTATTGCATTCAAATAAAATCTGATGTGGCCAACACATGACTTTCCCCATATTTGGGGTATAGATATTTAAATTATTATGAATAGTATTATGAGGCAAAATTATTATTTCGTATCGTAAAAGAATACAGTCCTTCTTATTGCCGTAAATTATATTTTAATTATGTTTGCAGAATTCACCGCTACGTGGTTTTGGCACTGTTTACTAGATATTACGAAAAAAGTTAAATATCTCCGAAATCGAAGGTTCTACGAAAATTTGTTTCAAACAAAACCTGGAAGAATTATTATTCTCTACAACTTTGGTCCTGACGGAGATTACCAATAACGATGTTTTTAGGGAGATATTTGACGTAAACCGAAAAAACCGATTATTTATAAATAATTCCTGAACAATAACTGCTATGAAAAATTGTTTCAAATGAAAGTTGTAGGAAATTACATTATCTATAACAATTGTATAGAATTGTATATACAATAATGATGTTCTAATGGAGAAATATCACAAAAACCGGTTCGGGTTTCGAAAAAACCTCGACTTTTGGTTAACCGGTATTGTCCAAAAACTAATCAGTGCCTTTTGCTCATGCTAAAGTGTTATATTTTAAATTTGGTAGGGATATGGCAAGTACTTTTTGAGTTAGAGCGCCCACAATAACATACACACACACGCACACAGAGACATCATTCCGAAAATAGTCTAAACGTGTCCTAGGGACCTCAAAACGTGTATTTCCGTTGAAATCTCGAAGTCGATTTTTTTCATGAATACAATACTTTCCCATTACTACGTATGGAGAAAGTAAAAATCTGATGTGGTCAACACGTCTTTCTCTATATTTGGGGTATAGATATTTAAATTATTATGAATAGCATTATAAGGCAAAATTACTATTTCGTATCGTAAAAGAAGACTCGTCCTTATTGCCGTAAATTACGTATATTTTGAATGTGTTTACAAAATTCACCGCTACATGGTATTGGCGCTGTATACTGAAAATTACGAAAAAATTGAATATCTCCGAAGTAGATGGTTCTACGAAAATTTGTTTCAAACAAAACTTGGAAGAAATATTATTCTCTATAACTTTGGTCCTCACTAAGATTACCAATCACGACGTTTTTAAGGAGATATTTGACGGAAACCGAAAAACCGGTTATTTGTAGATAATTCCTAAACAATAACTCCTATAGAAATTTGTTTCAAATGAAAACTGTAGGAAATTACATTATCTATAACTTTTGTATAGAATTGTATATACAATAATGATGTTTTAACGGAGAAATATCGCAAAAACCGAATAGGGTTTCGAATAAACCTCGACTTTCGGTTAACCGTTATTGTCCAAAAACTAATCTGTTCTTTGTGCTCATGCAAAAGTTTTATATATGAAGTTTGGTAACGATATGACAAGTATTTTTTGAGTTAGAGCGCCCACACTAACACACACACACACACACACACACAGACATCATTCCGAAAATAGTCTAAACGTGTTCTAGGGACCTCAGAACGTGCATCTCCGTTAAAATATCGAAGTCGTTTTTTTCGTGAATAAAATCCCATTACTTCGTATGGAGAAAGTAAAAAGCAAAATATCTCCGAAATGGATGGTTCTAGGAAAATTTGTTTCAAACAAAACTTGGAAGAAATATTATTCTCTACAACTTTGGTCCTCACGAAGATTACCAATAACGATGTTTTTAAGGATAAAACCGAAAAACCGGTTATTTATAAATAACTCCAAAACATTAACTAAAATAGAAAATTGTTTCAAATGAAAGTTGTAGGAAATTACCTTCTCTATGACTTTTGCATAGATTTGTAAATACAATAATGATGGTTTGACGAAGAAATATTGCAGAAACCGAATCGGGTTTCGAATAAACCTCGATTTCCGGTCACCCGTTATTGTCGAAAAACTCATCAGTTCTTTGTGCTCATGCTAAAGTGTTATATATGTAGTTTGGTAACGATATGGCACGTACTTTTTAAGTTAGACCGGCCACAATAACATACACACACAGACCATTCCGAAAATAGTCTAAACGTGTTCTAGGGACCTCAAAACGTGTATTTCCGTTGAAATTTCGAAGTCGATTTTTGTCATGATTACAATACTTTCCCATTACATCGTATGGAGAAAGTAAAAAGCAAAATATCTCCGAAATGGATGGTTCTAGGAAAATTTTTTGCTGTCCATGAACATCGATCGTTTCGTTGCTTAAACAAAAGTGCGAAGCGAATAACGCTAAACTTTCGTCTATTTGTAAGCTTCATTGAAGCTAACTTAATCGGAGGTAACAATGACGCCGGCCTTGGCAACGCTCAGAAAGACTGAAAAATCCACAAAATTTCGAAACTAATAACGTATTTCTGAAAACTTCTACTGTGTAACATGTAAACTTCGCAGGAATAAGATAGTATAGCGTTTATTCGTCGAATAAAGCTAAACGAAAAAGCAGGTCCATAATTACGTATTCTAATGCTTGAAGTATTAATACCTTGCAAGTGAATAAATGGATTCATACGTGTTATCATATGCAAAATAGTTAATTTCCAATATTGGCAGCACTGATTAATCCCGGTTGACTAAACATTGACCATTCACTAAGTTAGGATGTAAGGAAGAATCGCATCAAATTTGGTTATTCTATCTTTCACAAACACGCAATTACACAGACACGCTTCAAAGTGTATTATAATAGTTAGGCTAGCTGGAGTACCCGTTGTTGGTTTGTGTGTTGTTCATGGAACTCCTCCTAAACGATAAAAGCTAGAATAACCAAATTTGGTATGATTCCTCCTTACATCCTAGCTTAGTGAATGGTCAAGGTTTGGTCTCCGGGATTAATCAGTGCTGCCAATATATGAAATTAACTTTTTTGTTTCGAAATTTTGTGGATTTTTCGTCTTCTTTCCGTGCGTTGCCAAGGCGGCCCTCATTGTTACCTCCGATTCAGTTAGCTTCAATGAAGCTTACAGATGGGCGAAGGTTTAGCGTTATTCGCTTCGCACTTTTGTTTAAGCAACGAAACGATCGATGTTTATGGATAGCAACGTAAATAGATACTGATTATTATTATTCAGGAAGCGTTCATTGAAAAAAGTAATTGAACCTTCTTTTTTCTATTGAACACTGGAATCTTACATTTTTTGTAAGTAGAATCATTATATTCTACATTATAATGTTTATTAATGTAAATAGGCTCACGTATCTGGTGTACATTTACCGGAGTCAGTGTTCAATCCTGGACAACTGTATGTTGCTTTTTCATGGGTTTCTTGCTTACAAGACATAACTGTAAACATTTCATAGGCATAATTACACAAGAAATGAAGCTGGATTTGGCGAAAGTGATATGATAGGAAATACTATTATCATTATATTTGAATGCAATACGTTCGGAAACGGTTTGTTGCAAGAAAACATGATTAACTCTTAAGAAAGTCTTTTACTGGCTCTAGAGCCTAAACGGTAGAGCGAAAATGAATGAAATGTCGTACATAGGCATTTTGTCATACAGAGCAGAGGCTTTGTAGAAATGGTTGACATTGCTCAATAATTAAGGGAAGTTTATTCTACGCATTTTTAACAACAATCCGATTTTCTCAAAAACGGCTCTAACGATTTTGATCAAATTTCGTACGTCGTACGTCAGCAATAATAATGCATATTTCTTTTTTCTCAATGAATGAATATAAGGTTAGTATATTCTTGGGCAACTTTAACAAAAATTGGATTTTCTAAAAACAGGCTCATACGATTTTTATTTTCTAAACGACGCATTAATATATGAGAAAGTCTGTACAGAGTATCTTTTACCGAATTTTTATAATGAGATAGAACATTGTCGTAGTGTATCTTCTCAGAACTTTTATTGTAGCAACAACTATAAACGAATCTATTGTTGTTGCTCGTTGCAGCGACTATAAACAAAGTACTTTTTATTTTGTTCGGATACGGACGCACCGGAAGCATTTGCATCAGTACATGAATGATTATCTACAATCGTATTTTCGTTTTGTCTCTTTGAAATTTATTTTTCTCAATTCCCTTCCGTTGGTAATTTGCCTCTTCTGAGATTATCTGAAGGAACTAAGTGCTCGTCAAATCGGTAAGTAATGGCATCTCTGTAAGACATTTAATATTTTTAATTTTAATATTCATGCGTATAGAGATCAATGGAATATAATTGAACGAACTCGGAAAATTACGAATTCCACACAGCCTCCATTTCCTTTACAAAAGTGATTTTCAACACTAAAATATTACGGCTGTTGGAGAGAAATTATGGCCGAAGGTAACACAAGTTCCTTTTTAATTTATCAAATGGTAAGTAATATAGTTATTATTTCCATTAAAACCTTTATTTAATTAACATTACTTTTAAAAGATTTTTATTCAAAAGTTTTCTTTCTTGCTCGCTAAGTAAGCGCTTTGTAAGTGATATGAATGGATAATACACATACATACAAACATCCATCGAAGGAAGGAAGGAAGGGAGGAATGAACTTGAGCATAACGATTACGTTACAATTACTCTGGTGAGGTATGTTTTGAATAATTTTATATTATATCTGCAAAGGTATAAGATATGTAAAGCTGAATGTTTGAATGTATATTTCCATATTGATGCTAATTATTATTAAAAATGTCGAGTTTTGAAAACTTTCAGATGCGCATATGGAAGCGTCCAAATTTAAATATAAAATTGAAGGAATAGATTACAGATTAATATAGATCCTTATTTACTTAGATTTTACATGGGAGAGAGTAGATATTTAGATGGCAGTATGTTTGAAATTTTATTTTTATTTTACATAGAGGTGGCAACGAAAATTTTAAAGCACTTCAAACGACGTAGCATCGATTCAAAGCTACGTAAATCGATACGCAGGTTTAAATTAATCGGCGAGGCAACTTCGAATCGTTGTAAACCGGGATATAAAAAATTTATTTAATTTGGACAATCTAGAGTTTATTTCTAAAATAGCTGTTAATGTTATATAGTATGAAATCAGAGTTTCATACAAATGCTGGAACATTATTAGTCTCAAAGGGCTAATCGCATCTGAATGACACCATATCTTATTCTACTTAACATAAATCCATTCTGATGAATATAAACAGTTGCTTTGTTCTCGAGAGGCGAATATTTATCCGATATTCCATCATCTGTCCTGATTAGGTAAAAAAACATATTTCGTAGTAAAATTATAACTCCTTTGTCCCATAAAAACAACCAAATCCATAATGAATCTAGACGCACAGAAAGGTAAGGAAAATTTCGAAGAAAATATTGCACATGCGCTCGATTTAACGAAAACCGCTGGCACTGAAGGAAAGCTCTACATTCACGGAAGCTGCGTAGCGGATGTTAGTTGAAACGCCTATCTATAACACGCGAGTGGTCCAGAATTAGAAGCGGCTCACGCGGTCAATGGCAGGCAGCCAAAATCGAGGATAATTCGGAATATAGTAGTGGGCGTAGGGAATGGATGCAAGAGGGGAAGACGGTTCGAGTCGAGAGTAGCACTGCTGGGCGCGACTAACAGTGGGCGCAAGAGAATATTTAAAACGGCTTACCGAGGATATGGGAGGGAGAAAGATTCCGGAGGATGCCACCAGCAGAAAGTGTGGAGGAGGCATTTGGCGAGAGAAGGGACACGGAATGAGACACAGGAAGTGTGTTAGTGTGAGAGAGAGAAGCGTCGGCGAAACAGCAGTGGCGGCGGTACGAGTGATCAAGCGAACCATGGGAAGGGGCTCGCGAGGAGGGAGGGGGTGAGTAGTCTCCCCTCTTCCCCCCCCCCTCCCCCTCCCCCTCCTATTTCAACGCCTATACGACGATGATCGATTCACTATTCGATCGAGCGCCCGTGCGAAGAGTTGAAACCTTGAGAGGCTCCGAAACACAATTAGCGACAGTTAATTAGCACCAGTTCTGCCGCATTTCCACCGTATCATTAATTGTCCTACCTACAATTATAATTTCTCCGAGTTCCAAAGGTCTCACTCCAACTGTTATTATTATATAGGTTGTTCTCTTGTCTTAGGCCTTTTATTTCACATACTATAAAACTGTGCTCTCCATCTATTTTTATGTTTGCAACTTCTTCCTTCTTTTAACTCATCAATCATTTGAATCCTTCTTCTACTACCTCTTCCTTTTCTCCTTCTATGTTTCTTTCGATTACTTCCTTCGGCAAACATATCTCTTCACAGTATAGTACTAAGTAAGGACATGTCCCAACCGATAAAGCCTTCCTTCTTTCTCTGCTTCATCACCTGTAGTATTTCTCTTTCTTCATCCACTCTCTCTCTAGCACTTCTTCATTTCATTTGTTACCCTATCTGCTATCCAGCTTATATGCTTGCATAAAATCAGGAAAATCACGTTTACCGTTGCCGTCTTTTAGAAATTTTCTCCGGATTAGCCGGGATCGATTCCCGCTATTACTATTATCAAAGTCCCTTTTTAGACTCTGTACGAAATCGAGGTTTTGCAATTGTATGGCTGCTTTACAAATGTTAACCACGGTCAACGGTTCTTTTTAATGCCCAAGTTGTTTAGAACTGAATAGAAAACGAAAATTTCGAGGTCTTCAATTAGGAGAAAGCAATGATGGAAATGGAATTTTGAACTGGTGAGACAGTCAGCGACGAACTTGTGCAATGGCGGATTAAGACGCAAAGATTAATCTGAAACCCCTCCAATGTGCGACTCGTTGATTTAGTGTACGAAAACAGAAATATGACTAAAATACACTTTCTTAACAACATAGCGAATAACCAGTAAATAAAATATATTCTAATTTTAAAACTACAATTTTTGTACCAACACAGTAAAAAGAAAATACGTCTATTCTCAAAAAAAACTATAAAAATCTATTGTCATAGAAACACAGTCAAAAATATATCTAAACGTAGGATCGTAGGTGGCAGATTTCTACATAGGTGTTAGAAGTGTGTGCTTGAAGCTATGGGCGAAATTTTAACAACAGAAATTTCACGTGTTAAATATAGGTATACAAAGATGATAGTGATCCTGATTCTTTTAAAAATAAAACCGATCAGTTTTTAAAATATGCTAAAGCTGTATCAATGCTAGCAAACAACATTTTCCAAAATAGAAATAATTTTAGCCTATACACCTCGTCCTCCTATAACATGGTTCTTACTATTCACATAATCAAGGATTGAAATTATTATATCGTTTTGATTTTTATCGGTGTTTTCACGTTTTAATTCCAAAATTACAATGAGACTTCTATAATTCTAACATTATAAGTTTAGGACAAAACAACTTGAGATGGGTATTTTCGTCTTCATTTTTGGCGATGAAATCGTTCATTCCCATAAGGATATTACTACTTCGAATACCTTGCGACAGATTACGGGAAAAATTAAACGTATTTTTGCATGGGCCGGCGCCTCCCAAGTTACGCCCCTGCGTTTGTCGCGTGGTGAGCGCAGCGCTCACCAAACAAATGAAAACATTGTAATTATGTCTTACAGTAGCTCTATTAAAACGGCAACAACGTCCTTGCAGAGATTTATAGTTTCCTAGTCGGTACTTTAAGGTGCATTGTGGGAGGGTGCGGGGGAGGGAGAAGAGGTTATAGGGATTGTTTGGCGAGGGGAAAACCACGGTAAGCAGCGGGGAGTGAGTTGGGAAAAGAGATGTTTATAAATGACTGGCATAAGTGCCCGTTGAATTTCAACGGGTTTAATGTATCTAAATTTTCATCAATGCAAAATGTAAAAATTGCAAGAATAAAATTGTACACTGTTTTAACCATCGAATATTTCTATATTATAAGTCTGTTTTAATTAATTAACTAAAGTCTCACAGAAATTCCTTATGAATAAAATAGTACCTTTCTTTGTAATAAATAGCCATTGTTATTAGTTTTAAATTTATTATAGCATTAGCATTTCAATTTCATGAAATAAGCGGAATTCCGGTAACAAAAAAATTTCTTCAATCTTCAATTGCCTCTGATAATACGTTAAATAGATTTTGGAATAAAATGTACCTCAATATCGTTTAGCGTCCGCTCACCACTCCGGAATTCTCAGTTTCCGAAAGAACAACTTTCAATAGTTTTAAATTGATTTTTGCGTTGAAATATACTTGAATCAATTCAGTACAACTTCCACTTTACATACTGTAAATTCCAAAGTAACTCTTTTTATAATAGGCAATGCTAGCCTAAAATTAATTCATTCTGTAAAGTGAATAAATAAAGTTCTTTCTTTAAACTATAATAGCCACTGTTATTAGATTTAAATGGATTATAAGCCTCAGAACTTACTCTGTATTAAATAAGCACCAAAATTCCTTTTATAAAAACAAATCAATTCATTAAAATATCTACTGTTGTTTCTTCGAAAATTGCCTGTTAACACTTTTAAATGTCCTTTAATTTTAATTTATGTTCGTTTCCAAACTTGGCCATGGGTTACGAAATTAATTCGAGGAATAACAATATAAATCTTAAGCACGTATGGTTTACAAAGAATTTAATTTAAGAGTGCTTTCTATTTCCAGTTTTCCTAAAATGACACTGTTGATAGTTACTTAAAATTTTTTATATTACGTTAATATACTTATTTTCCACAAAACACGCAAATCTCACCCCTTCCTCTCTCTCTCTCTCTCTCCTCTCTCTCTCTCTCTCTCTCTCTCTCTCTCTCTCTCTCTCTCTCTCTCTCTCTCTCTCTCTCTCTCTCTCTCTCTCTCTCCGCTCTCTCTCTCTCTCTCTCTCTCTCTCTCTCTCTCTCTCTCTCCTCCTCTCTCTCTCTCTCTCTCTCCTCTCCTCTCCTCTCCTCTCCTCTCCTCTCCTCTCCTCTCCTCTCCTCTCCTCTCCTCTCCTCTCCTCTCCACTCTCCTCTCCTCTCCTCTCCTCTCCTCTCCTCTCCTCTCCTCTCCTCTCCTCTCCTCTCCTCTCCTCTCCTCTCCTCTCCTCTCTCCTCTCCTCCCTCTCCTCTCCTCTCCTCTCCTCTCCTCTCCTCTCCTCTCCTCTCCTCTCCTCCCTCTCCTCTCCTCTCCTCTCCTCTCCTCTCCTCTCCTCTCCTCTCCTCTCCTCTCCTCTCCTCTCCTCTCCTCTCCTCCTCTCCTCTCCTCTCCCTCTCCTCCCTCCTCCCTCTCCCTCCCCTCCCTCCCTCCCCTCCCCTCCCCCCCTCCCCTCCCTCCTCCTCTCCTCTCCTCTCTCTATCCCCTCCTCTCCTCTCCTCTCCTCTCCTCTCTCTCTCTCTATCCCCTCTCTATCCCCCCCTCTCTCTCCCCCCTCTCCCCCCTCTCTATCCCTCCTCTCTCTATCCCCCTCTCTCCTCTCCCCCCTCTCTCTATCCCCCTCTCTCTCCCCCTCTCCCCCCCCCTCTCCCCCCTCTCTCCCCCCTCTCTCCCCCCTCTCTCCCCGCTCTCTATCCCCCCTCTCTCTCCCCCCTCTCTGTCCCCGCTCTCTCTCCCCCCTCTCTGTCCCCGCTCTCTCTCTCCCCCTCTCTCTCCCTCCTCTCTCTATCCCCCCTCTCTATCCCCCCTCTCTATCCCCCCTCTCTCTCCCCCTCTCTCTCCCTCCTCTCTCTCCCTCCTCTCTCCCCCCTCTCTCTCCCCCTCTCTCTCCCCCCCTCTCCCTCCCCCCCTCTCCCTCCCCCCCTCTCCCTCCCCCCTCTCTCTCCCCGCTCTCTATCCCCCCTCTCTATCCCCCCTCTCTCTCCCCCCTCTCTCTCCCCCCTCTCTCTCCCCCCCTCTGGAGTAGAAAGAGGTGTGGTTTTGGGAAGTATCGTGTCTGGCGGATGCATGTAAGGTGTGGTTGGTGTATGTGGGTTAACGTACAATGGAGAATTCTAGGTTATGGTTAAATCGTCGGGTGGTTAAGGTCCAAAATAATTCAGAGGTCGTTCACTTCCTCTTCAAGGGTAAATGTGATAGAGGATCGGAGGTTGTTCGGGTAAGACGTAAAATTACATAGTTGTATATCAGTACCATTCCAAATGCAGAAAATATCGTCCACATAGCTACATCAAATAAGAATATTATTAGTATAAGGTTGGGTATAGTTGGAAAACTTCTTCTCTAAAGCGTCAATGAATATGTCGGCGGAAGGAGTTGACGGTGTCGAACTCTTTGCCAGGCCTTCGGGTTGTTCGTAAAACACATTTTAGAAACGAAAGTAATTTTGCGAAAGGCACACTCTTAGCTAAGTACAAAGCTCTAGCACTAGGATCGTTGAGATAGCTGACGACACAATATATTCGGCTAGACGTAGAGCTTCGGAAGAAGGTACAAATTAATTCTTCACATCAAAGGACAAAAGTTTGGAGGTGGAGAACAAAACCAGAAGTTGAAGTTTATTGCTGAGATCAATTGAATTTTTCACTCTATATTTAAGGAGGAATGGGGTGAACTCTCTAAATCAATAGTTCACTTGAAAGGCGAGCTTATGGGCTGGCGAGAATGCACTGGAGACCACCGGACGGATAGGAATTCCTGGTTTATGAATCTTTGGATGGCCATACAACTTAGGTGCACTTGTAAAGTCTTATAGGAGGAATGGTGAGGGAAAAGTGACGGACACGGGCAGATGGCGTTTTTAAACCTGAAATGGAAAGTGGTAGTGTGGTCTTCAAGAAGGGGGGGATACAATCCAAGCATTTCTAGGTGTAGTCTGATTTCTTCAGGATCACCAAGTAGTTCACTTGTCTACTTTGCTGAGGACGAGATCATCCTTGGAGAGAGTATCCGTAATGCCCTTTAAAGTGCGTCGAAATGGCTATAGGGGCACTGGCGGTCGGTGTCTTATAGGAGGATATGTTTTGGGCAACTGAATGTTTAACTGCTGTATTTTCACGAGAGATAGCTATTTTACAGTCCACTGATAGGTTTATTTTTAGATTTTTGGAGGAAGGGGAGCGTTGGTGATATGTTTCAGTCGTGAATTCAAGAAATGTAATTCACTTGAGGAGAATTTCATCTGGGAAAGACTGAGGACCCGGTCATGGAAAGAGTGATAAGCAGAGGTTATAGGAATGGGAGAGTTGGCGGAATTCTTCAGTTGCGTAGGACCTTCAAGTTTTTGGAGAATAATATTAGGTTACTCGTGACGCTGGATAAATCTCTCACTTTGTGTTAAAAAAGTTGCATTCTGCGGCGTGTAGCTTCGAAGACAGCTCTATATGGAGAATCGTGAGATAGCGGGAAAGGTTGTTTCTTTTCACATACCATTGTTGTGGCCCCTTCCTGATCCAGAATAATTCGTCTGCTTCCAAGGCGAAACGGGATGTTTTGGTCGATGGCTTAGTGCGGAGAGAGACGAACTTAGGGGTAAGTCCGAGTTTGAGATAGCGGCTGATGAAGTACAGTGAATCCTATGTTGGTCACCCGTAGTTCCGCACAAAACAAGTCAACTTATGTAGGAGGCCAACATAAAGACTATAGTGTAAAAAATTGAATTTTTTGTCAACATGCTTCCATAGATACTTTAAATATAGTAATTTGTTACCTCTCCCTTCATGTTAAGGTTTTTGATAAACATTATTTTGTTTGGACTGACAATATCAAATTATTAAAAATACAAAATGCAGCATGATAAATCGAGTAACAAAAGAACCTACAATTTAGTGGATTGTCAGATACAGTATGATAGATATAAAATTGTCTGAACAGAGACTGACCAATATCAAGGTCCTTAATTTACAGCAACATATATACTGATTTTCGTCTAGCTTGTTAACATCTTAGCTGGAATCCACTGTTTCCGTATTATAGTACAAGCGAAAAAGATCATTTATGAGTTGAGGTTGCTGGACTGAAGAGTACTTAATTAATTGTGATACACACTGTACAGCATCTCTGTAGGTAGGTGGTGGCATAACATGTTCATCACTCACTATGTCATTATCATCATCACTGTCGTCATTTTCACAACACAACTCTTGGTTTGGAGATTCCTCTTCCACTTCTTGAAAAATTTTACTTTGTTTACGTGGCAACAAAATATTTGTTGATTTTCATTGAAATATTACTAATAAATGGTGTTTAATGATATTTTCGTGTGGCGCAGAGTACTCCAAAGCAAACTGTTTTTATAACAGCGTAAGTAAATTAAATATTTAGGCGTAGATTTTCCGCAAATTGTGATTGGATAAATCGTTTTATTGTTTCCAAAGTATTGTTGATACAAATAATTTTCTCATAACAGAACTCTTTGATGAGAGAATCAGATAGAATCATGCTAACAGTCGGAGGGTAATATTCACTCTGTCTCTTAAACGATCTCTATTTACTTTTTTGTCTTTCGTGAAATTAATTCATTTCGTTTATTCTTTCGTTCATCCATTTTTTGTGGATTATTGTGTTCTTGCTGGTTTAAGTAGGCTATATAGCGATAAAGCATTTTGGGCAGGAGGTGTTACTTAATTCAATAATTATTTTCCCATATGTTTATACGTAATTTTCGATTTTTCAGAGTGGAAGATTTTTTCCCTTCATTCGTCAAAATACCTAAATATGGAACGATTTTCTTCGTTTTTCCTTTATTAAACGGTTAAAACTGTATCCTATATCATTCTGGCGATGTTTACATGTCACATGGTCGAAGTTTTATATACACTAAATCCGTGTAAATTCTACGGGCACTTCCGCTAGTAATATGATAAAAAGATAAAAACATCAGGGGATTTCCCTATAAAATCGAACTTCTCATTTTAATCTTATACTAAGTGTTGATAAAGAATAAATATGTTTATTTTACATTGGACAACGTTGCCTTTTGACGGGTTTCTTGCTTACAAAATATAAGGCCAAAGTGTTTTATATCCTCCCCCCTCAAGGTTACTATGTTTTTGTTTATTATTTCGTGTTTTCCTTTCTCCAGTTACTATGTTGTTGTTTAGCTATTTATTTCATTCGTTACCCTAAGGCCATTTGCACACGTGACGATATTATCGCTGTCGTCGACGACAGCGATATCGCTCGACTTGTGAATACATGTGTTTAAACGAGTGACTTGCACACATAGGGCGACACGACAAAAGTATCGCGGCTACACGCGTCACGATAAAAGTGTCGTCTTGTCTGTCGCCCGGTTCTAACAATCGGCGCGACAGGCGATATCGCGTTCTCAGAAAAACAGTGTAACCAAATGGCGCACTTGCACACGCACTGACATGTCGCTTCCCTCCAGCACCGACGTGCCACATTTCAGTCTCAGTTTGGAACACGTGAACTTTACAACGTTTTAAACAGCGCGTGTTTATTGTGTTAAAAATGAGTGCTGAAAGATTTAAGTATGATATAACAACACTTATTGGACTAGTGGAGAGCAGGCCCACCTTGCGGGGCAAGACGGCAGATGACTACAAAGATAAAATAAAGAAGCAAACGGCGTGGAAATAAGTGTTCATGTTTTTCGAGGAGGAGTTTGAAAGTTTGAACAGGAAGGAACAAAATAAGATAGGTAAATTGAATGGAAATACATTTTTATTTATATTAAATTGAAATCTGAATCACAACTGGCAGTATCGCCGGGTTTACGGAAATATCGGCAGTTATTCCGCGACAACGATAATGTCATTGCGTGTGCAAACCAAATGCGACATCGACAATTGTCGCTGTGGCGGGCGGCAGCGATAATATCGTCAAGTGTGCAAATAGCCTAACAATCGATGGTAATTTACCGTTCCAACATGATTCCAACTCTTGAGGAATTTATGTTTACGTACGGTAATGAAGAAAAGTGTTTGCAATTCTTGATTGATCACAATATCATTGAAAACATCCGGAGACCCAGGAATTCGAACAAACCCATGACTCATTGACCTGTCGCTATATTTACCAACCCGATGCCCGGACAATGGGGAGGGTTAGTGCGTCTCGTCTGATCGGCCGGTCGCGGCATTTACAAACCCGATCACCGGACAATGGGGAGGGATAGTTTCGTTCCAGCGAGGCGAAGGGCGCTCTAGGGGCCGGAGAAGACTACCCTTTAAAACAAAGTGAGCCGAAGGCTCGTCAATATGTCCTTTCATTGTTATATAGAAGGAATTCAAAAATAATTACACTTACCTAAATAACAATCACTATAATGTCGTATTTATGGCTGTAATGATATTTCAAAGAAATCTATGTTATCTAGTGCCGCCATTTTGAAGGGAGGGGGGGTATAATGTACTTCCTCCAAAGAAAAGTAAACATTTCAGAAAGGCATAATTACAAAATCTGATGTGGCCAACACATGACTTTCTCCATATTTGGGGTATAGATATTTAAATTATTATGAATAGCATTATAAGGCAAAGTTATTATTTCGTATCGTAAAAGAATACAGTCGTACTTATTGCTGTAAATTATACTTTGAATGTGTTTACGGAGTTCACCGCTACATGGTGGCGCTGTATATTGGAAATTAACGAATAAATTAATTATCTACTAAATGGAAGGTTCTACGAAAATTTGTTTCAAACAAATCCTGGAAGAAATATTATTCTCTACAACTTTGGTCCTCAGATAGATAACCAATAAGGAAGTTTTTAAGGATATATTTGACGGAAACAGAAAAAAACCGATTATTTATAAATAATTCCTAAACAATAACTGCTATGGAAAATTGTTAGAAATAAAAGGTGTAGGAAATTATATATTCTACATTTTTTGTATTGGTCAATGTATACAGTAATGAAGTATTATCGGAGAAATGTCGCAAAAAAGGAATCGGGTTTCGAATAACCCTCGATTTCCGGTTAACCGGTATTGTCCAAAAACTAATCAGTTCTTTGTTCTTATGCCAAAGTGTTATATATGAAATTTGATATGTGTGTGTGTGTGTGGGCGTGTGCGTGTGTCTGTGCGTTTGTGTGCATGTGTGTGTATTATATATAGACGCTTCTTAAGCAAGGTATATATATATATATACGCTTCTTACACATGATATATATATATATCAACATCATCAGCCTTTTTCAGTCCACTGACGGATGAAGGCCTCCCCCAGACTTCTCCAGTTTTCCCTGTCAATTGCCTCCCTCCTCCAAGTTTGCCCCAAGAACTTAACAAGCTCTCTGTCCCACCTGTCTTTCGGTCTTCTTCTCGGTCTCCTGATGTTTCTTGGGATCCATTCGATGACACTGGACGTCCAACGCTGGTCATTTCTTCTAGCAATGTGGCCCGCCCACTGCCATTTTAGCACCTTCGCTCTTTTAATTACGTCACAGACTCCCGTCTTCTTTCTTACCCAGTCGTTCCTCTTGCGGTCTCTTCGGGTGATCCCTAACATGCATCTCTCCATGCTCCTCTGTGTTGTTTGCAGGCGCTGTATCATTCTGGCATTCATGGTCCATGTTTCACAACCATATGTCAGAACAGGCAGAACACATTAGTCATACAGTCTCCTTTTTCGGAAGACTGGAATATTCGATTTAAAGATGTTCGCATACTTGCCAAAAGCACTCCATGCCATCTTCACTCTCCGGTTGATTTCTCCAAGAAGCGAACCATCAGTAGTGATGAGCTGACCTAAGTAAACATAGCTGGTTACTTCTCCGAGTTCTTCTCCATTGATATGTATCTTCTCAGAATTTGTGAAGGAATTGTACATAACCTTTGTTTTATTAAGATTCATCTTAAGTCCAGCTTCTCGGCTTGCTTGCTCAAGCTCTTCAATTCTCCTACTGTGCTCTTCTGCGCTCCCTGCGAACAGTATGATATCATCTGCAAAGCGCAGGTGACTCAGATACTCTCCATTTACCTTTATGCCTTTTTCTTTCCAGACTAGCATTTTGAATACTTCCTCCATAGCTGCTGTAAATATCTTAGGGGACATAGTATCTCCTTGTCTCACTCACTTTTTGGTCTTAAGGCACTCGTCTCTTCATGCAGCTGCACAGATGTTGTCGCATTTTCGTAGATATTATTGATCAAGGTTATGTACATTTCTTCTACTTATTGTTTCTTCAGTGCACGTAACACCGACAAAGTTCGGACAGAGTCAAATGCTTTCTCGTAGTCAACGAAGCACATACATAGAGGTAATTCGTACTCGTTAGTCCGACTGATTACCTCTCTCTCACGACTTGGATGTGGTCCATCGTGTTATACGTACTGCGAAATCCAGCTTGCTCTCTGGGTTTTGAAGGCGCATAGTGAGTATTTTAGTGAATATTTTGTAGACTATTGGGAGTAGGCTGATCGGTCTGTAGTTATTGAACTCTTCTTTGGAACCTTTCTTGTGCAGAAGGATATTACATACGTGGTTCTATGTTTCTGGTATCTTTTTCTTCCTCAGACACGAAGTAAAAATCATAGTGAGAATCTTTTCCATGTGATCACCCGTTGCTTTGAATACTTCCGCTGTGATACTATCCATTCGAGATGCTTTTCCATTCTTCATATTTCTGATTGCGTGTCTCATATCTTCCGGAAGGATATCTGGGACCTATTCGGTGGGCATATTTCCATCATCATTTGCTAGAGGATCCTCATGCAACTTGGTGTAAAATTCTTGTACCGGTTTCAGGATTAATTTCCTACTATGGGTTATGGAGCCGTCTTCTAGCATCAAGGCCACCAGCTGTCTCTTTCCGATCGATAGATGTTGCTTCATTTTCTTGTAACTTCGATTGTTTTCTATGGCTTTCTCGATTAGCTCATAATTATATTTCTTCACATCTTCCTTGATGCACTTCCTTATAGTTTTGTCATTGTTTTATCATTTCTTTAGGATCATTAATAATTATCATTTTCCTTCTTTTTTCCATCAGCAGTCTTGTTTTTTCGGTCAACTTTTTCTCTGGCTTTGTTTTAACTGTTCCGCCTATTTCTTCAGCAGTTTCCTTGAGTATCTCTATAAATTGGGATTCAACTTGTTGTTCTTCCAGTGCACTAAATCGATTTTTCAGTTCGAGCTGAAATTCTTCTTTTCGTTCTTTTAACAACTGCGTGTTCATAATAGACTTAGGCTTCTTTAAAAGCTTCTGTCTTTCTAACTTTGAGTTGAACTTTATTCTGCATCTTACCAAGCGACGGCCACTTCCAGTTTTAAATTGGTTGAGGACGGAACAGTCTTCAGCCATTTGCTTCTTATTGACTAGTATGTAGCCACTTTCGTTTTTGGTACCATTGGGTCCTTTCCAGGTCCATTTTCTATTGGGTCTCTTTTTGAAGAAAGTGTTCATTATATATAGACTAGTACATTCAGCAAAGTCTACAAGTCGGTCCCCTCGTTCATTTCTGTCTCCATAGTCCCATTTTCCAACTGCGCTGTCGTCTTCCTTTTGTTCTCCTACCTTGGCATTGAAATCACCCATGGCCACTTTTAGATGCCAGCTTCCTTTGTCGTGCAGTACTTGTTGGTAGAAGTCTTCACTTCCTCATCCGAGTATGATGACGTTGACGCATAGACTTGGACTATTTGAAGTTGATATCTTTTATTTATTTGAAGCACTAGTCTAGCTGCCCGTTCGGATGAACATTCTATTTTCACGATATTATTCTTCAATTTTTTGTTTACGATGAATCCAACTCCTCCTGTTCTTCCTGTGTCAGTTCCCCTGTAATAAAAAATATGTCCACTCTTCAACTCCAATAGGCCTTCACCTTTTAACCCTCATTTCACTAAGCCCTAAAATGTCCCACTTGATCTTCTCCAGTTGTTCTTGGAGCTCTTGAAGTTTATCTTCACTGGACAAAGTCCGACAGTTAAAGGTAGTTAGGTTGAGGTTAAAGGAATTGGGTAAGGATGAGAAAGAGTGGCAGTGGGCGTTTAACCTCTGGGGATTCTTAGCACCCTCTGTTTTCATGCCTTGTTCCTGACCACTGCCACGGTCAGAGGCAATCCAGCCTCAGGAGAATGAGAGCCGTTTTTTATGGGTGTACAGTCATTTCAAAAAGTCTAGCGACACGGCTCGCTCACGCCACACACAGGCCGGAGCTGAAAGTTCCGAGTATGTTGGTACTATTGCTTGAGGAG
This sequence comes from Uropetala carovei, assembly GCA_036926305.1. Taxonomy (NCBI): domain Eukaryota; kingdom Metazoa; phylum Arthropoda; class Insecta; order Odonata; family Petaluridae; genus Uropetala; species Uropetala carovei. The sequence goes on from JAXCHB010000149.1 coordinate 4,661,161, forward strand.
AAGAAAGAGAGGGGAATGATGAGGAGGGGTGCAAGAGTGAGGAGGTGGGTTTCGAAGCCTGGGTAGGCTTGCAGGGAGAAACGAACAGAATGAGAGCCGGTGAGACAAACGCCATTCAACAGTGCGAGAGCATCCAATCCAACTCGGAAAAAAGGACTCTCTGAGAGGTTGCCTTCGCATGCCAAGGGTAACAAGAAAACCTCCGAGAGAAGGAGGCGGGTAAACGTTTCGAAGTCCTCAGTGATGTCTTACAATTGTGAAACATAAATGAATATGCCGCGTCTAGAAAGCACTTTTGGAAAAGATGCAATATTTTCACCTTTGTGGGCGTTATTAATGCGAAATTCTAGGCTGAAATTCAATTAGGAAAGCGTAAAAATCATCAATGGGTCAAGGGCAAAAATTATATAATACTCCATAAATTACGATAATACGAACCGCGGAGGTAACGAGGATTTTGTGGGAATCGCCTCACCGGTTTGTTAAAAATGTTCCTTAAAATTGAGCACATCACAGTAATGGAGGTGTTTCTGCGAGCGCCGGGAATTTACGCTCTTTGATTAAACTAAATTTAAAAATATGATCTGCCATAAATGGTGATACGAATAAAAGTCATCTCTGAAAGGAAGTCACATCATCGGAGCTGATGTGAGTCGCAGTTGTCATCCGGCCAAACTCTCTTCCGAGGTTTCCATTCTTATTGCGATACAAAAATTTTTCTCCACTCTACTGTATCACTCAAGCGCCAGGAAATTGTCAGGACGAAAATTGCTTTTTTTGGGAGAACTTTGGGAAATATTTACATCCTTTATCTAATTAATTTTGCAAAAATTCTAATAAATGGCAATTTATCACATGTAGCACTTTTCTCACAGATAGTGGATACATTGTATATGGACTTTATTTGAAATTTCGAATAAAAATTTTATTCTAGCAGAATTTAATAGACAATGAAAACAATGAAAGATTATTTAGGGTTTTATTTTAGTATTTAGTGAAATCTCCTCCTCAGTCGATCATTCCTTGCATTCGACGGTCCATGAACCGTACTAAATTTTCACATATTTGTGGCCGTCGTCCGATTGAGCCCCAGAGTTCCATAACATGCTCTTCAGGAGCGGCTGCCGTCCTCAACTTTCCTCCCGTCCACTCATTCACCATTATACCCTATAAGTTCTCAATGGGATTCAGATCCGGCGAGCGAGCTGGCCAGGGCAGAACATAGATATTCCGGTTCTGGTCAAAAAATTGTCGAGCTACACAGATCGTATCTAACAGTGAATTATCTTGTATTACTACCACGTCTTCGCCGTCTGGCACTATCTGTCAGACATAAGGCAGAAGATGCTCATTCAGGATCTCCACAAAATCAATAGCTCTCATTTTTTTATCGTAATTTATGGAGTACTAGTGTAATGCCCGTTGAAATATCAACGGAAGAATTATAGATAGATTGATTATTAATATTTGCATTTAAAATAATTAATATCACACTTTTACATTGAAATATTTTGCCATATACAACATTTCTAGTGAATATTCTGCTGTTGAGGGGCTATCTTTAGTTAAACTTAAAATAGTTGCCTCCCTCTCCCCCCTCTCAGACCCTCTCTCCTCACACCCTCTCTCTCCCCCTCCCCCATCTTACACGCTCTCCCTCTCACTCACTCCCCCCTCCCTCTCCCTCCCCCTCCCCCCTCTACTTCCCTCTCGCTCCCCCCTCTACCTCTCTCCTTCCCCTCTCTCGTATTAAAGGCACGTTTATACCCATAAGGATTGAATTAACAATATGATATACAGGTCTAACAATGGAATTGGTAGGCAAGGCAACATCCCGTTAAAAATGGCAAGATTTCCTCAAACTGTCTGAATTAAACGTTTACATTGAGAAATTTCGAACTGTAGGCGGAAGAATATGAACAGAATAAGAAACTTTATAATGTTTTCTTCAAAATGGTTTATATCCGAAGATTGTAGGTAAGTTCTTTGTAATGTTAATCTAAAAAAGAATGAAAGCCTGCACGTCGAAATGTCCCTTTTTACGTGTTACCTTATGGGAAATGGAAATTATCTTCTGGAGTCTAACCCAGGTCTTTGATCTCAAGTTTAATACGTTAAAACGTATTTTTATTATATCATAATGCTATCCTGAAAATCACATCAAATTCGGTCCATTAATTTGCGAGATATTAAGCTTCAAAGAGGGTTACGATGACAGAGAGATCTGGGATATTATAAGCATAATTGTATAATTTTTGCCCTTGACCCATTGATGATTTTTTACGCTTTCTGAAGCCTAGCATTTCGCATTAATAACGCCCACAAAGGTGAAAATATTGCATCATTTCTGAAAGTGCTTTCTAGACGCGGCATATTCATTTATGTTACCCTATCTAATTGCAAGACACCACTGAGGACTTCGAACCGTTGAGGCCCGTTTCACACGGAGCGATTGCAGTCGCGCGACTGGCCCCCGCGCGGCCAAGAAGTACGCAGGAGTGTATCGCCCATTTCACACGACGCGCGGTTGGTTTTGTCCAAGCGATGGGGACGCGGCCAGCTTCCCGCGCTGTTGGCAGCTTTACACTAGTCCTTATGGCGGACTTCACACGAGGGCGACTAGCAGCGCGACCAGGCGCTTTTGTCTCTTTGCAGTCTTTCTTGTGATCTTCGATGTGATTGGTGAAATCGACATTCAAATGTTTATTTCAGAAGTGGACTATGGAATGTGAGGAAAAATGGAAAAGAAAAGGCAGTGTTGGGAAGAGATTATCAATTTATTATAAAATTGTCCTTTTCTTGAACGTTCACTTAAAATAGGATGTATCCACATTGTCCTTCGTCTAATCGTACGCCGTTCCCTCCACAACTAAAGCAATGCAATTTCCTCGACATCCGTCCCAGAGAAAGTTCACTTGTCAACAGATTTGTTAGCCGCGCGACCACGATCGCGCACCGAACGTGGCCGCGCGGGGGCTAGTCGCGGGGCAGCAATCGCGCCTTACCCTTGGCATTCGAAGGCAACCTCTGAAAGAGTCCTTTTTTCCGAGTTGGAATGGATGCCCTCGCACTGTTGAATGGAGTTTGTCTCACCGGCTCTGATTCCGTTCGTTTCTCCCTGCAAGCCTACCCAGGCTTCGAAACCCACCTCCTCAGTCTTCCGCCCCTCCTCATCATTCCCCTCTCCTTCTTCCCCTCAAGCAAAGGGTACCAACATACTCGGAACTTTCAGCTCCGGCCTATGTGTGGCGTGAGCGAGCCGTGTCGCTAGACTTTTTGAAATGACTGTACATGTCATGGGGGGATTGCGGGCCTTAAAACACCTCGCTGGCCCAGAGCGGGTAGGTGAGTACCTCTTTCACTTTGGCCGGAGATATTGCAGAAAGACTTCACAGCATGTTTGAACCTACCGGTGTCCGAGGACACCACTATGCTTCGCCCTTCCGCCAAATTTGAGGCAGTGAACTGAGGCATTTGGAAGGGATATGATATATATATATATATATATATATATATATATCCTTGTCCTTCGATTTTTTTGTAGGAGATCATTGAGATCTCTTAATATAGTTGTCTTATTCTTTCTTCCTTCAGCAAGTAGAATTTGAAAACCTGCTCCTATTCTTTCTTTGGTGATAGTGTCTTTCCTTTCTTTCATTTTGCATATAGACGTATTTTTGAGAGTACTAAATAATGGTCAGCAGAGATATCATATCCCCTACATACTCTTGTATCTTTTATCTGGTTTCCAAATTTATTGTTCACTATAACGTAATCTGTTAAGGATCTATGTCCACTTGCTGTCAACGTATAGTTGTTGAGGTCTTAATTCTGAAGAAAGTGTTTGTGATTTTTAAACCATTAAAAGTCGCTAATTCTCTCAATAAATCTCCGTTCTTATTTGTAGCATTTTCTCCAAAGTTTCCTACAAGTCGAGGGATACACTAGCATTCATATCGCCCGCTAATATGACCATATTTCGGTTATTGTTTATTTCTAAAAGTTTTTTAAAGATTTGGTAGAGATGTTGAGTTTCTAATGTTTTTCCTTCCTCCGGAGCGAAGCAGTACCTGTAAGTATTCGGTCGCTGGCGTAACTGTACTTTTTTATTTTCCGTTGAATCTTTTGGTTCTTAACTTCATATTCTTGATCTTACCAGCAATTTTAATACAAAGTTGTGAACCACCCATGTTTAGATCGTAGAAACAATCTCCTATAATAAAACGCTTGATGTCTTTGTCGGTGTGTGACCGGACGGTCTCATCAGTTAGTTATACAAACTGGCTGAAGAAGGCAGCACTTCCCAGTACTATTAGTTTAGTGCTGCCCCTCCTGCCACTTTCTATAACTAATTGCGGCCGCACCTATATTCATTTACGTAAATTGGATGGATGGTACATACTTACGTACTTATTAAAGGGGTAGCCCTACTTAAAAATATAAATACGGAACAAATACCATTTAAATCTAACTATATATTAATTTTACGTTGACGTATTTAGACATTTGTTTACAATATATATCGGCGTATTTCTTGAGAACCATTCGTCGTAAAGATATGCGGTAAACGGCGTTTTGTTTCTACTGACTATGAGGTCCCTGGAAAAATATTTTCGTTTGCTAAGGTGTCCCGAGTTCGAATCCAGGAGACAGTTATATTTTCCCATAAGTTTACACGGGATTTTCGATTTTTCAGAGTGCAAGGTTTTCTTCCTTCGTTCGTTAAATACGTAAGTATGGACCTATTTTCTTCTTTTTTGCTTTATTTGACGGCTAAAGCTTTATACTATCTTATTCTTGCCATGTTTATACGTTACACGGTCGAAGTTTTCAGAAATACGCATTCTTTTTCGAACTTTTGCGGATTTTTCGTACTCTTTCCGGGCGTTGCCAAGGCGACCGTCATTGTTGCCTCCGATTCAATTACTATCAATTATACCTTCAAATAGGAGAAAGAATAGCGTTATTCGCTTCGCAGTTTTGTTTAACATAAGCATCGAAATTAATGAAGCATAGCAACGTGAATATTTACGGATAATTATTCTGTTGACTGCGTATGGGAAACGTTTCTAGCTGTGTCAATAACATGTGTATAACAAACAAGCTCCCAGCGTATTGAGTTTTATTTTAAATTGTGCAATTAATTTATTTTTTGTTTTGTTTCATCGTTTGAATGCTGGTATCTTACCTCTTTGTAAGTAGAACAATCTTATTACACATCTGTAATCCTTATTAACGCAAATAGGCTCACACATCAATTAAAAATTAGATAAGAAATGGGGCGCGCGTTACTTTGTAAACACATTATATGGTTATCTTCTCCTCATTGATAATCTAAATAAACGCTTGCGTTGACGTCGGCTTTACAGTAGGTCCTGTAAGAAGTTAAAAGCAGTCGTTGATAGACACTTGAAGTAAAGCAATTGTTTGTGAGTTCGTCTATAAGGGTGCAACGATATTCATTGGAACTAAGGTAAGGTAGAATTAAAAATTTTTCCCCTTTGCATATACCACGATATTAAACTAGCATTGAGTAACTCTGTGGCATTGTGATCACGTAGTTGCTCTAATATATTGCTGAAAAATCGTAGAAAATTTTTAAATGCCAAGGGGTAAACCAGTGCAAAGGGGAGCTATTAGCCCAGTTAGAGCTGCCAAAGAAAGGAAGAGGAGCCAGAGATCAAAGGAAGAGTATTGTAAGAAAGAGAGAGAGAGAGAGAGAGAAAGAGATGCGGAAGCTCATATGATTGCCCGTGAAGATGAGGAGTGGAGAGTACAAGAAAGACAAAGAAATAGGGAAACACTTCAAATGAATAGGAAACAAAGAAGATCTTACCTAGGGCCGAATCGCGTTGAGGATCGGAGATCCGGGGCTGCCCTACTAGTCATGTTTTAATTTTTAAGAACATTAAAAGAAACCAATTAACATTTAAATGATTTGTTATAGATAACAATTAAAAACAACCACATTTTAATTTCTGGTGGCCAATATTTAGCAATTTCTTCTAAAATGCTATCAAAAGCGTCTCGACTGATCGGCCTGTCGCGACATTTACAAACCCGGACAACGGGGAGGGAAAGTTTGGTTCCAGCGAGGCGAACTTCCAATATCCACTCCGTTTGCGGCACAACAGTCAAGCGAGATATAATTCCTTTGTAGACTACAGATGTCTTGGTAAAAATCATTCGGTACTTACGTATTAAGTTGGGCTCCCCGTTAATACGTAAATACCGGATGGATAAATGCGGTAAATTACGTATTTTAAAACATGCTAATGTTTGAAATAATTCGACGATGTTTTAACGTGCCTTCGTTGTCTTATTGAAGTCTTTCTGCATATTAAAGGCAGTTGCTTGCGCTGTGCCTTCGCATTATCTGAATAGAACAGATATTATGAAAATAATTTTTTTCGTGCTGTTTATTTTTAATTCGCGTCAATCCAATTGTAGGGTAACCAACCAAAAAACGATTACATTGTTATCTAAATAAATAAGGTGTATGCGCTGAATGCGTGTGTACTATCTAGGGATGGGTCGCGAACGGAGTCGCGAAGAGTCGATTCCTGCTGCCTTGGAGTCGAGAGAGTCGACTCCGGAGTCGACTCCAGTTAAGGAGGTTGTAACGGTACGAACTAGTCATAATGGAATCTAGTTGAAAGGTTTTTATAAGGAACAAAAAAATGTTATTATCTAATAGTAATGAAATTGAACATTTTGGTAGGTGTTTTAGATGCTTATGTTAGGGTTTGTCCGTTATTAATATTTTAGAAAATAAAAATAATGTGTAAATAGTCACTCATTTGACTCGAATACCAACTTGTGTTCGTAAAATAAGTAGTCAATATGAGTAAATATATTTTCATTATATTTTTGATGGCGGTCTCTTGTAATGCATAAATAAGACATAAAAACTCAAAATATATTATTTGTAAATGTTTTACAATTAAAACTAAATGAATTATCTTCAAATATTAACTGTAAATAAGTTGTTGATATAATTGTTGAGTTGTTGATTGAAAATAATAGAATGAATAAGATGTAGTTTTTGCTATTAATCTGTGATTTTAAGTTTTAGAAAAGAAATAAAAATATATATAACAGTTCCAACTAGGGATTGTAATCCCGGAGGAAATTCACAATCCCGGGATTTCGGGATTCTAAATTTCCAAACCCGGGAACCCGATCCCGTTTTATTAAATTTTTTAAAAATATTAAAACCATGGTTTTATCTACAGAAAATGTTTTATCCTATTTCCATAACGCATATAAACTGCTTCACTGTAATAAGTAAGGTAGAAGACAGCAACACAGGTGAAACAGTAATAATAACACATACTATTATCTTATAAAACGCCAGTGGTTTTACTCTATGCTACTATACGAAAACGAATTCAATTTACACTTTCACTGTATAATCAGGTGCACTTATATTATGAAGCACAACGAGCAAATTAGGTTCAAAATAAAATCCGCACCATAACGAAAACTTCTCTCTTCAACGAAGTGCGCGGGAGACGATTTTGCTACCCTTCCACGGTGACGTCATCAGAGAGTCGACTCTTCGCACGCGAAGCGACTCCACGGCGTGGAGTCGATGGAGTCGATTCTCGCGACTCCAGTGTTCATTCGCGCACATCACTAGTACTATCTATTGAGATTGTTCTTAACTGCTGTTTAGTGGAATTGAACGATTGATTGTGATTACTTACTAAATATTGCTATTCACAGCTGGACGGCTGTATGGAGCCATAACTAGAACACGTAACAAACATAATTTGAAAATTTGGGTTAAGGATAAAGATAATCAAGGGCAATTATTGTTAAACGAAAGAGTATTTACAAGGAACGTCGTTATAAGAGAGCTGCTGAATAGCTAAAATAATATTATTGAGGTATAAGACTGTTTTCCTTTTCATTTTTTTAAACTATCCCTTTGTTTTCATTTGTAGCCCTTTCCAATCTTATTCATCTTTATAATTTTATCATTATATTGTTTGTTTTCAAATGCCGTTTTAAACGGGCTCATTCGCCTAGTTTTTATTATAATTGACTATTATGCAAACAATTCATTTATCCAAATACATTCTAAAGCAGTGGTTCTCAGGCGTAGGGTCGCGAGCAATCTTTGATATCCCGACTGATTTTTTCCCTCATTCTATCAATCCTTAATTTATAGTTTATAAGTCTAATTTTTGTTTGCTTGAGGGTTATAATCTTCAAAATAAGGCATTTGTTCATTTTTATATATTTATATTTAATATATGAAATATAATTTAATGATAAAACTTTAACTAATACGGCGACTTAAGCTAGCTTCGCTCATTTTCTTAGTCCTCATATTTCTCATCTTTATTGTAATTCATGGCGATATCTGAATTTTTGGTGAACTAATTTCTTTTTGGGAAACGTGGAAACAAGTGAAAATATCTGCTATGACCGGAAATTGAACCCGGGTCTTACACTTACCGGTCGGATACTCTACCACTGAACTACCGTAGCAGACTAATTCTACTCTAGTCATCTGTGGGCAACAACAAGAGTATTCCAGACTTTTTATATTGTAGCGAATAATTTAATCAACATACGCCATGCGTCTTTTTTAAAGAGCTTCATGGTCATATATAATAAAAATTATCCTTAAGATCAAAATATTTCGTGAACCCAAAATAGTCGACTTGTAGAAAATTCGATCTATGGAAATAAGGCGAAAAAGATTTTGTCCTTTAAAATGAACTCATTCGATTAACCCTTCGGCACAAGCAATGCCCTCGGAGACATCAGCACACGCATGTATCTGAGAGATACATCATGTTTCTAATGCAAATTATTATGTTTTTACGCTTGTCAAAGTTCCTGATTTTATTTTTTTTACCCTCTCAGATACCGTTGAAAATAATAAAATATTAAATCTCCAGTTTTTGCTTATTTTTTATTAATGGCAGTTATATAGAAAATGTTTCCAAGTATTAATTAATTATTGCATTTTGAGTGATGGTATATTTAATTATTTTTTCGTATTATTATTTTTATTGGCATGTTCTAAACAAATATACGAATCACAAAATTTACAACAATACTGCGTCAACCTAGTTCTTTTCGTAATGTTGCAGGGGCTTTCACTCTACTTCAACACTAACGTAAGAGCACGCAACGTATCTGAGAGATACAATCTGAGACGCAGCAGTGGAAAACCGACACTAACAGTAAGACAAATTGAGCTAAACTGCCCAAAATTTGACAAGAGATGCATAGAGAAATAGGTGAAAGGTACCGTGACACACAGCGTCCACAAGATAGTGAGTCACCAGTAGTAAACAAAAATATGAGTCATGTATCTCTCAGAACCAGAGTTGCAAACCGAACCGCTGAACCGAACCGCAGCCATTTTGCTGAACCGCGAACCGAACCGAAACCACTAATTAATTTTTCAATGAACCGAAAACCGAACCGCATTTTTTTCCAAAAGTGGTTCGGTTTCGGTTCGATCTCAATCCACAAAGTACGGACCAACGAAAAGACCAGGAATTTCCATTGGAAAAACCAGCGGGTTTGCTTCAAAGGAAAGAGTGTCTATCTCTTTCCTCTCTGCTACTATTGTTATCCACAGACGACATTTATGGTGAGGGTTATGGGGACACCAACTGCGACAATATCTTGGTCAACCACTGTTGGCAGAAACCAACCAACAGAATATAGAAAGACCTTTATCTGAACACAGGCAAAAGGGTCATTTTACAAAGACCTAGAAAGGAGCCGTAATCCGCTTTCGTGCCGAAAGAAAAATCCATGCCCTCACCATCACCATCACCCCCTTCAGCATTGTAATTAGCAGACCTGAGAAAATATGCCCTGCTGTGTCTTTCTTAGAACACCATTAACTCTCCTCATATCTTTTTCTTCAGAAAAATTCAAATTGTTGCTCTCAACGGCTTGAGCTTTCAACGACATCATTCCTTTTCCAACCCTCATGTGGTGTTCTTCTATGATAGGTATTTCCATTACTTGGTGGTTTACATTCCAGCAAAAACAGGCGAGGACTTCGGCGGATCCCTTGGATCGGAGGCATTCATTTCCTGCAGAATTCCTTGAATTATCTAAAGTGTGTATTTTTAATAATATTTTAGTAAACTTTATTAGAGACAAATAAAATTAATTAACTTGTTAGTGTTATTTAAAGAGGGTCACTCTATATTTTATAATCATTTGTTTTGAACCATAAGTGTCCGCACATCGTATATTGAATAATTTGCCCCGAACTGTCGATTAATTTTAAATTATTCTTGTAACGTAATTTTACTATCATATTGATTTTTTGATTACTTTTCTAAGGTGGCAAAAGAAAAAAATTAGCAATATGTAATGTTTGGAATCGAGCTAAAAGTGTCTTTTTGAATTTATTATATAATAATAAGAATGGCTTGTGTCGACTAACTGGGACCACATGTAAAACTGACCGCGAAGATGACCCTCGACCGTCATTAACTCGGGTTAGAGGCCCATACCTCGAGACCCATCCTCAAATCAGAGCTCAGGTGTCTTTACCCTCTCAGCAGGGGGTCACTAGCCGACCACGTCTTTTGCAATAAAATTTAAACTATTTTATGTTGTTAACTTAGTGCGACTGTGACTCAAGCAACATATTCGGGTGAATGCACTGATCAAGAGCGTCTTTTTAACGGAATTCTACGATAAATAATAACATATTTACGCTCAAATCTAATGTTGACGCCAGGGAATACCAACCTCTTAAGAGTTTTCGGACGGGATTGTAATGAAAGCAGACATTCGCGAGACGGTGCGGAGGGTGTAACGCTTGGTTGTTATATGGTTTATATGTAAAGATTTTATACCAATTCTTTCTAATTATAATTCCAAAAAGAATGAAAGTCTGCACGTCGTAAATCCGAGTTTTACGTGTTACCTTATGGGAAATGAAAATGCTTTCCTTGGAGTCGAACCCAAGACTTCTTTCGAGATTTGTTTTGCCATCACCTTAAAGAATGTGATTTGAATTTCTACGACATGGAAATTCATTTCCATACTTTTTTCGGCATAGCTGTGAAAATACCGCGTCGATATCTCATTTTTAAGATATTTGAAAATACTAAAGAAAAAAGGCCTCGCTTCGTTTCAGCTCTGCCCATATTATTCAAATGGAGAAAAGATATGCTCCTGAAGTCAAACCGAGGACTACTATGATACGGCGAGCAATTTGAAATTTAAAAGTTGAATAGTGAAGCGATTCCTGAAAGTTTGATCGAAAAAGGTTATAAAGATTTTTAGTTATGAGCGGTTTTCGTTTTCTCCCATCTAACACCATATAGCAACCAAGCGTTACACCCTCCGCACCGTCTCGCGAATGTCTGCTTTCATTACAATCCCGTCCGAAAACTCTTAAGAGGTTGGTATTCCCTGGCGTCAACATTAGATGTGAGCGTAAATATGTTATTATTTATCGTAGAATTCCGTTAAAAAGACGCTCTTGATCAGCGCATTCACCCGAATATGTTGCTTGAGTCACAGTCGCACTAAGTTAACAACATAAAATAGTTTAAATTTTATTGCAAAAGACGTGGTCGGCTAGTGACCCCCTGCTGGGAGAGTAAAGACACCTGAGCTCGGATTTGAGGATGGGCCTCTAACCCGAGTCAATGACGGTCGAGTGGTCAGCGTCGCGGTCAGTTTTAAATGTGGTCCCAGTTAGTCGACACAAGCCATAAGAATTAATAATCGAATTTATTAGAGTTTTACATATCATAAATTCATTCGGAGTAATATTTTATTCCATATTCTTTGACCGATTACCTAATTAAAATATTTTATTTACATAAATTTATTATTGAAAGTTGGAAAAATTGAGACGCCGTGCATCATCGCCATTGGAAAGCAAGAAACTGTCTACTTCAATAATTAAATCTATCATTCAATCAAGGAAATCTTAATAAGGGCTTACGGAAAAGAATTGTCCTAGGCCCTTGATAAATATAGGGAACATTTTTTTTATTTGTTATAAATGAACCAAAGGAATAACGCTTTGTAACTTCCATTGTTTTTATTTCTCTTACAACTCGGGTTTCGACGTTACAATGCTATCGTCAGGTGCAGATATGGTGAGAATAGGAAGTATATACAGAGAAATGGGTAGAGACGGGGGAGGGAGGGTAGTTTGTAAGATGGAAAGGAATGGAGGGGAGGGAAAGGAGGAACCTATCTCAGAGGGTTACTGCGGGGGGTAGGTGTAAAAGGATAAACGGGAGACCATCTTGGGAGAGTTTGGGGAAAGACAGGAAGGACTAAAGTCTTGTGGAAGACGGAGAGAGGGTGAACCCCAGAGAGAGGAGGGAGGAAATTATTAATGTGGCAATGGGTATGTGTGTGGGAATAAGGAAAATAAAGGCAAGTGCAGGTGGTAGAACTGAAGAGGTTAAATATTGAGAGACGGGCGGTAAGGTCCTTGTTATAAATCTTTTTTCCTCTAAATGATGTGTATTACAGGTAAGAAAAAGAAATAAAATGCCCGAGGAACTAATTTTCTTTGATATTTAATGATTTCTTTAAAACACTTTTATGTTTTCGGTTTGTCCGTCCATCCAGGGATAATCTCAAAAGCGGTTTAAGCTAGAGGTGCATTGTCTTTCTGATTATGTATGATTGTGTATGTTGGTAAATGAATTTGAAGTGAATCCATTCAAAGAATTTTTAATTGATATGTAAAGAACAATGAACATAAAAATCATGTTAGGATCAAAAATACCATTTTTTAAGTATGAATAAATGAAGATGATGATGGGGTTGTAATATATTTAAAATATAAATTTTTCCTTTCTTTAAATAAATTCTTCTTTCATTTAAAATAATAATGACTGCTGATTGATTTACTTACAGACAGATACTGAATTTGTAATGTTTATATTGGATAAATTATTTCTGAATAGTATTTCAAATGATTAATTTACTTGAACCGAACCGAACCGCAAACCCAACCGAACCACTTGTCAAAATTCTCGTCTGAACCGAACCACTTCCAAAAATTAAGAACCGAACCGCGAACCGAACCACTCCAAATTTTGAAGTGGTTTGCAGCTCTGCTCAGAACCATTGCGTGTGCCGAAGGGTTAATGGAAAATTCGAGTTTTGGCTTCCCCCTTCCAACACCTATCCCCTCCCCCGGCCTTCCCAACCCCCCTCCATCTGCCTATCCCTCCCCCACCCCATCCTCCTACCTGCCGCCCCTTACCCCTCTTCTCCAGCCTCTAGGATATTTTCCTCTCTCTCTCCTCCATCTTTTTTTGTGCTTACGTTTTGGGGAATCCCCAGAAATGTGACCAATCCGATTCGAGCGAGGAAGATTCCCTCCCTCACACCTTACTTCCCCTCCAACCGTACAACTTATTCCTGCGCACGTCTCCGCGAACTCCGAATACCCGTGCCACGCCACAGGGTCGTTGAACGTGTCTTTCGTGAGAGTGCCATGGACCTCTCGAGGCGAGAGTACAGATAGCCCCGAGATGTTCCAATTCTTCCGTTCCAAACAGAAGACGAGAGATGCGTCGGAAGGGGAGACGAAGTCGGGAATCGTCAGCAAAGACGGAGGAGGAGAAGCGAGGAGGCAGGAGGAGTCGGGCGATCCTTTGCCCCCGTCCGCACTGGCGCCCGATTGGTCGGCGACGCCACCCGGAGCGCCTCGGAAGTTAACCGAGCTGGAGACGCAGTTGGAAAATCAAAAGTAGGGATTCCGAACGAACATTTCTGTCCCTCTCCCCCTCCCTCCCCATTACACGCCTCATTCTTCTACGCATTGTCTTTGTTGTCTCCAGCTATAATTTGTCGAAACTAAGTGTATGAAATCCGCAAATGTCATCTTATTTTATAACATTGTTAAATGCGGGAAGTAACCTGCTTTAATTCATTTTCCTGCCGCCGGTTTTCGAATACGTATCCACAAATTCGTCTTCACCACGACTGATTTGTTTTTTCGGCATTGGCAGAATGGGGTTGGTCAACGTGTCTAACTCCCAATGCTAGTGTCGCAGGTTCGAATCCTGCCGAGGGCTAGGTCGTGTGTGTTCGCTTTTTATGAACTTGTGGAAATAAATAAATAAAAATGTTTCGTCGTCAAAGGGACTTGCGCTCTGCTTTCAATTCCGCATTTAATATTTACATCGCCTAGACCAGCGATGGCAAATGATAATTATCTCGCGTGCCAATAAAGTAATGTGAATCATCAGAATTTTTATTCAAGTGCCACTAGTTTACTCCTTCTCTAAGAAACTTCGTAATTTATATAGAAAATAACAAAATTACGCGTGCCAAGTAAAATCGTAAGCGTGCCATTTCTGGCACGCGTGCCACGTATCTATTTGCCACCCCAGGCTTAGACCAAAGGGTTGGCCACCTTCTCATAAGTGGCGTGCCAAATTCACATCATTGTAGGGTCTCGCGTGCCCATGCATGAAATTTTCAAGTTCAACTCGAATTAAAACATTCTCATAATTTTATCGATAACGGCAACTCCTACAATATAATTGTATAGAAAAGAAAATACTATTCATTACCAGTTCTACAACTTTTATTTGAAAAATAATTTGAGATGAGCAATACTTCACGTGATATGACGAAAATTTAACTTTTTGTCACCAGTAAAGTAAATGTAGAAGGAAGTACTTTTAAGATATGTTATTTATTTATAAACTGCGTTATTATTTGAGTTTCTATTTTGTTTTTTATATTTTCTATTTTTTGTTTTAATAAAAACTAGTAGGGCAGCCCCGGATCTCCGATCCTCAAAATTAGGTTTAAATATATAGAAACTCTAAATATGGCAGGTATGCAGGATATACATATTTTAAGGTGATGGCAAAAAAATCTCGCAAGAAGTCTTTGGTTCGACTCCAAGGAAGGCATTTTCACTTCCCATAAGGTAACACGTAAAACTCGGTTTTACGACGTGCAGACTTTCATTCTTTTTGGAATTATAATTAGAAAGAATTGGTATAAAATCTTTAGATAGCAACCAAGCGTTACACCCTCCGCAACGTCTCACGAATGTCTGCTTTCATTACAATCCCGTCCGAAAACTCTTAAGAGGTTGGTATTCCTTGGCGTCAAGATTAGATGTGAGCGTAAATATGTTATTATTTACCGTAGAATTCCGTTAAAAAGACGCTCTTGATCAGCGCATTCACCCGAATATGTTTCTTGAGTCACAATCGCACTAAGTTAAAAACATAAAATAGTTTAAATTTTATTGCCAAAGACGTGGTCGGCTAGTGCCCCCCTGCTGAGAGGGTGAAGACACCTGAGCTCGGATTGGAGGATGGACCTCGAGGTATCGGCCTCTAACCCGAGTTAATGATAAATGAACAGGAGTTGATGTGGTATTGTAAGACTTTAGGAAAGCCTTCCACACCGTTTCTTACGTGAAAATAGCTCAAAAATGAAGGGCTTATTCAATTAACGAGAAAATTGTAAATTGGATCGCCTCGTTTCTTTCCGATAGAACCCAGAGAGTAGTCCTCGATGGAGTTGCATCAGACGTCGTCAAAGTGACTTCCGGCGTGCCTCAGGGAAGTGTAATCGGACCTTTGTTATTCTTGATATATATAAATGATTTAGCGGATAATACAAAGTGTAACGTTAGACTCTTCGCGAATGACACAATACACGACCAGGAGAATTTGCAAAGGGACCTTCAGGCTATTACGAAATGGTGTAAAGATTGGCAACTCGATCTGAATATAGAGAACTGCGCCGCAATGAATTTCACCCGCTCCATGAATTTCAACCGTTATCCGTACCAAATTTCTGAACTAAAGCTAACATACGTCAATTGTTACAAATACCTAGGAGTAACTCTCAGTAGCAATTTGTCTAGTAGAGAGCATATCAAAACCGTTATAGCATCGGCAAACAGAATTCAAGGGCTTTCCTCTTAGAGTCCTGCGGGGATGCCCCTCGAATGTGAAGGAAATCGCATACTTTTCCCTAATACGACCCATCGTGGAATACTGTTGCGCCGTCTGGGACCCTTTCGAGGAGGTCCTAACTAGGGAGTTCGAAATGGTTCAGCGTAGAGCGGCTAGATTTGTAAAAGGAGAATATTTACAAACCCAATCTCCGGACAACGTGGAGGGTTTCTTTGGTTCCGGGCGAGGCGAAGGGCGCGGTAGCGCCCGGAGACGACTGCCCATTACAAAAAGCGAGCCGAAGGCTCGTCAATATATCCTATCAATGTTATATTCTCTTGACTGTTGAGCCGCAAATTGAGAGATTATATCGACGAGCCTTCGGCTCGCTTTGTTTTAATGGGTGGTCGTCTCAGGTCGCTACCGCGCCCTTCGCCTCGCCTGAAACCAAAGAAACCCTCCACGTTGTCCGGAGATTGGGTTTGTAAATGTCGAGACCGGACAATCAGTTTCTGTTAATGTTATTTTTTAAATAAAATATCGTATATCCTTTCAGTGTTTTACCCTCTCAAACAATCGTAACAATACATGTTCATTTTTTAAGGTATTCCCATTAACAGGAAGGTACCTTATATTTGATTGTAAGTCCTTAATATCAAATTTCATGAAAATCCGTTCAGTAGAAGCCGAGAACGAACATGCGGACGGACGGACAGACCGACGATAATAGGCGCTCACGCTGGAAGCGAAACGCGCCTAAAAAGGCAGCCTTAAAAGAATAAAACAAAAAAATAAAATATTTTGGTGTCATATTCTTTTCAATACTGTTGCTTTACATATCATTTACGTAATAATTTCGCCTTGATAGGAGGTTTTCAAGATTGAGCTTCATTTAAAAAATGTGTTTTGCTATTAAATTTATATTCAAAATCCATTTACTCTACCTTATGAAAGGAGATTTTACATAAATGGTATATAAAGTTATAAAATCTTTTATAACGTAAAAATAATCTGAAAATTTTCGTTTCATTCTTTTAAGGACGCCTGTTTTATGAAGCAAAAAGATTTTATTTTTGAATTTTTTTTTATTCTTACCTGTTTTCATCTTTTAAATGCGAAAATGAGTAACATTCAATGAAAAATAACGAACGTAAATAATTTACCTCAATTACTTTCTTACAATGTTTGATGTCAAAGTTCGTGATTTGTGGAACTTTGTGACTTCAAACGATTCTAGCGCAAGTAGACTCGTCAGTCAAAATCACTAAGCAAATAATATGAGAAACTCGGTACTGGCATTAACCTACTCTTTCCGAAAAGCACCAAGGAGGAACAACGGCTTTATGTCCCTTCCGAAGGATGAAGCGTTGATTCGCGTGCTCTCCGCTAAACACGGAAATAGGGGTCTGCAAGATCTACTGAAAACTTTCGCAGGTTTTCCATAGCTCAGCGTAGCAGGACAACGCGCTCGCCACTACGCCACGACACCACATTACTCAAGTTTTGAAATTTTGAAGATACTTTTCTACCCAGAAACCATCTACCGCAGCTTTAGAAATAAAAATACTTTTCCAAAGGAACCATCTACTGATTACGAGTTGTTAATTGTTTTATAAAAAAGTTTAAAAATTTTAAACCAATAGTGAACATAATTGAGATACAAAATGACATAATAGAGATAAGCTAAAATTTTCGTACAATAAAGCGTTATAACTTCTCCCGCCTTATATTGGTCAAAATGACAACTCAGGTTGAGGTCCGTATTTACCGCTATCATTTCTAACTTTGGGGCAAAGAATGCTGTGAATATGTAGTAGTTCATTTTCTTGCTACTAAAACGCTCCCAACCTCGCGTACAGCGCCACCGCAACGAGAGAGACTTTCGGAAAGTTTAAACACTCGCAGTTTAACATCTAGATGAGATACAAAATTGTTAATGGGCTAAATACTATCTGCAAGCCATAAACTTTCAAACAATGTAACATTCTTTCTGGTCCGATCATTCTTTCGAGAGATATGAGAGAACAAATAATGGTCTACCCCAAAATATATAAATAAACTAGCTATAAATTGATAGAAAGGATGATCCGACAGGCATAAGCTGTTATGATGGGAAATGAGGAAACAGGTGAAAAAATCTGCCATGACCAGAAATCGAACCCGGGCCTTCCACTTGCCGGGCAAATATTCTACTACTGAACTACTGTGGCAGACTAATTCTCCTGTTTCAGAACGGGAATATTTTCTTAGGTTGGGACCAAGTCTGCCACGGTAGTTCAGTTGTACAATATCCGCCCGGCAAGTGGAAGGCCCGGGTTCGATTCCCGGTCATGGCAGATTTTTTCACCTGTTTCCTCATTTCCCAAATTAGCGATAGTTTACCCGGCGTTGACCGGGATTCAGAACAGTGTAAAAATGACCTAATTAAAAAAACACAAAAATCTATATTAATTTATTTTTAATATGTTTACAGTAATTATTTATGAAACATCTATAATTTTTATTCTTATAGAGCTTCAGGATATACAATGTTGCTCGTTTTTTCACTTGGGGCCAAAACTAATTTATGTAGGGAGTTTAAAAAACGACAGCAAGAAAATGAATTTTTATTCTTTTAAGCCTTCTTTCATCCAAGTCCCAATATCGTACGATGATTCTAAATAATTTTTAAATGCAAATGAAAAATATGCTGCACTCGTTCCCGATGCGAAGTTTCAGTTCTTTAGTTTTTATGACCGTTTCTTCCAGGCCAAATATTAAAAAAATAAGTCAGTGGTGCACACCCTTAGGTTTCCCTAAGTACACATGGCAAGTTTCAGCTTTCTAGGTTTATTTGTTTTGAAGTTACAGCGTTAACACACAAACGAACACATTATCTTTTATTTATATGATAAATGAAAATGTACAACCTTATCTATTTAAATGTAGCTATGAAGAGAAAAGAACTATGTAACTTTCAATATTAAATTTTAAAAAACGTACGTCCCTATTCTCATCTAATTTTAAATTTATGCGCGAGCGTATTTGCATTAGTAAGCATTACAGATGTAAAATATATTAGTTTTACTTACAAAAAGGTAATATTCCAGCATGCAAATGATGAAATGCCTTGATTAAGCCAATAGAAATGCTTCCCAGATGCAGTCAACAGTATAATTATCTTTAAATAGTTATGTTGTTACGCGTCATTAATTTCGATGCTTAAACAAAAGTTCGAAGCGAACAACACTTATCTTTCGTCAGTTTGAATGTTTAATTGGCACTAATTGAATAGGAGGCAACAATGAGAGTCTCCTTGGCAACGCCCAGAATGGGTACGAAAAATCCGCAAAATTTCGAGTAAACCTGTAAAAAACAAAAGAAGCACTGAAGAATAGTCTTCAACAAAATAACTGAGTTATCAAACAATAATAAACCAAAAAACAAAAGGCGTTGACACCGGTAAGAACCACGTAACAAATAGCACTTTTAAACACCGGAATACACGTTATGAAACTGTCAAGCAACGTTAAAATGCAAGGCTGAGTAACTGACATGCAGACGCAGTTAAAGAAAAGCAGTGTTGCCAGAACATAAATATTAGTAGTCTAATAATTTTTCAAGTAAATTATTAGAAGAAAGTTATCATAAAAGAAAGTTTTTAGGTATTTTCCTCGCAAAATTGGTATATATGTTGAAATTATACAGGTTTTTGAAATCACTATAAAAAGAGCTTTAAAATGATGTGCCACTGAACATAGTGCAAAAAAAAACGCCCCCCCCCCCTTCCCATTTGTGTAACGCTCCCCCAAATTAAAATTTTGGAATGCCGTATAGCCTAAAACCTGCTCTTGGGTATAAGGAAGCCTGTGAAAATGTTTGGTTGAACTGACTTTCCTGCGGACTGAGTGAAAGAAAAACAAACCAACATTGACAAGTATTTATAAGATAAATAAATATCGGATGAGCGCATATAAAAGATTTTATAATAAAAATTCACAACATATATCGGCAGCCAATTTTTTATTACCCAAAACATCTAGACATCTGATCCTATGCCTAATCTTAAAACTTGTTAGCCATCCATCTGAAAATGCACACGGTTTGCTAATCTCCATTTGTTTATAAGAATATTGGGTCTTTTCAATCAACAGTGATTCAGAAATAGGAGCTTTCTCAGAACGCTTTATAGAAAACCATTCATAAATTGCAATATCCAATTGCTCAAGTTTCAGAGATATTCATTTCCTCTGGTTGTCTCAGAAAACGTAACTAATGTCACTAACTGTGATTTCTGTGTCTTAATGTCATAAATAGTGGAAGAATCGACATTGAACTCTTTCATTAAAACATCGCGGTTCTCACCTTTTTCTAAAGTTTAGTCTAAATGTTTCATTATGTCAAGTTTCTGGGTTAAGATTAGCACAACCCGTTTACTTTTATCATCTTTTGCGCATATTGGAGTTTTAGGAGGCATTTAAAAAGGGCGTCCGAAATATTTTATTATTAACACCAAGTCCATCATGGTACTACTATAGTATATATACTAGTATCATGAAGTCCACGAAACATCCAGTTACGTATTGCGACTGCCGAAAACTCTAATTTCAGTGGTAACATTCCGAATCAGATTTAAACAAAAAATCGGTACAACATACATTGTACAAACTTTCTCATATATTAATGCGCCATTTAGTTATCTTTAGAAAATGAAAATTGTATCAGCCGTTTTTTAGAAAATCTTATTTTTGTTAAAGATGACCAAGAATAAACTAGCCTTATATTAATTCATTGAGAAAAATGAAATATGTAGTATTATTGTAGATGTATACTAAAGTAACAGTACGAAATTTGATCAAAATGGTTAGAGCCGTTCTTAAGAAAATCGAATTATTGTTCAAGTTTCCTGGAATAAACTAGCCTTATATTCATTCATTCAGAAAAATGGCATATGTAGTACCAGCAGAATTTCCCGTTACGTTTCAACGGATTTAGTGAAACTACTACAGCACAACATACAAACTCCTTAAAATACCTATATAGTAGATACTTTTTAAATTACAATTAGCTTTTCTTAAGAATTAATCATATTTGCTTGTAACAATCCATTTCCGAACGTATTGCATTCAGATATAATGATAATTGTATTTCCTATCATATATATCACTTTTGCCAAATCCAGCTTCATTTCTTGTGTAATTATGCCTATGAAATGTTTACATTTATGTCTTGTAAGCAAGAAAATCGTGAAAAAGCAACGTACAGTTGTCCAGGATTGAACACTGACTGGTAAATGTACACCAGATACGTGAGCCTATTTACATTAATAAACATTATAATGTAGAATATAATGATTTTACTACAAAAAAGTAAGATGCCAGTATTCAATAGATGAAAGAATGTTCAATTACTTTCATCAATAAATGCTTCCTGAATAATAATCAGTATCTATTTACGTTGCTATCCATAAACATTGATCGTTTCATTGCTTAAACAAAAGTGCGAATCGAATAACGCTAAACTTTTGTCTATTTGTAAGCTTCATTGAAGCTAATTGAATCGGAGGTAACAATGATGGCCGCCTTGGCAACGCCCGGAAAGAGTACGAAAAATCCACAAAATTTCGAAACAAATAGCGTATTTCTGAAAACTTCGACCGTGTAAGATGTAAACTTCGCAGGAATAAGATAGTATAGAGTTTCATTCATCGAGTAAAACAAAAATGAAAAAAATCAGTCCATATTTACATATTTTAATGCTTGAAGGAAGAATACCTTGCAAGTGAAGAAATGGATTCATACGTGTTATCTTATGGAAAAATGTTAATCCCCTATATTGGCAGCACTGATTAATCCCATTTGACCAAACCTTGACCATTCACTAAGTTAGGATGTAAGGAAGAATCGTACCAAATTTGGTTATTCTAGCTTTTATCGTTTAGGAGGAGTTCCATGAAAAAAACAGGCTTCAAAATATATTATAGTAGATTATTGCAGACATATACTCAATTAACAGTACGAAATTTTATCAAAATCGTTTGAGCCGTTTCTTAGAAAATCAAATTATTGTTATAGTTGCTTAGAATAAACTAGCCTTCTATTCATTTTTTGAGAAATATGAACTATATGTGTTATTGAAGACGTAAACTCAAGTAACTGTACGAAATTTGATCAAAATCGTTAGAACCGTTTTCGAGAAAATCAAATTGTTGTTAAAAATGTGTAGAATAAACTTCCCTTAATTACTGAGCAATATCAACCATTTCTACAAAGCCTCTGCTCAGTATGATAGAAATGCCTAAGTACGAGATTTCATTCATTTTCGCTTTACCGTCTAGGCTCCAGAGCCAATAACAGACAGACAGACGGCATTGCAATAACCTTTTTTTCGGATTCAGTGACACCTAAAATGTATGTTTCCGTCTAAATCTCGAGGTCGAATTTTTTCGTGAATACAATACTTTCTCAATATAATTCGTATATGAGAAAGTGAAATTGCTGAAAGTACCAATTTTAGCGCTAAAATTCCAAACTAGATGTAATAAGAAATAGGGAGGCAGGAGATGCCGGTCGCTTGAGAATTCCGGTAGCATGAGTGCTGGATAACAGGAAGTTTACTGTAATATGTAGTTTTAAATATAGATTTAAAATGGACTCAATAGAATTTCACATTATATTAATTATGTAGGAGCATAAGTAGGGATTGCAAATTTACCGACTTTTGATTTACCGGTAATTCGGTAAAAATTTTCACAAATACCGGTTTACTGGTAATTATACAGTTTCAAAAAAATCCTAAATTGAAAGAAAAATGATATTTAAATATTAATGGAAGACAAGTTTTATTCAAATCAACAATAAAACTAATATAAATAAAAAAATTGTATTCAACACATTTATTCCAAACATAATTTTGTTTAATATTAATATAAAAAAACACTTTGAACAAAATTGTATTCCAGACATAATTACAAGTTTAATATTAATATAAACAAAAAACACTTTGAACAAAATTGTATTCCAAACATAAGTATAAGTTTAATATTTGGAAGTCTTTCTTATTAGATGTCTTTTTGGTTAAAATAGGTTCGCAGAAAACAATTTATCGAGACTATGGTCACCTAACTGCAATCTTATTTTACTACATATAAACCCAGCCATTGAGAAAGCTCATTCAGATTCAACACTTGTTGGTCGGCTGGTCATTAGGAAATCGAAATCCATTTTTAAGTATTTTCCTCTTATTTTTTCTTCTTGAAAATACATTAGTTCCTTTCTTACGACTTGTGTTAGGTCTTTTGTGTTTTTTTTTGTTTTTGAGATGAATCTTCGTAGGCTGAGCCAGTTTTTTTCTTTATCGCCAGTCGCCAGTTGAAGTTTTTCCTTCATAGACAATGCAGTTGATGACGAAGGAACTGAAGTCGGTGCATCCTCAGACTGGGAGTTGGAATCGTTGACTACTGTTGATTCAGTTTCAGAAATGCGTTCAAGTAACTCTACAATTACCTTTGTTATTGTGGCCTTGCTGGTTTTATTAAAAATTCCGTAATCTTCATCAATTGATTTCTTTGGATCATAAAGAAACTGTAGAACATCAGAATAAGTTGTTCGTCTTTCCTTTATGAGAGGTATCAATGCTTCTTTAAGGTCATTGCTTAAAAATGTATTTTGCTTTCTTAGTTCATCAAGCATAAATTTTAATGTTACATCAGCAATATACAAATTTACATTTTTGGATCATAGTGCTTCTACAGCAACTTTTATTGGCTGCAATGCTATATTGTATTAGAGAGCAGTTCAAGTTCATTTTCTGTAAAGACCAACAGATATTAGTGCTAAGATATTAATGTTTATAACGCATTATCTGCATTAAACATATTCAGGGAATAATATTAAAAACAGAAAAATAACTACTGACATTACATCACCATAAAGAAATATTTTACTAAGGTTTAAAAAGTTCATGTAGGAATGAATCACTTCGTAGGTGCCGCCACTGTACATGATCAAATACTACGGGAAAATTACTTTCGAATTACGCCATTTTCGATTTATGCCATAAACCTCAGAATGTATCTATGGCGTAAATCGAGTGTCGCCTGTACTTTCTTGACTACTGATTATTGCGTCAGCCTTCAGCGCATGTGCAATTGTCTGCCGAGAGAATCAGGAAACATTCAAATACGGGAATATTATTATTTTTTTAACATGCATTAAAAACATTTTTTATTTACCGAAGTACCGGTAAAATATTACAAAATTACCGGTAAAAAATTACAAAATTACCGTTAAATTTTTACCGGATTTTTGAGCTATTTACCGGTAAATCGGTAAACCAGTTTACCGGTATTGCAATCCCTAAGCATAAGGGACCATTAATCTTGAGAGTTTTCCTATCTCTGTGCATATATTTGATGTTTATATTTATTTGTGTTATTCATTATTTGTTATTATTTATTCTATGTAATTATTATTTATTTTTTCCCTTCACTGCTTCAGGCGGAACCTGGTAAGCCAGGAGGCTCGATACCAAGAGAAGCTATCTGAGCTAAGCGGCCAACTAGCAGTAAGAGAGTGCGAGGCTAACAGACTGCGCTTGGAGATTGAGGAACTGAGGAGGGAACTGGTGGCCAAAACTTCAGGAATGGATCGTGAGTGAAGGAGTGCACTGCGGATTTCCTTCAAAATGTTCACACTGTGGGCTACTTGTACTATCTCTATTGAAAATTTTACTGGATTATAAATAGTCATCAATATTTCTTCAATGCTTGGAGGTATTGCTGCAGTGGTTCTGTTAACATCAGCAATTACTAGATGTTGTGGGATCGTATCATAATAGTTCAAACAAAAAAGTGGTGTATTCATAAGGTGCATCACGTTACAAAGAAGAAAATATTACAGTAACAGTATGCAGTATGCAAAATCTAAGTCTACTTATGTTGCAAGCATGGGCACTTTCAGAACTCTATTTTCAGGATGGGGAAAACATGTATAACATGTAAACAACAAACAAACAGACATGGGTTTTATATGTATAATGTGTATTTTTTGGGAAATGTAGATGGTGGAGGAGAGGCAAATGCTCTCTCTTGTCCCTTAATATAGACATCTATGGTTGCAAATATACATTTTTAATGGATTCATGTACATCATATATGCATAAAAGGGCATGATAATGCAAAATATTGTATGAATTAAAAGATGGTTTAAACACCTAAAATGTGTGGGTTCAAATTAAAGTAAATCTCACACCTCTTCTCGAAGTCGGCTGTTGAAAATATTCCAGGTACTAAGACGCTCTCAAATATTCCACAAATGTGCCTGAAATAAAAAGTAATTGAGGAATCTTTAAATCCAGCGCTTTTATATATAACTAGGGGCTTGGCCCCTGGACATTCCGTGACCCAACCGTAGAGGTGTGGCAGCGGAGTATTGGCAGCTGTGCTCGCTGCCTTGCTTGCTAGCTGCACTTATAAAAAAATCTGATGTGGCCAACACATGACTTTCTCCATATTTGGTGTATAAATATTTAAATTATTATAAATGTCGTTATGAGGCAAAATTATTATTCCGTATTGTAAAAGAATACAGTCGTCCTTATTGTCGTAAATTATTTTTTGAATATGTTTCCAGAATTCACCGCTACGTGGTTTTGGCACTGTTTACTGGATATTACAAAAAAAGTTAAATATCTCCGAATTCGATGGCTCTACGAAAATTTGTTTCAAACAAAACCTGGAAGAATTATTATTCTCTACAACTTTGGTCCTCACGGAGATTACCAGTAACGACATTTTTAAGGAGATATTTTACGGAAACCGAAAAAACCGATTATTTATAAATAATTCCTAAACAATAACTGCTATGGAAAACTGTTTCAAATAAAAGTTGTAGGAAATTACATTATCTATAACAATTGTATAGATTTGTATATATCATAATGATGTTTTAACAGAGAAGTATCACAAAAATCGAATTGGGTTTCGCATAAACCTCAACTTCCATTTAACCGTTATTGTCCAAAAACTAATCATTTCTTTGTGCTCATGCTAAAGTGTTATATATGAAATTTGGTAATGATATGGTAAGTACTTATTGAGTTAGAGCGCCCACAATCACATACACACACACAGACATCATTCCGAAAATAGTCTAAACGTGTTATAGGGACCTCAAAACGTGTATTTCCATTGAAATCTCAAAGTCGATTTTTTTTGTGATCACAATACTTTCCCATTACTTCATATGCAGAAAGTAAAAATCGGTACAACATACATTGTCAAACTTTCTCATATGCTAATGCGTCATTTAGTTATCTTTAGAAAATGAAAATCGTATAAGCCTGTTTTTAGAAAATTCAATTTTTGTTAAAGTTGCCCAAGAATAAACTAGCCTTATATTCATTCATTGAGAAAAATGAAAAAAGTAGTATTATTGTAGACGTATACTCAAGTAACTGTACGAAACTTGATCAAAAATGTTACAGCTGTTTTTGAGAAAATCGAATTGTTGTTAAAGTTGCCTAGAACAAATTAGCCTTATATTCATTTTTTGAGAAATATGAACTATACAGTATTATTGAAGACGTAAACTCAAGTAACTGTTCGAAATTTGATCAAAATCGTTAGAGCCGTGTTTGAGAAAATCAAATTGTTGTTAAAAATACGTAGAATAAACTACTGTCAATTATTGAGCAATGTCAACCATTTCTATGTATACTCTGCTCAGTATGATAAAATGCCTAAGTACGAGATTTCATTCATTTTTGCTCTACCGTCTAGGTCCAGAGCCAGTAACAGACAGACAGACGGCATTGCAAAAAACTTTTTTGGATTCAGCGACACCTAAAACGTATATTTCCGTAAAAATCTCGAGGTCGAATTTTTTCGTGAAAACAATACTTTCTCCATACTTCGTATGAGAAAGTAATAGATAAATGTAGTTTTGTACTGAGACCGATATAAGCACAACCTCTAAATTCCACGGTAAATATTCAAACAAATAAATCTATATGCTTGAATTTTCTATAAGTGCGAGATCTGCATTCAAAGGCAACAAAAGATCTTATTCAATGGTTATGGAATTAATAAAACAAAATAGTGTTTATATTGTTACTCCATTTTTATGCAATTGATTGTTAGCTCTTGATCAACATCGGTATTAATGCCAGTAGTCACAGCGTTAGGGTATTATCACTCGCCCACCCCCAAGAGATTTACAAATTAGCAGACTATTGAATAGGAGATTTTTTTAATAGGTGGATTATTGTATAGGATTTTAGAATTAATAGATGTTTAACATTGAATAAATGAAAAATAATAATCATACTTAAAATTGCATTCTTTATTGAAGCACTTCATTATATACTACATATTTTGTATACTGTTTCCTATCCTATTAGATAGATGTAGAAATGTAAATCACCTTGATGACTATTAATGGTGGTAGCAGCAGCAGCATTAGGGTATTATTATAAGGATTGTTGTTATACAGTGGAATCCCTCTCTAAGGTTTGCCTAGGGGACAAGTTTTTGGTATCATAAATCAAGGAATACCTTAAATGGGGGTTGTCTAGAAATGAAACCCAAAATCACATTCAACTAAAATGTATCACTCTCAAAATTTCAAAATCAATATGTATAACCCAATTTACAATATAAAGATACATATTATCATAGATATGAGCAGGTTCCCGTTGGACAAACTGAAAAGAATGAAACAAATTATATATTAAAATCTAAGTTCTACATCTATCACACAAATACCTAAATGTGAAAAGCATTCATACATTACTAAGTGAGTTACTTCTTGAAATACTCTAGGAGGGAAGTCTGCTTTGCACTTTGCATGAATAAAAAGTAGTTCACTCACTACCAGTGGCAGATTTAGGCATTCTGGGACCCTTGGTGCTAAACAGTTTGGGGGCCTGCAATCTAAATATATGGTGAAACCTCACCTAATGACTGCCACTGTAATTTACCACTGTTCATAATCACATTAATAACAAAAGTGTCTTGGAGTAAAAAAGATGAATTTTCCATAGTCTATACATAAAAATATTTTTTCGGGGCCATTATTTCTATGAGCCCCTGGCACAGGCCAAGCGCAACCCCCCTTAAATCTGTTGCTGCTTAATATCTGGGAAAGTTGCATCATGCTGGCACTGCCAATTCTCATGACCTTGAACCCAGCAATTGCCTCTCCAAATGTTAGAATTGGATATTCATTATCCTTAACTTCTTGCTCACTTCCTGCACCTTTATCTTCACTTTCCTTCTCTATTGCTTCACATATTTGTTCTACAGTTAACAGTGCTGTAGTCACAACAACCTCATCACACTTTACATATCACTGTTTATGACTGAATTTCTTTTGACCTGTATCCA
Source organism: Uropetala carovei (assembly GCA_036926305.1). NCBI lineage: Eukaryota > Metazoa > Arthropoda > Insecta > Odonata > Petaluridae > Uropetala > Uropetala carovei. The sequence continues at coordinate 4,689,430 of JAXCHB010000149.1, forward strand.
ATCTTCTATTTCTTCATCTCTTTTCTCCTCTTTCATTGTCTGAGATATAGTACTGAAGTTGAATCCTACTTTTTGAAGCATTTGGCAATAGTTATGGAAGTCACTGTATCCCATGATGCCACTATCCTGTGCTATGCATGTAGGACAGTGCCTTTCTTCCCAATGTAGCAATTTACTTCTGCACCAAAACTTTTCTGCACCTTGCCTTAATTAACTGTATGATACCAAGGTCAAATAGATGCAATTTACTTGTGCAGTTTGCTGGAAGTAAAAGTCATCTTGATATATTCCTGAGAAAACTTGTCTGGTGGATGGGATGGATACTTGTCAACAAACAGAAATATTTTTCTACCTGCACGTTCCATCCTGGCATATGAACCCCATAGCAAATCTAGATAAATCTGTGAGCCAATCCATGATCTAGTGCTGCTTGTATACTTACACAGCATATTAGAAATATTTTTGAAGCACATTGGATTCGCAAATTTACCTATTACCAAGGGCTTTAACTTATCCAAACCATCTGAATTTACACAAAACAAAACTCGTAATCGTTATTTTTTCCTACCTTGGCAAACTTCCCCTCTCATATTCAAACTTTTGTTAGGGAGTAGAAGAGGACTCTTTTTCATCTGCATTGTAGATATCCCTGGGCTCATATCCCTGAATGAGTGCAGGTAGGCTCTCTTTCATATGATCCAAACAATCTTCATCCAGGCTACCTCTTTCACCACATACACTTTTGCATATGATATCATGCCTCTACTTAAAACGGTCAAACCACCCATTGGACGCTTTAAAATTGTCGACTTTCTATAAGGCAATTTCAGTTACCTTTTCCCAGAAGATGGGTCCACTGAAAGGCATATTTTCTGACTGCATCTGCTGGAACAATTGCAGCAATACCGTTTCCAGCTCACGTATACCGCTCAATTTTAAGAATAACTAGCTGAACCCACGCAATGTTTGTGCATTTTTTTAAATTAATGTATCAAAAATTAAGGAGTGTGTTAAAAAAGTTGATCTCAATAATTCACATTTAACTATACCGATGCATTTTCCAGGTATTGGTAAGGTTCGCGGGTTCGAATCTCGCTGAGGGCATGGCTGCGTTTGCGTATTGACAATTTATTATGCGAAGTCAGTCCAAAATCTACATTTTAAATTTTATATTAGAAAGGAAATTATTGCTACGCAGTAATTGATTGTGAACTTTTTCATTTCCCATAAAATAACACGTAAAAATGGAATTCTCAACCTGCAGGCTTTCATTCTTTTTGAGATAAAAATAATAAAGGATTGACCTACAATCTTTGAATAAAACATTATCAAGTTTCTTATTCTGTTCATCATAATCCGCCTACAGTTCGAAATAGCTCAATTTAAACGTTTAATGCATCTAATACTGGAATTCAATTGGAATTAAAGGGTAATTGAAATGGTAAGATCAGTTTATATACATGGGTCAAAAAAATTATGTATGTCCCTATTCTCATCTAATTTGAATTTTATGCATGAGACTATGTGCGTTACTAAGCACTATAGATGTATAATATAATTGTTCTACTTAATAAAATATAAGATTCCAGCAATCAAACGATGAAATGAAGATTCACCAGCTTTGAATAAATCGTTAGAAAAGCTTCCCATATGCAGTTTACTGAATAATTATCTGTGAATATTTACGTTTCTATGCATACTAAAGTTTGAAGTATTCTTTTTAGTAAATAATATTATCGGTGTGCACTCAAGTCATATGATCATATAGTTCAATTCAATTCCTTCCACTAGAGGTTTCTTTAAGTAAAGGGCTCTACCCCTGACCGCTGTCCCGTTTAAACCCTTGAGATTGGTGGCAAAAATAGAGCATATCTTCCCAGCTCAGTTTAAGAGCTTGTGTGTTCAGTGGCGTAGCCAGGATTTGACCAGGGGGGGGGAGGGGTTCAGGTTCAGAGCCATGTACCAGACTGGGGGTTACCCCACCGCTGCACGCCAGAGGCAATACATTTTTACTTTATTTAATTATTTACACACGTTCCGTAAATCCCTATATAGATTTTTTTTAAAAATAAATAAATTTTGTTGCCTCACCGAAATTAAAAATTTTCTTAAAATATAATGAAATTCGTGGGATTTATAATTAATAAACGGGATATCGCCAACGTCATCAAAGCACGTGTAGTTCCGTTCCTTGCTCCTTAATAAAATGTAGCGTTTATTCAGAACGCCACAACACTTCTTGTATTATTATATTTTAAGGGCAAAAATGCAAGTTACATGCTGGAATAGGGACTCTAAGAACCAAACCCTATTTTTTCCATATACCCAATTACTTACCATTCGCGAATTTGCCATTCACGAGGGTTTTCAGGAACCTAACCCTCGCAAATGGTGAGGGACTACTGTACATTCATTTCCTATCATAAAAGCATTTTATACAACATTAGTAACAAAGACGTAGCTAGGAATATTGGCACCTATGGCCAAGTTATCAAAATTCGCCTTTTTATAACACAAGTATTTCTATAGTAGCATTTATGTATTATCTCCAAAAACGATCAAGCAAATTACCTTTGAATGTATAATGTATGATTAAAATATAAAATATCTTGTAAGCTTAGTTGAAGTAACATCATTAATAAATATAAACTTTAGCTCTACCAAGTTAGGAAAGTGCACAACGTATCACAAATGGGCGCGTTTCGTGCAATTGGGTATTAGAAAGAAATTATATACCTGCACGTAAGGGAAATAGCATTTTACAGTTCTTTTCTTCATCATAAATAATCAATTTTCTTCATATTTAATAATATTACATGCACACGTAAGGAAATTAAACGTTTGTTTGCATGACTGTTTATGTTAGCAACAATGAACTAACCATGCAAAACATTTTCTAAGTTCAACTCGATATAAGACTTTCTTGTTTGATTTTCTTGATAGCGGCTACTCCTGCGATAAAAATGTATAGGAAAGGAAATACTCTTCTTTACCAGTTCTACAAGTTTTATTTGAAAAATATTTTGACATAAGCAATACTTTACGAGATATGACAAAAATTTATTTTTTGTCATCAGTAAAGTGGTACCCCTGATTGGCGTACGTGATTCATTTTTGCGATTTTCTTATTATATTTGATTGAAAGTCCTTAATATCAAATTTCATGAAAATTCGTTTGGTAGAAGCCGAGAACGAACATGAGGACGGACGGACCGACTGACGATAATAGGCGCTCACGCTGTAAGTGAAACGCGCCTAAAAATTAATTTATATAAATTTTCATCTTAAGGATTCTGGAAAATACTAACAATAAGTCACATTGCCATTTATCCGAGACATTTAAATTTTTAGTTTAAAAACTCATCGCTGCAAATACTCTTATTAAAATATGAAATATAAAATTCTATATAATGCATTAAATTTTATAACTCCCATTCAGGGCCGTCGCGTCAAAAATTGCCATCTGAGGCGGATGTACTTTATGCTGCCCTTTTGCACAGTAACAGCATTAATATTTTTTAGACACAATGAATTTTATTAATTCAGAAAAATCTTGATATATTTCAAAAGAGGAACCTTTGGCATTTACTTTTTCAGCTCAATTATACAATTTAGTGCATGTAATGTACATTAATTTTTGCGTTTTTATTTTCATGCAAGTAGCGAAATGTGGAACTCGTCTGTGTAAAAACCTTATATAATCCTGAGCGAATCTTATCTCGGCACAAAAGGAAGGAACCATCGTCCACACGTATCTTATTTCAGTTACAATGAAACCCCTCAAAGAAATTTACGATGTTTATCTCTTGACCGAGAATGAGTCCGAGATGCGAGGGAAAGATTCCCGCGTTCAAGTTGCATAGAACACCCTCTCCCATCGCCATAACTCCGGTTCTAATGAACAATATGCAACAATTTTTTGTGTATGATTTCTGTAACATTTATGAATAATGATTTTTTAACTATAACTTCTATATTATTAATGAGCTGTCTTTAAAAAAATCAGTAACGCAACATTTTCTTGAAAATTTCCAGTCGAAACGTCAAAATATTGACCTGTGGTAAACTTTTCCCCTATTTGTTTTAGAGAGATACACCCAGCACAGCAGATGAAATCTTTAGAAACGTTCACGTTTCTTTGAATAAGATTGCATATCAATAGTTTCAATAGTGTTCACGATACTGTAAGCTATATGAATACTGCGAACGCACCGATCTTGTCCAATGGTGGACCTTAGGTAGTTTTTTCGATTTGAAAATTAATTACTATTATTTAATTTATATTATGATTAAAATTCTGCATTTCTACGATGAATATTAGTAATTTAGAATTCCTCTGTTTCCTACAAAATACGATATCATATATACCAATTTTCTGATAAAAATGCTGCCATTATGTATATTGATGAGAGATTACGTACTTAGATGTATAGATGAACCAGGAAGAAGATGTCAGTGTTACTGGCTGAAACAGCGGTAAGGCTTCACTTAGGATCCCTCTGCAGAAATTGAGTGTAACTGTGAAACTACACTCGGACAGGCTGCCCTACATTAGACGATACCTGCAGACTTGTACTTTTTGGAGAGTTATCGTCTAACCCGACCGAGTCCGGTGATCCCATAATTCTGACTGGGAACTAAGATGCAGCAAGCGAAGAAAGGCATGCTAGATGCTAAGAATTTAATTAAGCGGAACATGAAACAGATGCCAACCAAAGATACACAGAATGGAAATGAAACTCTAATCTAAACATCCCGATTCCAACGTCACGGAGAGATATTTAAAAAATTCATATTATTTTTTTAAATGCTCTAAGTGCAAAATCATGTACGCTTAGTTGATGTTGTAGTGGTGAACGACAATATATGGGCACTCTGTTCTTTTTTGCAAATCCGCAATGGCGGTTGATTTTTGTCTCAATATGCGTCTGAAAATGCCGCCCCAAGCTAAATGCCCCCTGAGGCGGTCGCCTCACCCCTGTTGCCAGCCCTGCTCCCATTTTTACCTTTAAAAATGTGTACAGTAGACAAAAATAATCCATAAATAGCAAAAATAAAGCAAGAATCGGCGTTCTGTAATAATTTCACACCTAAGATTGTACGCACTTCAAGTGCAACACTTGTTTCACTTTGAAGTGTAGATGATCAGCTCGCTGTTTTTGTCTCATATTTACACGACATTCTTTGTTACTGTTTCATTAATTATTTTTACTATTAGGTTCAATTTTTTTGCTGGATGTCATAGTTGTAATAAAAACAGGCAAAAATAATAATAAATAATTTTTCAATTTTATCATGGGGGTTTGAACCCCATAAACCCCCCCCCCCCCCCCCCCCTCTAGGCTACGCCTCTGTGTGTGTGAAGTCTTCTGTCTCTTTTCCACATCCATTCGGGAGAATAACCCATAAGTCGGTCAGAAATCTGCATTTTGTCATATTAGTAATAGATCACGAACATTTATGTTTATATATTTCTTTGTTTCTTATTATTGAATAATGTGCCCTTTCTTTTTTTATATCACAATCAATGCAACCGTTTATTTAGATTAGCTACGAAGAGAAGATAACCGTGTAACTTTCAATACGGTTAAAAAAAATAACGTATGCCCCTATTCTCATCTAATTTTAAATTTATGCGTGAGCCTATTTACGTTAATAAGCATTACAGCTGTATAATCTAATAATTTTACTTACGAAAAGGTAAGATTCCAGCATTCAAATGATGAAATGAAGATGCAATTGCTTTGATTAAATCGTTAGAATCGTTTCCCATATGCAGTCAACAGAATAATTATCCGTAAATATTTATGTTGCTATGCCTCATTAATTTCGATGCTTAAACAAAAGTGCAAAGCAGATAACTCTATTCTTTCACCTATTTGAAGGTGTAATTGGCATTAACTGAATCAGAGGCAACAATGACGGTCGCCTTGGCAACGCCCGGAAAGAGTACGAAATATCCATAAAAATTTGAAAACAATTGCGTCTTTCTGAAAATCTCGACAGTGTAACATGTAGAAATCGAAAGAATAAGACAGTATAGAGTTTAATCCGTCGAATAAAGCAAAAACGAAGAAAATCGGTCCACATTTACATGTTTTAATGAATGAAGGATAAAACCTTGCACTCTGAAAAATCGAAAATCCCCTGAAAACTTATGAGAAAATATAAGTGTCTCCTGGATTCGAACCCGGGCTTTATGAAAGTGAAAGTAGTTTTCTAGGGACCTCCTAGCTCGTAGAAACAAAATGCAATTTACCGCATATCTCTACGACAAATGGCTTTCGAGATAGAGGGGGGATGGACGGATGGACATTTCCAAAATTATATATAGGATAGAAACTTTTTCGCTTATAGTTAACTTCTTCCTTTTATTGCCCATGTAAACAAAATAACACAAAATGTAATGAATAACTTTCTCCCCAATGGATAGGTAGAGCGTATACGTCACAAGGTCACATGACAATAGCATAACTTTTGGGTTGTGGGATAGATGTGATGAGCAGGCTGAGCTAGGCGCACTAAAACCACGTGAGTTGTATCTATTTGAAAGTGTTTTGACTAAAGTTCATCAATATGGTACCAGGGCTGGTGCCAGACTATTTTGCGCCCTAGGCAAGGCTACCTACTTGCGCCCCCCAAAAATAAAATTGTCAACTTCGATTTTCAAAAATATGTTTTGTAGAAAAATGAAAAGCACAAAACTTGAAACTGCTAAATTTATTTTAAATTGCAAGAATAAGTAATCATTTTGAACTAGAAGGACACTTGGTAGAGCGTATACCTCTGCCAAGGGCAACACAACCCTCAACACCACACAATAAATGTATTTTTTGTTTAAGTGATAGCTATATCAAATATCATTAAACAAATATAAATAAACAAAAACTTTATAACCCATTAGTTTATATAAAAGATCACGAAAGACATTAAAACCTTTTACTTCATAAACCTTTATGTCTACCGTATTTCCCAGCCCATAAGACGCACCGTGATTTTTTTGTTAGAAATTTTAAATTAATGAATGTATTTTAATTTTAGTAATTTATAGGAAGAAAACAGGATTGTTACATACCAAAATCAGCAACCATAATATAATTTATTCATCGTAGAAACCCAGAAAATCGTCATCACTCCCACTAAAATCATCCTCACGGTTGTTTTCACTCGAAGCGTCACTTTCTTCATACAAAATGTCATCTTCACTTCCATCTAGTGCATTGCTAATGCCACATTTTTTGAAAGACTTTACGATAGTCTCAGTTTTAACTCGCTGCCAGGACTTTTTCACCCACTCGCAAACACTAGAAAAAGAAGGCTGTTTCATTCTTCCTGTCGGTGTAACGAGATGAGTTGGTGCCTCAATCCACTTTATCCACTCCTCATGCATAAATCCCTTGAACGGTTTATTAACTGAAACGTCCAGGGGTTGTTATTGACTAGTTAATCCACCAGGAATCACTGCAAGATGCGTCTTCAGTTCAGTGGCAAGCCTTTTTGTTGACTCTGTTACATGTGCCTTGAACTGATCGCACACTAATAAAGACGGTTTTTTAAGAAGACCACCTGGACGCTTGGACCATACCTTTCTAACCACAACTTCATTCCTTCTCCATCCATCCATCCTTTAGGATGAACATGAACATAAATCCCACGTGGAATTACATCTTTAGGCAGCGTTTTTCTTTTAAATATTAATAAAGGTGGAAGCTTTGTGCCATCAGCACAACACGCAAGAACAGCAGTGTAACACGTCTTCTCATTACCAGAAGTCTTTATCATAATTGTCTTAGCACCTTTAACGTCCACTGTTTTGTTCGATGGAACATCAAACGTCAAAGGCACCTCATCCATGTTCCCTATTTGTCCTATCTCAAAACACAGCTTCTTTCTCATGTTTATGACATATTTATGGAATTCTATAATCTTTCTTTCATACTCAACTGGCAGTTTTTGCGCTATTGTAGTTTTAGTACGCATACACAGGCCAATTCTTCTCATAAATCTTTTGCACCACGACGTTGCCCCAGCAAAATCAGTAATAGACATTTCAATGGCTAGTCTTCTCGCTTCAATTAAAATCATTTTCGTTGAAACAGCAATTCCGTTCTTCCTGTCATCTATTATCCAGTTCTTAACATGTTCTTCAAGTTTTGGCCATTTAGGAGCACATGAACGTAAAGTTTTTTTACTCTTATCTGCATTGATTAAATCTTCCTTTTGCTTTCTCCATTCTCGTATCATCTTCTCTGTCGGAGGTGGGCCGAAACGCCTTTCAGCTGCCCTGTTTCCATGTTTTACAGCATAATCCACGACTTCAAGTTTAAATGCAATACTGTAAGATAATCGTCTCTCTTTTGATCCCATGAGGGTTTTATTTGATTTGAAATTTTAAATGTAACTCTATAATTACTGTTTGTAAAAACGTAAATGCACACAAAACAGATATACTTTAAGGAACGTGTGACGCATTTGAACTACACTCTGCTACTTCAGCAGGTTATTTAGGTATCCGGGTACGCAAATCAGTAGGGCTATTATGTAACCCGTACCGCCTGGCGACAGTAATACAATGTATACGTTAGGGTAAATCCCAGGATAGGAAAGTACGCTATTCACATGTGATACAATGATTCGAGAATCGTGAAAGAGCGTCTACGGATGGAAGCATGAAATTAAAAAGGCTACATTGTTTGCATTTGAGATTTACATATGAAAATGTTTACTAAGTATTGTAACTGTCGGGAAATACAAAAACTATTCCACTATTACTGATTAGTAGTTCAAAAACAGTGTCACTATTATTATTTCTTACATTTAAATGGTTTTAATACGTGTATGGGTATTCCTAAGGTTGGAAATAATACTTACCCGCGGCCCATAAGACGCAGGTCGAATTTAGGTCACATTTTTCGAGAAAGAAAGTGCGTCTTATGGGCTGGGAAATACGGTATATACCTTTTAAGGTTACTTGGCATAACAAACCTGTCAGGTACCTCAAAATCTCACTTTGAGGGCCTTTTCCTTTGCAAATTTTGACACCAATTCAATAAGATCAAGTGCTGATGCCTGGTCATGTTCAATTGATATAGTTGCCAAGCCAACTAGTCTCTTTTGCAACATTGCTGAGCGTATGTAAGTTTTTATAAGTTTGAGCTTTGAGAAACTACGTTCACCACTTGCCACTGATACTGGAAGTGTGAGAAGGATCCTTAGAGCAACGGAAACATTAGGCACATTATCCAGGAGTTTTTGTTGTAATATGAAGAGAAGTACTCCTTGTGGTGGCATAGACTTTGGAAGTCTTCAAGCTATTGCTATAAGTTCATAACACAGATCTTCAGCATCAATATCTTTGTTTCCATTATACATAAAATATTTTTCCAAATTCTTGCAGGCCTTAAGTACATCTTCAGTAGATTTTTTCTTTATACTGTATATAGCATATAGGAATCCAAATAGGGATTTATATTGTTGTAGCTGTTGGAATCTCTCTTCAACAGATTGTATGGTCATGTCTAAGACAGCATAGTAGAAACCCACTTTGAATTTCTGCTTTGGATCTTGCGGTGCCTCTTCTTGGGCCTCATACTCAAACTGCAGTTTCTTTCTCCTTTTTCTAACTTGTTCTGTCTCAAAGTTTGGTAGTATCTCTAGTTCCTTTGCAATCTCAGTAGCTTCTGTCAAAACCTGTCGAAAACCCTCATCACACCTGCAGCCCACAAGGTAATTCTTAGTCACTTGCAATTGGATTGTAGCTGAATTTAAATCAGCTTCCTTATTTTGTAGTAGCCTGCTTGTAAGATTTACTTCAAAAAGGATGTTGTACCATATAACAAGGGCTACCCATCCCATTAGCTCAAGCTGTCCAAGAAGAGTTTCTGTCATTAAGGCACCTGTAGTCTCCTTTAGTGGAACAAATCCCAAGAAATGTTCTCTTATGATAACTTCAGGCTCAGACATCTCATTATCTGATGGTTTGATTACATCAACATGAAGTACAATCATTGTCATTTGCTCAATATGACTAACATCAGGTGCACAGTTCAGAATAATTGAGTAGTATTTGGCTGAATTTGTATGTGTTAAAATTTGCTGCTTTATAGCACCTGCTAGAAGCTGTATAAGCTCATTTTGGATATCTTTTCCTAGGTAGTAAACCATTGTTTCTTGATCTTTAACTCTGCGCAAATGTTAATTCATGATAGGATCAAAAAGGGCTAGATATTCTATAAACTTCAAAAAATTTCCATTGTTAGCACTGTACAAGTTTTCATTTGTACCACGGAATGACAAGTTTTGCATGCCAAGAACTCTGACCAAAGCAATCAAGCGTTCTAAGATTTGTCGCCAATATTGTTCTTCTTGCCTAATTTTCTGCTGGTTAATATCATCAATTGTTTTTCCTTTAGATAAGCGCAATTCAAGTTCATGCCAGGTCTGATAGTTTTCTAAATGATCAGTATTCCTCTCATGTGAAGAAAGAATTGCTGCAATGTTCTTCCAGTCTTTTGAACCAGTTTCTTGTAGGGATGATGCACCATTTTTTTTGTTGAACACCTTACAGCAAAAACAAAAAAGCACATCTTTTGAGGTTGAATATATCAACCATTGATGGCATACTTCTTCACCATTTGCTAGTCTCCTCTTGTAGTGTATAGGAGAAAATCTTCTGCTTTTTGAGTCTTTGGGAAAATCATATGATACAACCTGCTGTGGTCCATATTGTATTATAAGCTGTCGCAAATTATCACTGCAACAGTAGGGCCAGTTGTCAGGGTCACTGTAATTCAAGTCAGGCACAATACCATCTTCTTTTGCAGATTTTGCAGTACTCTCACTTTCCTTGACATCCTTTTTATCCTCTGTGTGTTTTCCAGATATATCTCCAATTTGTGAAACTTCTGTGTTAGAGTTTATATCATTTGTAGTAGGAGCACCACATTCAGCTCCCCCAATGCTAGTTTCAACAAGAGTACAGTCATATTCTTGTTCTTGATTTGCTTTCTGTGTACAAAGGTATTTCAGGAGGAATCCCTCTTGCTTTCCTTGCTCCTTATCTTTTTCTGCCTTTCGTTTGCGGTACTGAACTCCAGAAGGTCGTTTTTTATCAGCCATAGCCTATAAATACACACACACACATACACACATATATATATATATATATATATGTGTGTGTGTTGTGTCTCTCTTGTGCTGACGAAGGGATCATCCCGAAAGCTCTAACCTCTACAAATGTGTCTCTCCAACACCCCAGCGGCTCTACTTCCGGTAAGTGTTCACTGGGTTTCCTTCAACACCTAGTTGCCCAAAATATCCTTACTTACCTTTCCTCTTCCTCAGTATATATACACGCACGCGCACGCACACACACACACACAGTGGTGGACAAAAAAAATGCCTATTTAAAAAAATTAAAATTTTCTGTTAAAAAATATTGTTTATAGTTTTATTGCTATAATTGTAACTTTTATATTCTATTATGTCTATTTATAAAATTTTATTTCTTTTTGATTGGCTTATTAACCTTTTTTGCACAAAATTCAAAAAATAGGCGTGGACAAAAAAATGCATACTTTCTTAAAACATGTTTTCCCTACAAATTTTTCATAAATACAAAATCAAAATCGATCCCATGAAAAAACAAAGCCAGGGAAAAAATCCGCAATCTGCACCCTCAATGAAGCTGGAATGACTCAGATAGAGTTGTCCAAAAATTTGGGGTACATCAGAGCACAATCACCAGAGTGCTAAAAAACAAGCACATGAGAGGTTCTTTTGACAGATCACCTCAGTCGGGAAGAAAATTGTCGCTCAATGTCTCGGATCATGACTATATTTTAGGTCAAGTAAAAAAAGATCCGAGACCGACCTCTGAAAAGCTGAGAGGAATGCTGGCAGAAAAAAAAGTCTTTGTTTCTTCCTGAACCATTCGCAGATGTTTGGTTTCCACAATACCATGTTTGAATTCACTTCTATCTCTTAAAAACAAAATTAAGAGAATTGAAAAAGTTAAGGAGTGGTCAAGCTATGTGAATACGTACTTGAAGAATGTTATCTTCTCAGATGAAACCAAAATAAATCTCTTCGGGTCTGACGGATCTCGGTATGAATCTAGACACCTAAAGTCTACCGTCAAGTATGGTGGTGGTAATCTGATGGTCTGGGGTTGTTTCTCAGCTAGTCGAGTTGGGAAACTTGTATTAGTCAACGGAAGAACGGATTCCGTTAAATACATAGCAATAGAAATACTAAATTTCGTTTTTTTTTTAATATGCATTTTTGTGTCCACCACTGTACATCGTGATCAAGAAAAATAAGATAATAAGAATAAATCAAAAGAACAAAAAATAAATAATAACTTACAGCTTTCAATCGAAAACCCGAACTTTCTTCCTCAAATTTTTTATTCTTCAGCAAAGACGCTGAAGATGGCCTCTTAGATGCTCACTGCATGAATTTAGCAAGTCTTTTGAACCTAAGCTCCAAAATTTCTGACAATCCCTATCCTGCTATAAATGCGATCCTAAAACGGGCAAAGAAAAAAGAAAGCGGACTTCGATGACGCAGTGCCTCTTAAGAGGCCACCTGGCAGCGAGGGGAAATCCTCACTGCCTCTTTGCAGGGTATATATCCACCATGGATGAGCTTTCCGGAATTTGAAGGACATATGTGGTTGATTGGGTTCTACTTCGAGAGGAAAGAAATATGTTTTGGTGAGAAATTTTTGCAGAGACAAATTCTTGAGAGAGCGTGTTGGGGGATAATGACTGAGGCAGAAGATATGTACACACACTTCTATCTAACAAAGGCATGGGATTAAAGAGAGGGATTTAGGCAACACCTGTTTACTCACTAAAAGTGGCGTATATTCTTTCCCTTCTCATGCATCTATGTTTTCAACTTTACACTTACGGACGAGTATTTTACGGACAAGTTTGAGAAAGAATCCTTAAGTACGATAGATTAAATTAAAATTATGATTAACATTCCTAGGATGTGACACTTTCAAGAGGTTACGACTTTCACTGCACTGGCTGCGTAACACATTACAAGAATTGGAATAAGAGTAGTTTCTTGAAAAATTTCCAGCCAATTCTTCATTAAGTTCCTCCTTTGAACGAGTTTTTTTCACTCGTTCTAAGGTGTTACGGAAGATTCATGATTTTGAAACGCAGGTTCTTTCAAAGCGCGGGGCCCTGTGCGACTGCACCGCTCGCACACCCATGAATTTGCCCTGAAGGTGGTTGTTGCACCCCTCTGAGGCGGCTGCCTAGTTGGCCTAATGGTAGCACCGGCCCTGTTTGGTACAATATTGTGCTTTTCCTTACTGCAAAAGTTCTTGCAAAACACCGGGAATATCTTTCCATAAGTTTCCATCGGATAAGGAGTTGTTTTAAATTGTGGGCCATCAAAATACAACGAGACAAAAAGAAGTCGAAGATTTCTCCTACAATGAGAGTGTGTTCCCAGTATTTTTTGATAAATGACTTTAAAGAAGTATTTTCCGGAAGGAAATTTCTTAAGAAATCAGCTGTACCGAGTGTATTTTGCTTCACGTCACCTAGGAAAATGAAGCAGCCTCGGCATAAACTTCAATACAAACAGGTAAGCTTCAATCCCATGCTGTGTAACGCTTGGAGGGATTTAGCTTGTACGATTGTCTTAGAAAGGAATTACTTTTTGTTTGTATTTAAAAATCGTTTATTATGATTAGTTATTTAACGATTCAAAACATTTATGTTATTTCCTCATAAATTTACATTTACTATCTCCGTGAACATAAAGCATAAATATAATAGCTAATTATGACTAGCTCATTCAATTAATTATTCAAAACTACATGGATGTAATCATATTTTCATCTACATTTTTAATTTCAGGAAACTGTGCAAGTAATAGAAAACTTAGAGCCAGAGGAGTATTTTGGAGAAAGTAGATCCACAAACAGTCATTTTGATGATTTACTTCTTTTGGTGTCAGTCTGCGAGCCCAAGTTCTGCCTTCAAATAATTAAGGATATGAAGGCTGAAATTACAGAGTTTAAAAGGAAGATTTCAGAGCTAACTGATGTCATTTCTTCCAAAGATCGCGTTATATGTGAGCAAAAGGAAACAATTCAAAGTTTGAAACACCAAATATATTTCCTGGAAAATGCTAATGACAAAATAAGGGGAGAAAATGCAGTGCTGTGTGAGAGTCAGTTCTCAATGAAAAACGTTATGAAAAATGACAAACTGATTAACTTCTACACTGGATTTCAAAGTGCTGATGATTTTAATGTGTTTTGTTCTTTTATTTTGAGTAATGATTCTTTCAATCCGGCAAGTGCTAGTGTAAAAGGTGGAAAGTCTCTAAAACCAGAAGATGAACTACTTCTTGTTTTGTCTAAGACAGGGATTTTGCAATCTTGATTTGGCAAATAGATTCCACTTGACAAAGTACACTGTGGGAAAAATATTTAATTACTGGGTTAATTATTTATATGCAGGTTGGGCTCTCTTAAAATCTGGCCTCACAGAGAAGTAATTTTTGAAAATTCCCCAATGAATGTCAGGTCTCTTTTCCCATCTACAGTATTAATTCTCGATGCTGCTGAGATGAAATTGCAAATCCCTCCTCTCTCGTTTCACAGTCACAGTCATTTTTGAATTATAAATCTTCAAATACACTCAAGGGTGTAGTAGGAGTTGATCCAAAGGGTGGCATCATTTTCATCTCTCAACTCTACACAGGATGTATTTCAGATAAAGAATTAGTGAATAGATGTGGTCTGTATGATGTGCTGAAAGAAAAATTAGAAAGTGGTGAAATATTAGAAGGGGATGACATAATGGTGGATAAAGGATTCAACATCAGGAGTGAAATTAAATCTCTTGGCCTTCTTTTAAATATTCCTCCAACTGCATCTTCAGAACAATTCCAAGAAAATGAGGTAATTAATACAAGAAGTATAGCAAACTGTAGGGTTTCTGTTGAACAATCGATAAGGAGGGTAAAATGTTTTAAAATTCTGGTTCAAACAATACCAATTTCTTTGTCACCAATGATTAATCAAATCTGGACAATGTGTTGTTTACTGTCCAACTTTTGTTGCCATACTAGAGAGAAACCACATATATTTATTTATTTATAGGTATATTTTATTTATTTATTTCCTGCCATAATTTCTCTGTAACAAGTGAAATCTAAAAAGTAGGTTTATTCTAAATCTCAACCAAATGTAAACTTTGGTTGAAAATTTTCATTGATTGCAATGCAAGTAGCTAGTCTTTCGACAAGTTTTAACATAGGTATTCACTACATTACATTGATGAGAGACCTTATGTTCACAAGTATAATTTTTTATTATACTGCTATAAAAAATACAGAGCTTGAATATTACCAAATATTTCTCATTGTTTGCACGCTCCCAACCCATAAAAATCATAATATTTTTCCAAATAAAAAATCTGTAATTGTTGGCACATTTCCTCACAGAAGTCAGCATCCTTCCAAATCCTTTCCACCAAAACCTCACAGCCATTGTATACAACAAAATCACACCACTCTAAACAACTCAAATATAACTGCCCCTGAACTTGATAATAATACACACTTTTTCTATTAAGAACTATTTCTCTTTCAGTCTCTGTGCAAAAAAACTTTGGATCACTACAGGAATCTTGTAGTGAAATTCCTGACTTGGACTTAGGACATTTGATTTCTATAAGTCCA
This sequence comes from Uropetala carovei, assembly GCA_036926305.1. Taxonomy (NCBI): domain Eukaryota; kingdom Metazoa; phylum Arthropoda; class Insecta; order Odonata; family Petaluridae; genus Uropetala; species Uropetala carovei. The sequence goes on from JAXCHB010000149.1 coordinate 4,705,147, forward strand.
TGAGGTGGATTCTCTTTTTTGTCATGTACCTTTCCATCTGGTGAGCAGCCTAAAAATGGAATTGCTGGATTAATAATTAATCCACACGAAAATACTGTCACAGACTTCATGTTTTCCTTCATGTGTTTAATGTAAGATAATTGAGCAATCTTTTCAGTGATTTTTCCATACTTGATGGATGGCACATTTCACAATTTATTAATCCCATATATAGTATTCAGGAATTCAACACTGCACTTCTTCTTTCTTTTACAAATAATCCCAAACTGAGATGCAGTGAGTCTTTTCCTTCTTTCATTGGCCCACTCTTCACAGTTACTTTATTCAACAGTGTGGACCTCCAAGTCATGAGCAGCTCCCATGTCTATTTGGATGTCCTTCAATTGGGCTATCTGAGGATTTAAGTAGGAGGAAGTAACTAATTTTAGGGGAAGCTTAGGAAATGCTTCAAGTGTGACGTTTTTATGCATTTTCCAAGGCTAAAAAAAATAAATAAAAACATTAAAAATATATTGGAAATGATAAATGCGATTCTTGCGCAGCAAATAAAAAGATGTTTTAAGACACGTTCTCAAGAAAATAAGCCAGTTTCCTAACGCGAAACCTATTAATAACAAAATGATGCAACAAAATGAATATTGTTTTATGCGGATATTACGTTTTTCAGATGGAATTATTTTCAGAGATAAGTTCATTTACTAAGGGGCGTTGACAAGATGCAAGTCGGCAGACATGAGTTCACTTGCATGGATGCGCGCGCAGAACTTTCGTGCAAGTTGAGACATGTAAACACTTCATGCAAGTGGAAAGCCAGTCCAATAATACTCCCGTCTGAAGTTGGCACTGTCTCTACTTTTCGTGCAAGTAGCGAGGAGAAATGGATACTCCAAAGAAAGCCAAATGGAATGAGGCACTCACTATTAAGTTCGTTGAGGAGTACGAAAAGAAAGAAAGTCTGTGGAATGTGAGGATGAAAGATTATAAGCACAAAGAGGCCCGAAAATCAGTGAAGATAGCTATCGCAAATGAGTTCAACATGACCAGTGAGGAGGTGAAGAATAAAATAAGAATAATTAGAAGCACTTATTCTCAAGAGCGGGCCAAAATACAGAGATCCCAAAAATCTGGGGTATCGTCGGATGACCTGTACAAACCCAGCCTTCCTTGGTTTAGTGTGGCCTATAGATTTCTTAAAGACGTCATTACGACAAGAAAATGCTACGCCAACTTGGTAAGTTTCCATGCTTTTATTATGTTTTTACTTTTGTTACATTAGATATTCATACATATTCATATTAGATATTCATACATATATAGAGAATGATACATTTTCCCTACTTACTAAATTACATGATTTAAGGCGATAGTTTGTACTTAAATTTCGGATATTTCTTTGATATGAAGTTAGCCTCTTGTGGGTGCCCTACACTATCGTCTTTCGACTGACGGTAACAGCTGCATTTTGTTTCACATTTCCATTACTTCACCATGCTCCACTGCCAGTCAACAGCCCCTTCACCCATAAAATAATCGGCATACTTTTCTCTCTTTTTTGCTGCTTCCTGTGAGTAGTTATTACTTTGCATCGATAAGTCGAAGTCAACGAATGTTGATTGGTGTACTTCACCTCTCCATGAACCGAGCTCCAATGATCCACCATCAACGTTCTCTCTATCGACTGAACCACATGGCATATAATTATTTCCTGCGGTACTACGAATCCAGTTATGAAGGGCGCAAACAGATTTCACAACATCATCAACTTTTTCTGGGCTTAGTGGAATGGGTCTTGTAAAAATTCTGAATCGCGAAGTGATTATTCCAAAAGCATTTCCGACCACACGTCGCGCCCTTCAAAGCCGACAGTTGAAAAGTTTTTCTTTCTCTGACAAAGAACGCTTGGAATAGGGCTTCATGAGATATGTCTTTAACGGAAATGCATCATCTCCAATGAGAACACCCCACTTAGGGAAGTTAAGATTTGCCGCCTGGTTTTCAATCGCATAATTTAAAGAAGAATCCCTAAATATGCTGCCGTCATTCACACGCCCATTTGCACCTACACTTACGTATAAAAACTTGTAATTACTGTCCGCAACAGCGAAAAGAACAATCCTGAATGTGCCCTTATAATTCCAGAAATCAGTTCCACTGTTAGCAGGACATTGTATTTGGATGTGCTTTCCATCAAGGCTTCCGCAACAGTCTGGAAAATTCCACCGCGAGGCAAATCCATTAGCAACTTTTCTCCACTCCTCTTCGCTTGAAGGCACCTGGGAGAGGAAAAAATAAAAATGCATTTTTCTCTGAACAAATACTAATCGTTTATTGCCATTCATATAGCCTATGTTACCTGCATGGTAAAATTATATACCTATGCGAGGTTTCGTGACGATTTCCTCAAAACGAAAACTGTAAGCAAAACCAGCAAGACCACAATAATCAACAAAAAAAAAGAACGAAGGAACTTACGAAATGATTTAATTTAACAAAAGACAAAAAAGTAAATAGAGAACGTTTAAGAATCACAGAGTGAATATTACCCTCATACCATTAGCTCTCTCATCCACGAGTTCTGTTAGAAGAAAATTGTTTACATCAACAATACTTTGGAAACAATGAAACGATTTATCCAGTCACAATTTGTGGAAAATCTACATCTAGTTATTTAAGTTTCTTACGTAGTTTTAAAAACTTCTTCCTTTGGAATACTCTACGCCACACGAAAATACTATTAAAAACTATTTATTAGTAATATTTCAACGATATTCAACAAATAATAGGTTGTCATGTAAACAAAGCAAAGTTGCACACAGAAATTTAAAAACCATACTACGTCAAAAATTTTCCAATATAAATGCATTGGACTTTCAATTTTGGTGACAATGGGAGTTGTCATGGTAGCTTGTAATGGGTATTGTAATAAAACTGATAAAAATCACATAATTTATTGAATCTAAATGCATTTTTATGCTAATTCTATTAGGATTTGGATTCTGTCTCCAATAAAAATAAACTTGGTTCTTTCCTTCGTAGAACCATTCAAGTCTCAAGTTCGTACTGTGTTTGTAAGTAATTTTCAAATTCAGTCGTAGTTTAACATTAATGGCATTAAAATATAATCATCTGATTCCCATTAAAAGCTTAACCATATGAAAGCATTAAGCCTGTTGCCTAGGTTGCTGATTGTTGGACCCAGAAAAATTACCACTTTTTTGCGATAAAAACTATAAAATTATGCTAATTCCACTCGGATTTGAATTCTGTCTTCAAAAATAAGAAACTACAATTTATATCCTATCCGATAGTTTAAGTCCCAAGTTCGTATCTTGACGGAAAATAATTTTAAAATGCAAATATAAAAATCTCTACACTGATTTACATGTTTTCTTATGGGCCAAAAATGGGGCAAAAAGGGGCCAAAAAAGCCCCTCAAAATAGGTATTTCAAAAGTTTCGGATTTTTTCCTTAGGTTATGACCAAAAACCTATAATCCTACCAAATTTCAAGTTTCTGGCACATCTGGAAGTGCCTCATAATTTTGTATCCTCCTATATCTATAATATACAGACGCTTCTTACACATGATATCATTCTATAAGCACACTTCCTACAGAGGAGGATATACAATATAGGATATAGGATACTAGTAAAGCTGTGCTTGCATTCTTCAAGCATTTCTCTCACCCTAAAGCAAAGAGTATAAGCCGCCAAATAATTTTTAAAAGCAACAGTTTACACCTTCTTGTTGATTTACGTGTTTTCCCTTATGGTCAATATTGGGGTAAAAACAACACCTAAATTTTATAATAATTAAATATACGTTTTTAGCATATCTTAGGAATACCTCAAATTTATGCAAAATTTCATGGACATAGCACCTCTAGAAATGCATTTATATGAATTTCATTGTTTAAATTTATGAATTTTTAACAGCAACAATATAAAACTTTCATGAAATTTCGAATGTTATTTACCAACGGAAAATTATTTCCTTTCTTTGTGAAAATTTTCAGCTTCCTGACTCTACCAAAAGTACATAAACATTAGTCAATTTGTTTAAAATTTTAGAATTTTTTATGGCCGAACGAACAAAAATTTTCAAATTTCTATAATCCTGTTTCCACCATTTGGTAAATTCTACCTCCTGAAATAATTTCAGCTTGATAGCACATTTAGAAGTACCTAAACTATGAAATGTTAGGAAAATAGTTTATAAATTTTACCGGCAAAGAAAATAAACATTGTTGCAATTTTTCAATTATTCCTCCAATTATTTTTTTAGATTCACCTATGTATGAAATTTCAGCTCTCCAACTAATGTAGTTTGGGCCAGACATTAGTATCCTCCTATATCCTCTATGTATCCTATATCGTATATCCTCCTCTGTAAGAAGAGTGCTTATAGAATGATAGGATACTAGTTAATTGTGCTTGCATTCGGCAAGCATTATCTCTCACCTTCAAGTAAAAATAAAAGTTGAAAAATAATTTTCAACACTTAAGGTTGCATCTTGGCTCCGTATTACGTGTTTTTCTGTTTTGAAAATCTTTGGGTAAAAACAAACCCTAAAATTTATAATTATAAACCATATAGGTTTTTATCATTTGTTACGAATACCTCACATTTATGCGAAATTTCATCAATGTAACACCTCTAGCAGTGCATTTATATGAATTTAATTGTTTAACTTTTATTAATTTTTAACAGCCACAGCAATAAATATTTCTAAAATTTTCCATGTATTTTACCACCGGGACATTATTTCCTAACCCTGTTAAAATTTTTGCTTCCTGGATCTACATAAAGTACATAAACATTAGTCAATTTGTTAAACATTTGAGAATTTATTACGGCCGAACGAAAAAAAATTTTCAAATTTCTATATTCCCGTTTTCATTATTTGGCAAATTCTACCTCCTGAAAAAATTTCAGCTTCATAGCCCATTTGGAAGTACCTAAACCATGAAATGTTAGTAAAATTGTTTATAATTTTTTACGGCCAAGAAAATAAACATTGTTGCAATTTAGCATTTATTCCTGCGATAATTTTTTTTGTTTCACCTGTGTATTAAATTTCAGCTCCCCAACTATAGTAGTTTGGGCCAGACATTAATATCCTCCTATATCCTATATATATCCTATATCCTACTAGTTAATTGTGCTTGCATTCTGCAAGCATTTTCTCTCACCTTAAAGTAAAAATAAAAGCTGAAAAATTATTTTCAACGCTTAAGGTTGCATCTTGGCTCCAAATTACGTGTTTTTCTGTTTTGAAAATATTGGGGTAAAAACAACCGCTAAAATTTATAATTATAACACATTTAAAGGTTTTATCATTTCTTACGAATACTTCACATTTATGCGAAATTTCATCAATGTAGCACCTCTAGAAGTGCATTTATATGAATTTCATTGTTTAAACTTTATTAATTTTTAACAGCCACAACAATACATATTTCAAAAATTTTCAATGTTATTTACCACCGAGACATTATTTCCTAACTCTGTTAAAAATGTCAGCTTCCTGTATCTATAGAAAGTACATAACATTAGACAATTTTTTAAACATTTGAGAATTTATTACGGCCGAACGAATAAAAATTATCAAATTTCTATATTCCTGTATTCATTATTTGGCAAATTCTACCTCTTGAAAAAATTCCTGTTTCATTGTCCATTTGGAAGTACATAAACCATGAAATGTTAGTAAAATTGTTTATAATTTTTTACGGCCAAGAAGATAAGCATTGTTGCAATTTAGCATTTATTCCTCTGCTATATTTTTTTGTTTCACATGTGTATTAAATTTCAGCTCTCCAACTATAGTAGTTTGGGCCAGACATTAGTATCCTCCTATATCCTATATATATCCTATCATTCTATATCGACTCTTCTTACAGAGGATATAGGATACAAGTGAATGTGTGCTTGCATTCTGCAAGCATTTTCTCTCATTTAATAAAAAAGTCTAAAAGCCTACTAAAAATTCTAAATGCTAAAGAGCCCTGAACCTATTTCAATGTTTTCCTTTTGGGAAATAATCTCAAATTTGAGGCTACCTGGAATCGAACCTGTGACACCTACGCAGGAGTTGTCAAATACTATGGAGATATACTCATGACATCTACAAACCCTGAAAATATCATTTATTTATTCCTCTTTGTTTCGGCTATATGAAGGAATTCATTTTTTCCATGCTTTCTTATGGGAGATATACCGGGTCATCTGGAGTCGAACCCAGGACTCTTGCGGTTAAAGTGATAACGGTCCCTATAGATCTCCTGGGTATCTAACAACCCTCCAAGTTTGAATTCTCTACCTTATCGGAAAGTGCCATAAATTAATTTACAAATATGCCGCAATGCTTTTCTTATGGGAAAAAATGGATATTTAGGAATTTGTGGAGTCGAACCCATGACACCTAGGTATGAGATCACAATTTTTCTGGCGTTTTCTCCATGCCATCTACAATTACTGAAAGTTGCTGCTCTCCATCTATTGTAGTTTGGGCCAGACATTACTATCCTCCTATATATATATATCCTCTGTAAGAAGAGTCGATATAGAATGACAAGTGACTGTGTGCTTGCATTTTTTCTCATACAAATGTAAAGAATAAAAAAAATTAAATAATAGTTAAACCCGAAATTTTTCACATCTGTGCAACATTGTCTTTTTTTTATAGAAAATTATGGGGTAAAAAAAACCCCTAAAATGTATTATTATAAATATAATATAGGTTTTCATCTTTCTTTTCGAATACCTCACATTTTTGCAAAATTTCATCGATGTAGCAACTCTGGAAGTATATTTCTGTAATTTCAATTGTGTATATTTTTTGAATTTTTAACAGCAACATTAATAAATATTTTAAAATTTTCAATGTTATTTACTACCGGAGCATCATTCCCTACCATGATTCAAATTTTCAGCTTCCTGTACCTTAGGAATGTACATAAGCATTAGTGAATTTGTTTAACAATTGAGAATTTATTACGTTCGAACAAATAAAAATTTTCAAATTTCTATATTCCCTTTCACATTATTTGCCAAATTCTATATGTAGAAAAAATTTCAGCTTCATAGCTTATTCAGAAGTACCTAAACCATGATATGTTAGTAAAATTGTTTATAATTTTTACCGGCCAGGAAAATAAACATTGTTGCAATTTTCCAATTATTCCTCTGATTATTTTTTTCGGTTCACTTATGTATTAAATTTCAGCTCTCCAGCTATTGTAGTTTGGTGCAGATATTAGTAGCCTCCTACATATATATATATATATATGTATCCTATATCCTCTGTAAGAAGAGTCGATATAGAATGATATCCTCCTCTGTAAGAAGAGTGCTTATAGAATGATAGGATACTAGTGAAGGTGTGCTTGCATTCTGCAAGCATTTTCTCTCACCCTAAAGTAAACAGTATGAGCAAACAAATAATTTTTAAACGCAACAGTTTGCATCTTCTTGCCGGTTTATGTGATTCTCCTTATTGTCAATATTGGGGTATAAACAACCCCCAAAATTTATAATTATAATACTTTTATAGGTTTCAGCATTAGTTCCGAAGACCTCACATTTATGCAAGATATCATCGAGGTAGCACCTCTAGAAGTGCATTTATATGAATTTCATTGTTTAAATTTTAATAATTTTCAATAGTCACAACAATATATATTTCTAAAATTTTCTATGTCATTTACCACCGGAATATTATTTCCTAATTCAGTTAAAATTTGCAGCTTCCTGGGTCTGAAGAAAGTACATAAACATTAGTCAAATTGTTAAACATTTAAGAATGTATTATGGTCGAACGAATAAAAATTTTTAAATTTCTACATTCCCGTTTTCATTATTTGGCAAATTTGACCACTTCATAGCGCATTTAGAAATACCTAAACCATGAAATGTTAGTAAAATTGTTTATAATTTTTTACGGCCAAGAAAATAAACATTGCTGTTATTTTGCAATTATTCCTCCGATTATTTTTTTGATTCACATGTGTATTAAATTTCAGCTCTCCAATTATTACAGTTGGAGCCAGACATTAGTATCCTCCTATATCCTATCATTCTATATCGACTCTTCTTACAGAGGATATAGGATACTATACTCTCACGCTAAAGCAAAGAGTATGAGCCGATAAATAATTTTTAAAAGCAACAGTTTACACCTTCTGTCCGATTTACGTGTTTTTCATTATGCTCAATATTGAGGTAAAAGCAACCACTAAAATTTATAATTATAAAATTTGTATAGGTTTTTAGCATTTCTTAAGAATAACTCACATTTCTGCAAAATTTCCTGAATGTAGCGACTCTAGAAGTGCATTTATATGAATTTCATTGTTTAAATTTTATATTGTAGTTTGGGCCAGACATGAGTATCCTCCTATCATTCTATATCGACTCTTCTTACAGAGGATATAGGAGATAGGATACAAGTAAATGTGTGCTTGCATTCTGCAAGCATTTTCTCTCATCTTAAAGTGAAAATAAAAGCCGATAAATAATTTTCAATGCTTAAAGTTGCATCTCGGCTCCTAATTACGTGTTTTTCTGTTTTAAAAAAATTGCGGTAAAAACAACCCCTAAAATTTATAATTATAAGACATTTATAGGTTTTGTCATTTGTTACGAATACCTCACATTTATGCGAAATTTCGTCAATGTTGCACCTCTGGAAGTGCATTTATATGAATTTCATTGTTTAAATTTTATTAATTTTTAACAGCCACAGCAACAAATATTTCCAAAATTTTCAATGTTATTTACCGCCGGGACATTATTTCCAAACTCTGTTAAAATTTTCAGCTTCCTGGATCTACTGAAAGTACATAAACATAAGTCAATTTGTTAAACATTTGACAATTTATTACGGCAGAACGAATAAATATTTTCAAATTTCTATATTCCCGTTTTCATGATTTGGCGAATTCTACACGTAGAAAAAATGTCAGCTTGATAGCTCTTTAGAAATACCTAAACCATGAAATGTTAGTAAAATTGTTTATAATTTTTAGCGGCCAAAATAATGCGCATTGTTGCAATTTCGCAATTATTCCTCCGATTATTTTTCTTTATTCACCTCGGTATTAAATTTCAGCTCTCCAACTATAGTAGTTTGGGCCAGACATTAGTATCCTCCTATATATATATATATCATTCTATATCGACTCTTCTTACAGAGGATATACGATACAAGTGAATTGCATTCTGCAAGCATTTTCTCTCATTTAATAAAAAAGACTAAAAGCCGACAAAAAATTCTAAATGTAAAAGAGCCCTGCACCTATTTCAATGCTTTCCTTTTGGGAAATTATCACAAATTTGAGGCTACCTGGAATCGAACCGGTGACACCTACGCAGGAGTTGTCAAATACTATGGATATATACTCATGACCCTGAAAATATCATTTATTTATTCCTGTTTGTTTGGTCTATATGAAGGAATTCATTTTTTCCATGCTTTCTTATGGGAGATATGCTGGGTCATCCGGAGTCGAACCCAGGACACTTGCGGATAAAGCGATAACGGTTCCCTATAGACCTCCTGGGTTTCTAACAACCCTCCAAGTTTGAATTCTCTACATTGTCGGAAAGTGCCATAAATTAATTTTCAAATATGCCGGAATGCTTATCTTATGGGAAAAAATGGAAATTTAGGAATTTCTGGAGTCGAACCCATGACACCTAGGTATGAGATCTCAATTTTTCTGGCGGTTTCTCCATGCCGTCTACAATTACTGAAAATTGCAGCTCTCCATCTATTGTAGTTTGGGCCAGACATTAGTATCCTCCTATATCCTCCTCTGTAAGAAGAGTGCTTATAGAATGATAGGATATATATAGGATATAGGAGGATACTAATGTCTGGCCCAAACTACAATAGCTGGAGAGCTGGAATTTAATACATAGGTGAAACGAAAAAAATAATCGGAGGAATAATTGGAAAATTGCGTCAATGTTTTATTTCTTGGCCCGTAAAAATTATAAACAATTTTACTAACATTTCATGGTTTAGGTATTTCTAAATGCGCTATCAAGCTGAAGTTATTTCAGGAGGTAGAATATGTAAAATAATGAAAACGGGAATATAGAAATTTGAAAAAATTTTTTCGTTCGGCCGTAATAAATTCTCAAATGTTTAACAAATTGACTAATGTTTATGTACTTTATGTAGATCCAGGAAGCTAAAAATTTTAACAGGGTTAGGAAATAATGTCCCGGTGGTAAAATACATGGAAAATTTTAGAAATATTTATTGCTGTGGCTGTTAAAAATTTAAACAAAGAAATTCATACAAATGCACTCTTAGAGGTGCTGCATGGATGAAAATTCGCATAAATGTGGGGTCTTCGTAACAAATGATAAAAACCTATAAATGTATTATAATTATAAATTCTAGGGGTTGTTTTTACCCCAAATTTTCGAAACAGAAAAACACGTAATTCGGAACCGGGATGCGAACTTATGCATTGAAAGTATTTTTTCGGCCTTTATTTTTACTTTCAGGTGAGAGAAAATGCTTGCAGAATGCAAGCACACGTTCACTAGTATCGTATATCCTCTGTAAGAAGAGTCGATATAGCATGATACGATATAGGATATATATTGGAGGATACTAATGTCTGGCCCAAACTACAATAGCTGGAGAGCTGGAATTTAATACATAGGTGAACCGAGAAAAATAATCGGACGAATAATTGGAAAATTGCGACAATGTTTATTTTCTTGGCCGGTGAAAATTATAAACAATTTTACTAACATTTCATGGTTTAGGTATTTCTAAATGCGCTATCAAGCTGAAATTTTTTCTACCTGTAGAATTCGCCAAATAATGAAAACGGGAATAGAGAAATTTGAAAATTTTTTTTCGTTCGGCCGTAATAAATTCTCAAATGTTTAACAAATTGACTAATGTTTATGTACTTTATGTAGATCCAGGAAGCAAAAATTTTAACAGGGTTAGGAAATAATGTCCCGGTGGTAAAATACATGGAAAATTTTAGAAATATTTATTGCTGTGGTTGTTAAAAATTTGAAAAGTTTAAACAATGAAATTCATACAAATGCACTCTTAGAGTTGCTGCATGGATGAAATTTCGCATAAATGTGAGTTATTTGTAACAAATGATAAAAACCTATAAATGTATTACAATTATAAATTTTAGGGGTTGTTTTTACCCCAATATTTTCGAAACAGAAAAACACGTAATTCGGAGCATAGATGTGTACTTATGCATTGAAAGTAATTTTTCAGCTTTTATTTTTACTTTCAGGTGAGAGAAAATGCTTGCAGAATGCAAGCACACGTTCACTAGTATCCTATATCCTCTGTAATAAGAGTCGATATGGTACGATACGATATAGGATCTATATAGGAGGATACTAATGTCTGGCCCAAACTACAATAGATGGAGAGCTGAAATTTTCAGTAATTGTAGATGGCATGGAGAAACCGCCAGTAAAATTGTGATCTCATACTTAGGTGTCATGGGTTCGACTCCAGAAATTCCTAAATTTCCATTTTTTCCCATAAGAAAAGCATTGCGGCATATTTGAAAATTAATCTATGGCACTTTCCGATAAGGTAGAGAATTCAAACTTGGAGGGTTGTTAGATACCCAGGAGATCTATAGGGACCGTTATCACTTTAACCGCAAGAGTCCTGGGTTCGACTCCGGATGACCCGGTATTTCTCCCATAAGAATGCATGGAAAAAATGAATTCCTTCATATAGACGAAACAAAGAGGAATAAATAAATGGTATTTTCAGGGTTTGCAGATGTCATGAGTATATCTCCATAGTATTTGACAACTCCTGCGTAGTGTCACCGGTTCGATTCCAGGTAGCCTTAAATTTGAGATTATTTCCCATAAGAAAACCATTGAAATAGGTGCAGTGCGCTTTTGCATTTAGAACTTTTTTGTCTTTCTTATTAAATGAGGGAAAATGCTTGCAGAATGCAAGCACACATTCACTAGTATCCTATATATATCCTATCATTCTATATCGACTCTTCTTACAGAGGATATAGAATGATATAGGATATATATCATCAGTCCACTGACGGATGAAGGCCTCCCCCAGACTCTTCCAGTTTTCCCTGTCAACGGGCTCCCTCCTCCAAGTTTGTCCCAAGAACTTAAAGAGCTGTCTGTCCCACCTGTCTTTCGGTCTTCTTTTTGGTCTCTTCATGTTTCCTGGGATCCATTCGATGACACTGGACATCCAACGCTGGTCATTTCTTCTAGCAATGTGGCCCGCCCACTACCATTTTAGCACCTTCACTCTTCTAATCACGTCACAGACCATATGTCAGAACAGGCAGAACACATTGGTCATACAGTCTGCTTTTTAGGAAGACTGGAATATTTGATTTAAAGATGTTCGCGTTCTTGCCAAAAGCACTCCATGCCATCTTCACTCTCCGGTTGATTTCTCCAAGAAACGAACCATCAGTAGTGATGAGTTGATCTAAGTAAACATAGCTGGTTACTTCTCCGAGTTCTGCTCCGTTGATATGTATCTTCTCAGAATTTGTGAAGGAGTTGTACATAACCTTTGTTTTATTAACCCCTCAAGCGCGCAGGACATTTAACTATAATACGTCACGCAGGTCGGAAGAGATTTAGCGAAATTCGCAGTTTTTGCGCGAAATTATATAAAAATTCGTAACTTATTAGATATTTATGGGATTTGACTGAAATTTTTTGAGGTTTTACGTAAAATATGCATATTTACCTATGTTTTTCACACCGTCTTAGTTATTATTATTCGCGTGAAATACCTCTATGAATTCTTTCACTCAATCACGGACGCCATTTACTCAGTTTTTCTTTATTCAAAGTTTACGGAGTACTTCACATCTACTGTTTTATCTTGGATTTCAACTTCTTCCCCGTAAGTTTTTCAGAAAAAACCCTTCAAATAAGGATTCTTACCCCTCAACGCCGTCCTGTGTACTGGGTACACCGCGGAGATTGCTAGCTTTCTTTATTTTTTTGACACAGTAAATTTTCTTAAATATGGGTAACCTTCATAATTTTAAAAGAGGAACCTTTGGCCTACCTATTCAAAACTATTGCCATGGTCTTGTTTACATTAGCTGAGACAAGGGGCGAATGAAACACAGTATCCTTCCCCGTGTATACAAGAAATGACCATAAGTAGCCAGTACTTGCATCACAGAGCTCGAAGGTCTTGATTCCGAACTTGGAGGACTTCAGAGGGAGATACTGCTTGAAAGATAGACGGCCCTTCCACAATGTTAGGGACTCGTCTATTGAAATTTCCCGTTTCGGTAAAAAAAATTCCTTGAATTTTTCGTTCAGATGTTCAGTAATCGGAAATATTTTTTGTAGCTTTGGAGGACCACGGTAATTATTCTTTTCTTCGTTATTATTGAAATGCAAAAATTTGCAAATAAGCTCAAATCGATCCCTAGTGATGACATCGCCGAAGCCTGGTGTGGATAGAACTCTTTTCGTCGAAAAATAGGAACGAAGCGTGGGCTTCTGCACAATTCCCATCAACATAAAAATTCCCAAAACAGTGTACATTTCCTCCACGGTAACTGGTTTCCACGATAAAACTCTTGATTTCATCGAAAATGTACGCTCACTTGCTTTGATGTATTGGTCAGCATATCGGTTGGTTTCATTTACTATGGCACTAACAAATTCCTCATCGAAAAACAATTGAAAAGTACCTACAATGTCAGTCAAACCCTTAGCTGCCTTTTGAGGTCCGTAACCACCAATGAAATTCTCCTTTCGTCCTACGTAATTCTCCGTGCCCTCCCAGAAGTAGTTTTCTACATTACCCTCCTCATGATCACTATCATTATGTGTCAGTGAATCAATTTGAGTACGTTCATCCAAATGATTCTATCACTGTCCGAACTCACGCTTTCTTCCGAATCACTTCCAAGTAGGACTTCCGTCTCCTTGTCAGCACTCGGTATTGCTTGACTATTTTCACGGGTTGAGCACATGATTACTCCTAGTATTTTGAAAATAAGTAAGCAAGTAAACGTAAAATTTACCACAGTAAAGAAAGGCGAACGAAACCTGCCTCCGCACAGTGCAAGGTTTCACTCAGACTGATTTTTTCAGAGCGACGAGAGAACATTTTCCGCGCGATACACGCGCCAGCATATTTCCCACGCTTTCCATAACGCAAATATCTTGGAAATACAAAAGATAAATACAAAATATGATCCTCTAGTCTGTCTCACTCTAGCTATATTCCCTCACGAAATACTAAACCAAGCACATGGCCCAGACCTCCTCTCTCTCCCTCTCAAAGTGATGACACAATATAAAAACATGTCTCAAGAGCGGGATAGATGTCTGATAGCAGACATATGGGGCCTATATCCTCTTCTTACACCTCACAGTTGCTTTCGTGCAAACATTTCGTTGAATAGGGGCTTTTTTAGAAGCCAAAATTCCCCAATTCTCCTATCTACGTGAAAATTTAATCACAAAACTTAACGTATAATAAAAGTAAAAAGAAGAAGAGTAAAAATTACAGAATTAAGCACAATAGGAAGGCCAAAGGCTCCTCTTTTAAAATATATAAAGGTTATCCATATCTAAGAAAATTTCCTTTGTCAAAAAAATAAAGAAAGCTAGCGACCTCCGCGACGTTCCCAGTACGCATGACGACGCTGACGGGTTAAGATTCATCTTAAGTCCAGCTTCTCGGCTTGCTTGCTCAAGCTCTTCAGTTCTGCTACGGAGCTCTTCTGGGCTCCCTGCGAACAGTATGATATCATCTGCAAAGAGCAGGTGACACAGATGTTCTCCATTTACCTTTATGCCTTTTTCCTCCCAGTCTAGCGTTTTGAATACTTCCTCTAGAGCTGCTGTAAATAACTTAGGGGACATAGTATCTCCTTGTCTCACTCCCTTTTCGGCCTTAAAGGCACTCGTTTCTTCATGCAGCTGGACAGATGTTGTCGCATTTTCGTAGATATTCTTGATCAAGGTTATGTATGTTTCTTCTACTCCTTGTTTCTTTAATGCACGTGACACCGACGAAGTTCAGACAGAGTCGAATGCTTTCTCGTAGTCGATAAAACACATACATAGAGGTAATTCATACTCGTTAGTCCGACTGATTACCTCCCTCACGACTTGGATGTGGTCCATCGTGCTATACCCACTGCGAAATCCAGCTTGCTCTCTGGGTTGGGCAGCATCAAGATGGTTTTGAAGGCGCATAGGGAGTATTTTGGTGAATATTTTGTAGACTGTTGGGAGTAGACTGATGGGTCTGTAGTTATTCAAGTCTTCTTTGGAACCTTTCTTGTGCAGAAGGATAATACATGCGTGGTTCCATGTTTCTGGTATCTTTTTCTTCCTCAGACAGGAATTAAAAATCTTAGCGAGAATTGTTTCCATATGATTACCCATTGCTTTGAATACATCCGCTGTGATACCATCCATTCCAGGTGCTTTTCCGTTCTTCATACTTCTGATTGCCTGTCTCACCTCTTCCGGAAGGATATCTGGAACCTCTTCGGTGGGCATGTTTCCATCATCATTTACTTCGTCATTTCCTAGAGGATCCTCATACAGCTTGGTGTAAAATTCTTGTACCCGTTTCAGGATTAGTTTCCTACTATGGGTTATGGAGCCGTCTTCTAGCATCAAGGCCACCAGCTGTCTCTTTCCGATCGAGAGATGTTGCTTCATTTTCTTGTAACTTCTATTGTTTTCTATGGCTTACTCAATTAGCTCATAATTATATTTTTTCACATCTTCCTTGATGCATTTCCTTATAGTTTTGTCATTGTTTTATCATTTCTTTAGGATCATTAGTAATTATCATTTTCCTTCTTTTTTCCATCAGCAGTCTTGTTTTTTCGGTCAACTTTTTCTCTGGCTTTGTTTTAACTGTTCCGCATATTTCTTCAGCGGTTTCCTTGAGTATCCCCATAAATTGGGATTCAACTTGTTGGTCTTCCAGCGCAATGAATCGATTTTTCAGTTGGAGCTGAAGTTCTTCTTTTTGTCCTTTTAGCACCTGTTGTTGATAATAGACTTAGGCTTCCTTATAAACTTCTGTCTTTCTAACTTTGAGTTGAATTTTATTCTGCATCTTACCAAGCGATTGTCGCTTCCAGTTTTAAACTGGTTGAGGACGGAACAGTCTTCAGCCAATTGCTTCTTATTCACTAGTATGTATATGTTGGTGCATAAACTTGGACTATTTGAAGTTGATATCTTTTATTTATTTGAAGCACTAGTCTACCTGCCCGCTCGGATGAACTTTCCATTTCCACGATATTATTCTTCAATTTTTTGTGGATGATGAATCCAGCTTCTCCTGTTCTTCCTGTGTCAGTTCCCCTGTAATAAGAAATATGTCCACACTTCAGCTCCAATATCCCTTCACCTTTTCTTCTCACCTCAATAAGCCCCAAAATGTCCCACTTGATCTTCTCCAGTTGTTCTTGGAGCTCTTGAAGTTTATCTTTACTGGACAAAGTCCGGCAGTTAAAGGTAGTTAGGTAGAGGTTAAAGGAATTGGGTAAGGATGAGAAAGAGTGGCAGTGGGCATTTACCTCTGGGGATTCTTAGCACCCTCTGTTTTCATGCCTTGTTCCTGACCACTGCCACGGTCAGAGGCAATCCAGCCTCCTGAGAATGAGGGCCGTTTTTTATGGGTGTACGTGTCATGGGGGGATTGTGGGTCTTAAAATACTACGCTGGCCCAGAGCGGGTTGTGAGTATCTCTTTCACTTTCGCCGGAGATATTGCAGAAAGACTTCACAGCATGGTTGAACCTACCTGTGTCCGAGGACACCACTGTTCTTCGCCCTTTAGCCTCCGTTTACACCCTTCCTAGAGAGCAAGCTGGATTTCGCAGTGGGTATAGCACGATGGACCACATCCAAATCGTGAGAGAGGTAATCAGTCAGACTTACGAGTATGAATTACCTCTATGTATGTGTTTTATCGACTACGAGAAAGCATTCGACTCTGTCTGAACTTCGTCGGTGTCACGTGCATTAAAGAAACAAGGAGTAGAAGAAACATACATAACCTTGATCAAGAATATCTACGAAAATGCGACAACATCTGTCCAGCTGCATGAAGAAACGAGTGCCTTTAAGGCCGAAAAGGGAGTGAGACAAGGAGATACTATGTCCCCTAAGTTATTTACAGCAGCTATAGAGGAAGTATTCAAAATGCTAGACTGGGAGGAAAAAGGCATAAAGGTAAATGGAGAACATCTGAATCACCTGCGCTTTGCAGATGATATCATACTGTTCGCAGGGAGCCCAGAAGACCTCCTTAGAAGAACTGAAGAGCTTGAGCAAGCAAGCCGAGAAGCTGGACTTAAGATGAATCTTAATAAAACAAAGGTTATGTACAACTCCTTCACAAATTCTGAGAAGATATATATCAACGGAGCAGAACTCTGAGAAGTACCCAGCTATGTCTACTTAGATCAACTCATCACTACTGAAGGTTCGCTTCTTGGAGAAATCAACTGGAAAGTGAACATGGCATGGAGTGCTTTTGGCAAGAACGCGAACATCTTTAAATCAAATATTCCAGTCTTCCTAAAAAGGAGACTGTATGACCAATGTGCTCTGCCTGTTCTGACATATGGTTGTGAAACATGGACCATGAATGCCAGAATGATACAGCGCCTGCAAACAACACAGACGGGCATGGAGAGATGCATGTTAGGGATCACCCGAAGAGACCGCAAGAGGAACGACTGGGTAAGAAACAAGACTGGAGTCTGTGACGTGATTAGAAGAGCGAAGGTGCTAAAATGGCAGTGGGCGGGACACCTTGCTAGAAGAAATGACCAGCGTTGGATGTCCAGTGTCATCGAATGGATCCCATGAAACATCAGGAGACCGAGAAGAAGACCGAAAGACAGGTGGGACAGAGAGCTTGTTAAGTTCTTGAGGCAAACTTGGAGGAGGGAGCCAGTTGACAGGGAAAACTGGAAGAGTCTGGGGGAGGCCTTCATCCTTTAGTGGACTGAAAAAGGCTGATGATGATGATGATATATATCATGTGTAAGAAGCAGCTATATCGAATGAAGTTAATATAAAAGTTATTAAAAATCTGATGTGGCCAACACATAACGTTCTCCATAATTGGAGTATAGATATTAAAATTATTATGAATAGCATTATAAGGCAAAATTATTGTTTCGTATCGTAAAAGAATACAGTCGTCCTTATTGCCGTAAATTATATTTTGAATATGTTTACAGAATTCATTGCAACATGGAGGTGGCGCTGTATACTGGTATTAAAAAAAGCGAAATATCTCCGAAATGGATGGCTCTGCGAAAATTTGTTTCAAACAAAACTTGGAAGATATATTATTCCTTACAACTTTGGTCCTCACAAAGATTACCAATAACGATGTTTTCAAGGAGATATTTGACGGAAACCGAAAAAACGGTTATTTATATATTTTTCCTAAACAGTAACTGCTATGAAAATTGTTTCAAATGAACGTTGTAGGAAATAACATTCTCTATAACCTTTGTAAAGAATTGTATATCAAATAATGATATTTTAACGGAGAAATATCGCAAAAACCGAATCGGTTTACGAATAAACCTCGACTTCTGGTTAACAGTTATTGTCCAAAAACTAATCAGTTCTTCGTGCTCATGCTAAAGTGTTATATTTGAAATTTGGTATTAATATGACAAGGACGTCTTTAGTTAGAATGCCCACAATCACATACACACACATGCACGCACGAACGCAACACACACACCATTCCGAGAATAGTCAAAACGTGTTCTAGGGACCTCAAAACATGTACTTTCGTTGAAATCTCGAAGTCGATTTTTTCGCTTTCACAATACTTTCCCTATACTACGTATGTAGAAAGTAAAAATCTGATGTGGCCAACACGACATTCTCCATATTTGGGTATAGACATTTAAATTATTATGAATAGAATTTGAGGCAAAATTATTATTTCGTATCGTAAAAGAATACGGTCGTCCTTATTGACGTAAATAATATTTTGGCTATGTTTACAGAATTCACCACTACATGGTGCTGGCGGTATACTTGAAATCACGAAAAAATTCAATATATAGACTATTTTCGGAATGATATCTGTGTGTGTGTATGTGATTGTGGGCTCTCTAACTCAAAACATACGTGCCATATCGTTACCAAACTTCATATGTAACACTTTAGCACGAGTACAAAGAATTGATTAGTTTTTGAACAATAACGGTTAACTGGAATTCGAAGTTTATTCAAACCCGATTCGGTTTTTGCGGTATTTCTTAGTTAAAACATCATTATGATGTGTACAATTCTAGACAAATGTTATAGATAATGTAATTTCCTACAAGTTTCGTTTGAAACAATTTTCTGTAGGAGTTATTTTTTAGGAATTATTTATAAATAACTGGTTTTTCGGTTTCCGTCCAATATCTCCTTAAAAACATCACTATTGGTAGTCTCCATGAGGACCAAAGTTGTAGAGAATAATATTTCTTCCAAGTTTTGTTTGAAACAAATTTTCGTAGATCCATCCATATCGGAGGTATTTTGCTTTCTACTTTGTCCATACGAATTCAAAAAGTACTTGCCATATCGTTACCAAATTTCATATATAACACTTTAGCTTGAACACAAGGAACTGACTAGTTTTTGGACAATAACAGTAAACTGGAAGTCGAGGTTTATTCGTAACCTGATTCGGTTTTGCAATATTTTTCCGTTAAAACATCATTATGATATATACAATTCTATACTAATGTTATAGATAATGTAATTTCCTACATCGTTTGTTTCAAACTATTTTCCATATTAGTTATTGTTTAAGAATTATTTATAAATAATCGGATATTTCGGGTTCCATCAAACATCTTTAAAACGTCGTTATTTGTAACCTTCGTGAGGACCAAAGTTGTAGAGAATAATATTTCTTCCAACTTTTGTTTGAAACAAATTTTCGTAGAACCATCCATTTCGGAGATATTTAACTTTTTCGTAATTTCCAGTATACAGCGCCACCACCATGTAGCAATGAATTCTGTAAACATATTCAACATATAATTTACAGCAATAATAATGCCTGTATTCTTTTACGATACGAAATAATAATTTTCCCTCATAATGCAATTGATAATAATTTAAATATCTATACCCAAATATGGAGAAGTCATGTGTTGGTTACATCAGATTTTTACTTTCTCCATACGTAGTAATGGGAAAGTATTGTGTTCATGAAAAAAATTGACTTCGAGATTTCAACGGAAGTACAAGTTTTGAGGCCCCTAGAACACGTTTAGACTATTTTCAGAATGTGTGTATGTGATTGTGGGTGCTCTAACTCAAAAATACGTGCCATATCGTTACGAAACTTCATATATAACAGTTTAGCATGAGCACAAAGAATTGATTAGTTTTTAGACAATAACAGTTAACAGGCAGTCGAGGTTTATTCGTAACCCGATTCGGTTTTTGCGATAATTCTCCGTTAAAACATCATTATTTGATATACAATTCTATACAAAGGTTATAGAGAATGTTATTTCCTACAACTTTCATTTGAAACAATTTTCCATAGCAGTTACTGTTTAGGAATTATTTATAAATAACCGGTTTTTCGGTTTCCGTCAAATATCTCCTTGAAAACATCGTTATTGGTAATCTTTGTGAGGACCAAAGTTGTAAGGAATAATATATCTTCCAAGTTTTGTTTGAAACAAATTTTCGTAGAACCATCCATTTAGGAGATATTTCGTTTTCTTAATACCAGTATACAGCGCCAGCCCCATGTAGCGGTGAATTCTGTAAACATATTCAAAATATACGTAATTTACGGCAATAAGGACGACTGTATTCTTTTACAAAATGAAATGATAATTTTGCCTCATAATGCTATTCATAATAATTTAAATATCTATACCCAAATATGGAGAATGTCATGTGTTGGCCACATAAGTTTTTTTTATATTGGAGAAGTTCGGCAGATCTTTAGTACAAAAGATCAAAGAGACATCTGCTAGGTAGTTAGATGTCGACTGGTCCTATCATAAATACAACCCATGGTGTGCAGAGATTGTATCTGTTTGAGGGTAGAGGAAAGATCAATAAAAGGAGCATATTTTCTTCTTGTATACACGTGCCCTTGGTCACCACAATGGGTCTTTCTAATGCATATTGTGAGAATTTCGGCATTTGCTGTCCGTTTGGGGACGATATGCTATATTCACGCCGAGAGAGCATGGCCTTCCATTAAACCAGGCGTAGACCGAGGGCCCTTTCTCTTTCGGCCTTTCAAGCATAAAACTTACTGCTTGAGCTTTCAGTTAAAATTATCGCATGCATCGTAGACTTGTCAATCACGGCCTCTTGGTGTTCCCTGTGCTCAGCGCCCTGGTTCGACTGAACCATCGAAACCATGGTCTCTATGCCACTGGCTCCACAGAAATACAAATTTACAAGATTTCATTGTATGTACTTTTTAATCCCTGTGGCATCCTTACTCAGTGCCTGTTGTGACTCCCACTTGGGAGACATTGCTTTAGACCAGTAATTCCCAAACTCTTTGGAGGTGTGGCACACTTTCAATGATAAACAGAATTTCACACCAACCCAACCTTGAAGCTAGGTTCTTATATTTTTACATGCGATTATTTCAATATTTGAACACATCTATTTTTTGGTATTATGCCACAATCGATTAATTATAAGAAAAAAGATTGTCTCAATTACCCATCAACATATCCAAATTGTTGATTTATTTACTAGTTTGGGAACCACTGCTTTAAACCATGGATTCCCAAATTTTTTGAAGTCATGGAACTCTTATATTCAAATATTTTTTCTTGCGGAACCCTAACTAAAAGATGGTAAGCGTAATCGCAATAAAATGACCTTTAAATTCTTAATAATGTTTATTTACATAGGTTGTGTATCACAGTATACAGTTCACAAGTGAGGCTCATTTTTCCTGCTACAAATAATAAAAATCGGTACAACATACCATGTACAAACTTTCTCATATACTAATGCATCATTTAGTTACCTTTAGGAAATGAAAAATATATAAGCCGGTTTTTAGAAAATCCAATTTTTGTTAAAGTTACCCAAGAATAAACTAGTTACTTATTAAGAATTGGG
Organism: Uropetala carovei; assembly: GCA_036926305.1. NCBI lineage: Eukaryota > Metazoa > Arthropoda > Insecta > Odonata > Petaluridae > Uropetala > Uropetala carovei. The sequence continues at coordinate 4,727,304 of JAXCHB010000149.1, forward strand.
TTTTTGAAAATCTGGCTCATACGATTTCCATTTTCTAAAGATAACTAAACGACACAAAAGTATATGAGAAAGTTTGTACGGTGTATGTTGTACTGATTGTTTTCATTTACCTATATGGTGGTTTGTTTTTAGTGGCATGGATGCGATTCTTATTTCGTAATTGGGAGGTATTGTAATTATCAGAGGTTCATAATATAGAGATTTACCATATAGTTTCATTAGTGAATTTTTCGACAGAGTTGATAATTTTCGTTAAATGGAGTTCCTCATTCTAAGGCAGTTGGTGAGGTTGAGGTTTTACTGTATTAAGTTCTATCTCTTCTTCTCTAAACATCCTTTCTCTTACTTGAGTATGTCTTAACCTTTTGAGGCCCTTGATGGATGCTCCCAAATGAGCTGTCAAATCTGGTAGAGAGTGCTACACTGTTTTCTGCTATGAGGTTGTCATCATTATTCTCATAATTGCAGGTCTTCAGGCAGAACTAGCAGCTTCCAACAAGGAAGGAGAGTATGTGAAACAAACACTGCGGAGAATGGAGGAGGATGTCACTGGATTCCGACACAAGAACACGGAATTGGCCGATGAGTTGCAGAAGAAGAATGGTGAGAGGAATCTATAGACACAACCAAATTCCTAATGAAAGTAATATAGAAAATCATTTCCATTTGTGGGTTTTTTACAGTTCCTTCTTACCTCTTAAATTTCCAGCGATGCTGATTTTTTTGCTGACTTACCTTTAATTACCATTGATTTTTAAGTTGAAAAAGAAATATTTCGTTTTTACTGAAATCAATTCATATTCAGTAATTTTTAGATTCAAGTGTGTGTACATGAGTGCATGCACTGTTGCATGTGTGCATGCTTGTGTATGTTAAATCCCTGATTATCCAAATTAATTTAGACTTGGATAGGTATGAATACATTAACCAACTTGGATATAAGAACAATAAAAATAAGAAGTACAGCATTTTTTAGTATTCATCAACAAAACATTAATCAGTAAGTTTGAGTGTGTGTTATACATAGTGACAAACTGAAACATTGTTTTTCCGGCCACTCAATTGAAGCAGTTTGACAAACTTATGATGGAAATTATTACATTTAGCATGAAAATATGGAAGGACACAAAACCTTTTGGGAACTTAATGCTAAGATGAAGTAAGTGGTTTTCTTTTGGCATCTAATTTTCTTTAGTCATGAATGTATGAATACTTTTGTTTGAAAAACTATTTTGGGGATTGCAGGGATCAAGTATTTCTTTCACTGAGTCATGAGGCAAACATTTTGAAAATAATCAGTCCTTAATTCTACAGTTGACTGATCTTTGGTGAATAGTTAGAGGATTTCGTTATATTTTTATGAAAATTTGAATAAATTTAGATTTTAGTTATGTTATAGTCAGTGCCGTATTTACGCACAGGCAACATAGGCAACTGCCTATGGTGCCAAATCATGAGAGGCGCCAAAATATGAATGACACCTAATTATGATAGGTACCAAATTCTGAAAGATATCGAAGTATTCGTTAAATAGTATACAAATTTTGAATTATATGGCCTCATTTAAGAATACACTACCATAATGTCCGTCAATAATTATGGGATTCTAATTCTAATTTTAAATTTCATATTTTACATTATATTCAAGGTAGTACTAAGGCAAAAATTCCAAAGGATACACACAGAATAAGCCTTTCATATAAATAATTTTCTATTCGATGACGGCTCAATCGATCATTGTTTTCTATGTGGAATAAGCAGGATTGTGCCGACGACCTCAGTCGCCTCTCGAAAGGGGCGCCAGAATTTCACTACAATGAAAAGCTACCCAAAAAAGTCATTATTGTTTTAGATAGCGTTTCTTCTTTTTTAAACAATGTTGCAACAATCCGTATTTTATATGTTTATGCTGAGTTTGTCTTGTGCTGCATGGTAGCATCTTTGTAACTTACGCAATCTAAGTGGCTTTGTTACAAAATTTAATTTAATGAGAAATTGAAAAATGGTGCCTATGGGCGCCAAAAACTTAAATCAAGCCCTGGTTATAGTGACTGTCATTTGAGCACTTATTGTTAAACCATTTTGACCATGAACTGGGCCTAATGAATAAATATTTTTCTTTCACATAATTTTCCATTCATTTCTATATTTGGCATGACCCCTTCAGATGAAATAGAGGCACTGAGGGAAGAGAAGAGGGAGATGGAGCGGAAGAACGTGAACGAAGAGGAGGAAAGTGTAAGGATATCAATGGAGAAAATCAAGGAACTTGAGAGGAGGGCGAAGGAATTGGAGGAAAGAACAGCAGAGTTAGTAAATGAGAGAGATCAGCTTAGCAATGAGAAGCGACAACTTGAGGCTGAAAGGGAAGAAGAGATGAAGATAGTGCAAGAGGTGAGTGCATGAGTCTTTATTTTGCATTCTTTTAGAAGTAAAATAGAATAGATGGTTAAATTCAGGCAGTTTTCTTCTTAGAACTAATAAACTGTAAGTGAATTTTGCAGTACAGGCGATGCCCAAGATTCGACAGGGATGCGTTCCTGAAAACATGGTCAAATCTCAAACAGTCGAATGTCGAGCGCCGGAATGCATCTTCCAATAATGACATGTACTTTTATAAGTACATTTCATTATTGGGAGATGCGTTCTGGCATCTCGGAAGAAGATTATCGAGTTCCATCTCATCTAATAAATAAAAGAGGATGTCTGTCTGTCTATGGCAGCCATAACTCAGAGAATAAAGTTAGAAACTTGAAATTTTGATAGTAGCTTCAGGTTGACCATGGGAGTTGCAGTGCCGAATATAATTTAATTCGGCCCACGGGGTCGTGACCCCAGAGGTCACGGATCGGTCGGTAAAAATTTCAATTTCTTGAGGATATCTCAGCAACCATTGGACCAATTTTGATGAATCCTACACCAATATCAATGTTTTGATGATATACATTTTCTAGCTGAAAATGGACAAAATCAGTCCACTGCAGTGCACTGGGTCGAAAGGTCTTAATGTAATGGCCGGTGCAAATTTTGGTTTTTTGAGTGTATCTCAGCAACGAATTGAAATAGGTTTAAAAATATAAATTTTTCATCAGTAATTTCTGTAAAACATAATTTTCGCATTTATGGCATTATTGAAGTATAGAAATTTACTAACATTCCATATCTTACGTAAAAATTGTTGTTGAATTGTTGTTTAAATTGTTGTTTATTTCATTGAAATATTTGTTGTTTTTAATTGAATTATCTCCTAATCTAACGTATAAAGGAGAATGTTTGTAAGTTAGTTCGCTTTGAATGCTTTTAATACGAGATAGGGAGGGAGAGAGATGGATCGTAACGGAGGGGGGAGATGGAGAGAGGGAATTAGAGGGAAGGGGTGGAGAGAGAGAGGGAGAGATGGGAGGGAGAGAGGGGAGGGAGGGGGAGAAGGGAAGGAGAGGGTAGAAGGGAGGGGAAGGGAGTTTATATGTTATTTTCGTAAGATTTTCTTCCTTTATTCATCTAAATAGAAAAATGCAGAGCGATTTTCTTCATTTTTGCTTTATTCAATGGGTATAACTGTGTACTATCTTATTATTGTGATGCTTACATGCTACACGGTCGAAGTTTTAGATTCACTAAATTCGTTGAAATTCAACAGGCACTCCTGCTAGTATTACATAAAGTTAAAATAACGTGCCAATAAAATAATATTAATTCATTAAAAAGCATAAAATAATTTAAGACTAAAGAAAAACTACATAGGTTTATAAAAATATTTTCATACCTGAAATCTTTTTCAACTATGCTTACGGGACTTAGTTTATTAACTGAGAAGTTGTAAAATTTTTGTTGGAAGAAGAGGTAGGGTAGGGGAATGGATGAAATAGTTTCAACCCTTCAGCTCCAATAACATTTTTACTTTCTCATATGAAGTATCGAGAAAGTATTGTTTTCGCGAAAAAATTCGACCTTGAAATTTTTACGGAAATACACGTTTTAGGTGTAGCTGAATCCGAAAAAGTGGTTTTCGCAATGCTGTCTGTCTGTCTGTTACTGGCTCTGGAGCCTAGACGGTAGAGCGAAAATGAATGAAATGTCGTACTTAGGCATTTAATCATACTGAGCAGAGTATACATAGAAATGGTTGACATTGCTCAATAATTAAGAGTAGTTTATTCTACGCATTTTTAACAATAATTCGATTTTCTCAAAAACGGCTCTATCGATTGTGATCAAATTTCGTACAGTTACTTGAGTATACATCTACAATAATACTACGTATTTCATTTTTCTCAATGAATGAATATAAGGCTAGTTTATTCTTGGGCAACTTTAACAAAAATTGGATTTTCTAAAAACAGGCTCATATGATTTTCATTTTCTAAAGATAACTAAACGACGCATTAGTACTTGTATGAGAAAGTTTGTACAATGTATGTTGTACCGATTTTACTTTCTCATGCGAAGTATCGAGAAAGTATTGTTTTCGCGAAAAAATTCGACCTCGAGATTTTTACGGAAATATACGTTTTAGATGTCGCTGAATCCGAAACAGTGGTTTTTGCAATGCCATATGTCTGTCTGTCTGTCCGTCTGTCTGTCCGTCCATCCATCTGTCTGTTACTGGCTCTGGAGCCTAGACGGTAGAGTGAAAATGAATGAAATCTCGTACTTAGGCATTTTATCATACTGAGCAGAGCATATGTAGAAATTGTCGACATTGCTCAATAATTAAGAGTAGTTTATTCTACGTATATTTAACATCAATCCGATTTTCTCAAAAACAGCTCTAACGATTTTGATCAAATTTCATACAATTACTTAAGTTTACGTCTTCAATAACACTGTATAGTTTGTATTTCTCAAAAGATGAATATAAGGCTAGTTTATTCTAGGCAACTTTAGCAATAATTCGATTTTCTCAAAACGGCTCTATCGATTTTGATCAAATTTCGTACAGCTATTTCAGCATATATCTACAATAATACTACGTATGTTATTTTTCATAATGAATGAATATATAGCTAGTTTATTCTTGGGCAACTTTAACAAAAATTTTTTTTCTAAAAACAGGCTCATATGATTTTCATTTTCTAAAGATAACTAAACGACACATTAGTATATGAGAAAGTTTGTACAATGTATGTTGTACCGATTGTTTTTCTTAGAAAATGTAATAAGGGAAAACCAGACATCATGAATCACAGTCACTGTCTTCTGTCTTCTGCACTGGTTGACATGAGCACAAATGATGAAATGTACTATGATGAATTTCTCTTTTGCTTGAAATTACTTTTTGAAACAAGTTTTCTTTCCGTGCATTTTATTACAATTCTTTTAAAAATAAATTTGAAGAAATAAAAATCGCAAAGGTTCGTTGAAGAAATCGTCTGAGAGAGTATGCGACTCCAAACCCCGAACTGAATGCAAAGGGTACTCCCCAAAGATTTCATTAGTCCTTGTGCATCAGGGTCTGCGGCAGGGATGGGACCCTGTAGGGTACAGAGGAGTGGTTAATGGGGTTGCTTTCCCCAAAAGATGTACGTTAGCTTGGAAGGTGTGCAGGAGAGGATCGGGGTGTGGGGAAGGAGGCATGGTGAGGGGAGGAGGTGAGGATAGGGTGAGCTGCTTTTAGGATAGGGTATCATGGATGCCAGGATGAAAAGTGGTGATTAGGGTGAATTGGGGGTAGAGTTGGGGGTTGCTGGGCTGTTGGAGTCGGTATTAGATGTGCTTGGTTAAATTACTCATCAGATGGGATCTTGGATCAGGTCCTGTGTGTACTCGCACTGAAGAAATACATTTTCGAGGATGAAGCAGTGCTCGGAAAGTGAGTCTCTATCGGAGCACGATTCGCCCTCGGTGGGCTAGGAGTAGTGGATGGATGTTTTAGTTTGGAGAGGGTGGCAGTGGTGGAAGTGGAGATACTGAAGGCAGTTGGCAGGTTTTAGGTGAACTTTTGTGTGAATTTTGTTTACTCGGATGGAGAGGTCGAAATCCAGTAGCGTAGCTACCATATAGCAAGAGTAGGCAACGTCTAAGGGCCCTCAAACAAAAGGGGCCCATACGTTGTGGGCCCCATCAGCGATTCTTACCTAGGGGCCAAAAACCTCTAGCTATGCTACTGTCGACATCCAAGAAGGTGATGCTGGAGGGGGTGGAGTTGTGGGTGAAGGAGAGAGTGGGGTGGGAAGAGAGGCACTGTAAAAAGGATTGGAGTGAGTCAGGTCCATGTGTCCAAAGAAGAAAAATGTCGGTATACCTCAGCCACAGGAGTGGCCTGGGGTGTATGTCGAGGAAACGTTCCTCCCATTCACCAAGGAAGACATTGGCGTATGAGGGCACCATGCGAGTTCCCATCGCAGTACCTTTTATTTGTAGGTAGTGGCGCCCTCCGAAGGTAAGGTTGTTGTTGTAGAGCACCATTTCCGCCAGCTTTGTTGGGAAGTGAGAGGAGGGTCTTGCATCAGGTGGTCTCGAGTCAAGGGATTTTTTCAGGGCGGACAGTCCATCATGGTGGGGGATGTTAGTATAAAGGGAGCAGACGTCTATTGTTGTCATGATTGTGTTAGGTGGGAGGGGAGAGATTTTAGGCGTTGGAGGAAGTGGTCGGTATCTTGGACGAAAGATGGGATTTGACGAACGAGGGGTTGTAGGTGGGAGTCCACAAAGGCAGAGATGCGTTCCGTGGGAGAGTTGTAGCTGACAACTATGGGATGGTCGGGGATATTTGGTTTGTGGATTTTTGGAAGATGGTAGAAGGTAGGGGTATGGGGTTTATTAGGAATCATAACGTACATGGTGGAATTGGGAAGGCCTTCTTGTTTTACAATGGATCGCAGATATGTGGCTATTTCAGAGGAGTGGCGGTTGGTGGGGTTGGAGGGGAGAGGGAGGTAGAAGGTTTGGTCGGATAGTTGGCAGAGGGCTTCGTCCTTGTAATGGGAGTGGTCCATTACTATCGTGATCGTCCCTTTGTCCGTGGGGAGAATTACAATGTCGTGGTTCCGTTTAAGCGTCGAGATGGCGTGTCTTTCTGCTTTCGTCAAATTGTCATGGAGGTTGAGGAGGTTGGTAAAATGGGGCTGGGCGACTGTGTGTGTGAAATAATTGGAATATTGCTCGAGGGGGTGGTGGAGAGGGAGAGAGATTGAGATATATTGGGAGGGGTGCTCAAAGGCGGAAAGAGATTGTGGGAGTGCATAGGGAGAAGATGAGGGGTTGGATTTGGGTAGGGCTACGTTGAGACAAATTGAGCGGATAAATGATTGTCTATCAACAAGAAGGGGAAAATGGTAAAATTTGGTAGTGGGGCAGAAGGAAAGGCTGCACGAATGAAGTGCATTCTCGGTAGGGGAGAGAGTATAGGATGAGAGGTTCAGGACATCATCTGGCTGGGAAGAGTTTCTGATGCTTGAGGAGGTGGGGGTTTGTCAGGAAAGGGATTTCCTTCCTCCGTCGGTGGTTTGAAACAAAGGGGGGCCTGTTGAAAATGTGCAGCGATGATGGGGTTGGGATTCCCAAAAGGTCCGCTAGGCATGGTCTTTGGGTGAGGAGGGGCGGGGGAGGTGCATTGGACTTACCAGGTGGGATGAAGGGGAGAGGTAACCTTTGTTGGAGGTGGCGGATGCATAAAAGCGAAATTTTGCAGATGAGTCTATTTTGGTTCGCCATGAGTTCTTCTGCAGCTTTGTGAAAGATGGAGTCGAGATTGGCTTTGAAGGTTGGAGAGTTGCGTAGTAGATGAATTATGGTGATACATTTTTGAAAGTGCATGTTGGAGAGGGAATAATAGTTGTGTAACACCGATTTGACTATATTAAGGGACATAAGGTGATTGGTGAGGGCAAATGATGATCGGATGGTGGGAGGAAGGTCCGATAGGGGGATTCTTACAGTAAGCCTTTTGGAGGGAGGCCTAATTCCAGGCAGGAATTGAGGAATTCCATTTGGCAGGTGAGGGAAATATGTTTTCGGAGGTGGTAGGGGAAACTGTGGATATTTGCCAAAGAGGAAGGACAAGATTTAAGAAGAAAGGTGATAGGAAAGTTGCTAAAAGAGAGATGACATGTAAGGAAAGTTAAGGTGGGATAAAATGTTATAAATACTTGTGGAAGAGGAAAGATAAATAACAATATTTAGAGTAAATAGGTGTTGAAGGAAACCCAGTGAGGACTTACCGGAAGGAGAGCTGCTGAGGTGTCGTAGAGACATTTGTAGATGTTGTTGGAGCTTTCGGGATGATCCCTTCGTCAGCATAAGAGAGACACAACTGGTTTGGCAGTGACACTGGGGTGAAGGTGTGGGGGTGGAAGGGTAGGGAGCGTGGAAAGGTCGGGAATTGGAGGATGCAGAAGGGGGAGGGGGGAGAGGGGAAAGAGAGGGTGGAAAGAAGGAAATATTAACAGATATTGAGGCCGAGAGGAGAGAAAGAGTTTAAGATTTGGATATGGGCCAGTTCCCATTGACATAGTTCTTATAGATATATCAGGCTTGTTTGGTGCAGAAGCATCATGTTTCCATAAAGGTGGCATATTTGAGTGTAGGGAAAAAACTTCTTTCACCCCTACTTTTTATGTGAATCATTATAAAGGAAAGAAATAATTAATGGTTTTCAGTTTTGGTTGGAGCTAAAACAAAATAAATTTTCGGTTCGGGTTCTCATTCACTCCGACTAAAAATATTGGTTTATTTTGGGTTAATTCTAGTTCAATACCCTTGTTTAAGATCAACTGAAGGTATTGAAAGAGCCAAATCTGTCTCTGACCAGAAAAGGTGTATTGGGAAAATTCTCAGTATATGTGTCGTCTGGTAGACTAATGCTCAGTAATTCATGGCTATACACTATGCATTATAAATAGACACGATGAAGGTCAAGCACATAATTTCATGTAAATGCACTCCCAGAGATGATAGAATATCCATTTTCATGTTTATATCTTCTTGCTGTTTTCTTTCAGTTACTTCACCAACATCACCATTAATTTTTTTTCATTTGTTACAGGCCCTGGATGAGGCTATAGAGGAGAAGGCCTCCATCCAAGCTCGATTCGAACGTGACTTTGAGACTCTACGTACAGTCAACACAGACAGAGAACAACAACTTCTGGATGACTTTGAATGGAAGCTGAGAGAGGTGCAGGCGACTTGCAAGAGGAAGCTAGAGGAGAGGGATAGGGTGAATGAGGAGAAGGTGAAAACTATAAGTGAGGAGGCAGAGACTCAGCTGGCAATTGCTAAACAAGAGGTAAGTAAGAGGATTCAACACAACACATAAAAACAGACAGTTTGTTATATTACCTTCAGAACCAGAGTAGTTGTACCAAGGATAGTGCATAGGATACTGTCATCACACCACATGGGTGGAATTAATGAAGATACCAAGAAAATTTCTTGTGTTTGTTGTCAATTGGCTTTTAATCGGGAACAATTACTGACTCATTCAGTAAGGCAAGCAGTGCCACAGTTTTACTTTATGTAGCTAAGCGCTACTAATTGGTCACTTTGCAAGGCTTGCCTTGTCATTCATGTATCTCAATCAGAATTATGCTACAGGTATAATAAATAATGGTACAAATTGTTTGAAACAAATTTGTTTCTCACTTTCTGTTTCCAATAATTTTAATTAACAGATATATATTAAATGCGCTTCCAAAATATCGTTACAATGCAATTACTTCTATAGCGTCAACTAATTGTAGACTTTCAGGCTTGAACAACAACTGCCGGTACAGACTGACAGTGAGCCCTGGCTTCAGGGACAAAATGGTTCTCGAACCAATCAAGAAAAATTTGCTTTGTCATCCATGCATGCTAGTTAAGCGGCCCTCACACGATCAATATTACCATCAGTGTAAATACTGTCAGTATTTTAATCAACCAATCAATATCATTTTTTCGCACTGTCAATACATCAGTATGAATCTCACACGGGTAGTAATACTGTCAATATTCAAAATACTGACATAATATTGATTGTGTGAGGGCAGCTTTAGCCTTATAAACAACTGGAAATACCCTGATCCCCTTGAAAGGCCTAGGATTCTGGTTCTTGCCAATAATGAGCAATTTACACTTATGGTTTACTGCTGCAGATGAACACCTGAAAATAGTAAGTCTTCAAATCCCGTTGGTGCTGACTTACCTGGCATTACATGTTTTTCTGGGAATATATCGTCTGCATTGTACACCTGCTCTGTTGTTAAACCCTCTTTCGATATCCATGAAGAAAATTCTTTCAAGCAGTATTCCTCTGCGGCTTCATGATCAGCTGCCACTTTTTCTTTAGTAACACTTTATCCACGTCGATTGTCTTTGACTGATGGAGTGTTTTTCTGTTGTTCATTAACTTCGGAACATCACATTCTGCGTAAAATTTCATTAATTGACTCTTTTGCTTCTTCAAGTCATAAACAGTCGATGAACTAACACCATACTAATTGCACAATGTTTTCACCAAAGCACCTTTCTCTAAACGCTATAGCAATTCCACTTTCTTCTTAATACTAAGTGTTAAGTGCTTCCTCTTTGCATTTACAATAATCACGGGTTTTTCCACTGATCTTTTCAACATTTTTATAAAAAGAGGACTACAAAGATTTTAAATTCATGAAACAGCATATTCTAACAAAACAGCAACGATAAAACAGCGGCGCAATTATCGTCGTTTTTTCAAGATCGCAAAAATTTCCAGGATCTACCAATTGCAAATTGGTAACCACACAAGTTTTTGCCGAATTTCAGGTCCTGCTGGATTTTGGGATGCCGAATAAGGCGTCCGATACTATTTCGTTGAGGCACCTGCCAAGGATATTATGTATGCATTTGAATTTCTTATACCAGAAGTTATGGATGTAATCTGGGCCAGGTGCTTTCCAGTTACCTGTGTTTTTCATTGCTTCCATTATTTCCTTCTCTCTTATTTGTATTTCAGCCATATCGCTTACATTAGCTGCTCTATTCCTTCTTTTGTTATCACTATTGTATCTGTTTCATACTGCTTTGAGCATTCTCATATTTCAGACCAGTAGTTGGTTATTTCGTCAATTGAGGGTAAACTTTCAGCATAATCTGTTTTTTGTTTTACAAGTTTTCTGAAGAAATGTTTTTGGTTGTTGATAAACTCTGCATTTCGCATCTTCCGCATATTATATTCTTTATATCAGCAAAATCTTTTTCAATAGCCAGATAATATTTGAGTGTGTCTGTCAATGATTTTAGTTAGTTTTTCACTATTTAATTGTTCTAATTTTTTTTTTATTATTATTATTATTTCTTTTTTCAACCTCAGGAGCTTCCTGGATTCAAGCTCATACATTAGAGAGGTCTCAAGCTGTATAAGCACTACTGTTGCCTTGTATTTTTGACACAACTAGGCATTATTATTGAGGGATCGCCTCACTATTGTTGTAGTGTTTATTATAACCGACTTCTGCAGATTAACATAGAGCTTGCTGTCTAGCTCCAGCAACGTAATACTTCTGTGCAGGTTCCCTGGGATAACACCAGTATTTGATAGTATTATGGGTATGATGATAAATTTCTCTTTTACTCCAAATTTCCCTTATTTCTTTTGCTAGTAATGTGTGTTTTTGTATTTTCTAACTGTATTTCTTTTCTAAATTTGGTATGTTTGGAATTGCTACATATGTCTAGTAGTTATGTTGTTTGTCTTTCTTTTTAATTTACCATCTTCAAAGTATATTGAGAAAGTATTGTCATCTTGAAAAAATTCGGCCTCGAGATTTTGATGGAAATATACGTTTTAGATGTAGCTGAATCCAAAAAAGTGGTTTTCGCTACCCTGTCTGTCTGTCTGTTCTTGGCTCTTGAGCCTAAACCTTTGAGCAAAAATGATTGAAATCTTGTACTTAAGCATTTTATCATACAGAGCGGAGGCTATGAAGAAATGATTGATATTGCTCAATAATTAACGGAAGTTTATTGTACACATTTTTAACAACAATTTGATTTTCTCAAAAACGGCTCCAACTATTTCGATCAAATTTCATACAGTTACTTGAGTTTACATCTTCAATAATACTGTATAGTTCATATTTCTCAAAAAATGAATATAAGGCTAATTTATTCTAGGCAACTTTAACAATAATTTGATTTTCTCAAAATTTCTTACAGTTATTTGAGCATACATTTACAATAATACTACATATTTCATTTTTCTCAATGAATGAATATAAGGCTAGTTTATTCTTGGGCAACTTTAACAAAAATTGGATTTTCTAAAAACCGCCTGACACGATTTTCCTTTTCTAAAGATAACTAAACAACGCATTAGTATATGAGAAAGTTTGTACAATGTATGTTGTACCGATTTTTATCAGTGTGATTTCTATCTTCTATCAGATATTATCTCTCTGTTCCAGTATAATTTGATGTTTCCATTCTTGAATATGATTTCCGGATTATATTAGCACCATGGGGTACTGCTATTTTCTATTAGGTTATGTTTCTTACTTATTGCTAGGTGTAGTTTTTTGTAAACATTGTTGTCTATAAGTATATTCATTTGGGGCCAATATGCTGCATCCACCTGTTATGTGCTCTATTGTCTCCGTCTGGCTTTTGCATTTTCTACATTTATCATCTGATATTGTTGGAACTTTAAATATGTATCTCGGAGAGTTCCTGATTTTGATGACTTGATACTGTATGGCAATATTAAAACTCTTGGTTTCTGAAAATAGTTGTCCATTGGTTAGCCATTTATGTGATCCTTCTGTAACTATGTGCGCTTGTGATAGTTGGTATGGGTGTTTACCATGGAGTGTTTTTTTTCAGGTTTCCATATTTTGGGCATCTGTTGTTACGTGGTTATTAGGTTCATATTGCTGGTTTTTGAGTTTTAATGGTGTGGCAGAATTGTCTATTGTGGTTATGGCTTTATGCAGCTTGCTGTCCTGTCTTGTGTAGAAGATTTTCCTGAGGTTCTGTATTTCTTTATGATGCAGGATCACGAAGCATCCACGTCCTCCCTCCTTCCTTGGTAAGTATGGTTGAAATATGTACTATTATTTCAGACGTAAACTCAAGTAACTGTACAAAATTTGATCAAAATCGTTTTAGCCGTTTTTGAGAAAATCAAATTGTTGTTAAAAATGCGAAAAAAAACTTCCCTTAATTATTGAGCAATGTCAACCATTTCTTTATAGCATATGCTCTGTAGGATAAAGTGCCTAAGTACGTGTTTTGATTCATTTTCGCCATATTGTTTGGGCTCTAGAGCCAGTAACAGACGGCATTGCAAAAACCACTTTTTTGGACTCAGCTACACCTAAAATGTATATTTCTGTCAAAATGTCGAGGTTGAATTTTTTAGCAATTATAATACTTACTCAATATACTTCGTATATGAGAAAGTAAAAAGTATAGCGGAATAATTACATTTTTAAACCTTTAATAATCTCCAGGCACAATAAATAAGCAACTTTTCTTAGAAGATGATATGCTGAAATTGGTGTATACATGCTTATTATACAGTAGCATTATTCTTGAATTTGTACTTTTTGTTACTCTTAGCAGATTTTAATAAATTTCTGCATGTACTAGAATTAACCATCTTAGAAATTCTGAGAAAGACATTGAATAGTTAACCTGGCCACTACTACAAACTGAAGACTGCAAGTTATGATAAACATACACAGTGGCATATACAGACATTCTTTCGCCTGATTATTAATGACTTTGTGTATGTTTTCTTAGTAGTCATATTTTGGAGACTCATTTGAGCGGTTTCTGAAGCGACTGCCTCGTTGTTTCTCCTATCAGCAGACGGCAAAGGTATAATTTAATCATGGATTTTGATAAATAAAACGTAATTCTTAAATATTTGTAAATAAAATTTCAGTTTTTAAGTAATCAAATTCTAAAATATGCTTACTGTTTGTCATTCCACGGAAATCTGGACAAAGCACGTCCAAAAATGTGCACTCTGGACACCGGATATTTCGATAAATTTCAACAAATTTCCGAACTGTTTGAACAAAAATCGGGCGGGTAGCAACCCAAGTCATACCCCAGCAGTTTCGGATAAACGTTCTTTCATTGTATAAAGAAAACTGGAAACGCTGTGTATGCGCAAACTTAAAACGTTATTCGGTATATACATTATTAGATGACGTCTAAAGCACACTTGTTCGCTTGAATTCTGCTTGAAATTTCTATATTTTCTATTAACTTGAAAAGCCTGACAATTACACATACGGCTTAAGTATGAGGGAGGACGCCATTTTAATGTCCGCAAAGCCAGACGTGGGAAACCTATTGGTAAGGTGAATCTTTCTACAGCTGAGTGTTTGTGGTGGATGTGAAACCTGCCACATATTACCCCGGTTAGTGTATTGGGTGCATTTAGTTCTGTTTCTGTCCATTTAATGATACCAAACGAGTACGTTAATATTGGGATGGCATACATGTTTATTGCGGTTATTTTGTTCTTTCCGTTTAGATCTGCTTTTTAGGATTTGTTCTAGGCATGATTTATATTTCGTTCATATTTGCTGTTGTATTATGGTGTGGTCTATTATGGGTGTCTGTAAAAAGCCTAGATATTTATATTGTTCTCCTTCTGTCATGTCTGCTATTTGTTGTTTGGTGGTGTTGCGCGTGTATCCTTCATGTTTCAGCGGTATTCCTTTTTACATTCTCATATACGAAGTATATTGAGAGAGTATTGTTATCGCAAAAAAATTAGACCTAGAGATTTTGATGGAAATACTGTATATACCCACGTATGAGACGCACTTTTTTCCTAAAAAATTCAGCTAAAAAGCAGAGTGCGTTTTATACGAGGGTATATATTTATTTACCAGGGCATTTATTATAATGGACCGACGTTAGAAAATGTCATCGATTTTACGTCCGCGCGATATTTCGCTGATGTTAAACGTTCTGTTTGTATTCTCATGCATTTTCTCGGTAATAACTAGAACGAAAAATCTGATGTGGCCAACACATGACTTCCTCCATATTTGGGGTATAGATATTTAAATTATTATGAATAGCATTATGAGGCAAAACTATTATTTTGTATCGTAAAAGAATACAGTCGTCCATATTGCCGTAAAGCACGTACATTTTTATTATGTTTACAGAATTCACCGCTACATGGTGGTGGCGCTGTATACCGGTATTAAGATAAAGCAAAATATCTGCGAAATGGATGGTTCCACGAATATTTGTTTCAAACAAAACCTGGAACAAATATTATTCTCTACAACTTTGGTCCTTACAAAGATTACCAATAACGACGTTTTTAAGGAGATATTTGACGGAAACCGAAAAAACATTATTTATAAATAATTCCTAAAAATAACTGCTATGGAAAATTGTTTCAAATAAAAGTTGTAGGAAATTACATTATCTATAACATTTGTATAAAATTATATATATATATATATATATATATATATATATATATATATATATATACATATATATATATATATATATATATATATATATAATAATAATAATGATGTTTTAATGGAGAAATATTGCAAAAACCATATGGGGTTTCGAATAAACCTCGACTTCCGTTTAACCGTTATTGTCCAAAAACTAATCAGTTCTTTGTGCTCATGCTAAAGTGTTATATATGAATAAATATATGGCAAGTACTTTATGAGTTAGAGCACCCACAATCACATACATACGCGCACACACAGACACAGACATCATTCCGAAAATAGTCTAAACGTGTTCTAGGGACCTCAAAACGTGTATTTCCGTTGAAATCTCGAAGTCGATTTTTTCGTCATTACAATACTTTCCCATTACTTCATATGGAGAAAGTAAAAATGTAAATTAATGAACAAAAATGTCAAATTTATTAAATGATTATACTTGATGTACAGTACTGTATATTTCAAATAAAGTGAAATAATAAAGAACATTATTAAGCATCGCAAAATCCAAGAAATTATTTATTAATGCCCCATTCATCCGCGGAAGATAGTGTAACGTTCTCCACGGCATTGTGGTCGTCATCCTCCCACAGCAAGTCATCTTCCGTGCCATCTAAACTGTTGCTGATGCAGCATTTCTTGAAACCTTTCACTATAGTGGCTGTGGGAAACTCAGTCCAGACTTCCACAATCCACTGGCAGAGAGTGATGATATCTACTTTATTCAATCTTCTTCCTTTTGTAAATGAGTGGTCGCCATTAACCATCCAGTCAGACCACTTTTGTTTCACCATTGTTTTAAATGGCTTGTTTACACCAACATCAATTGGTAGCAGAATCAATGTCATTCTGCCGAAAATTATCACAAGGTTCGCGTTTATATCCTGAAGCTTCCTCTTTACTTCGGGCCGAGTATGGTATCTAAACGCATCTAGGATTAACATTTATCTCTGTTTCAGCATTCCACCAGGTCTTCTATGCCATACTTTCTCTATCCAGTCATCTGTGATTTTTTCATCGAACCAGCCTTTCTCTTGCGCTCTTATTATGATTCCAGGACGTAACTTGCCTTTCCTTGGCATACTGGCATACATGTAGCCTAAATTTGGCAGTGTAACTTATCCTCGGAACATTCATTTTGTCTGTCATAAATAAGGGTAGAGTAAAAAGAAATTAATTGTTTGCTCTTACAAAGAGAGAATGAAAGATTGCGTCATATGTGCACGTATACATATTATACAATTGCTATGCTTTCGATTAAAGTTCCCAATTCCTGTTGTCCTGTTGTCAACATGAACTGTTCTAAGTGCTCGAAGAAACTGCCATCTGATGGTCTTTTTGTCTTTTGCAAAGGCTGTAGTAGTTCTGTGGATTTTGTATGTTCTAAACTTAGTGAATCTACATGGCATTCTATGTCAGTCCATAAAAAAAATTCTTGGCGGTGTGTGGACTGTAGGAAAAAGACGAGTACTTCAAGTTCGTCAATCAACACTGTCCTGGAGGACCCTGTTGCTGCTTCTCAGCTTTTTGCTGATGAACGTCTCATCAAGGATATTTCTGAGATTAAGGTACAGCTACAGGACATTGTTGAGAATAAAAATTCAATGAGTTTCCTCAGTAATAAGTATGATATGCAAGTGAATGAAAACAAAGAGTTAAAAAGCCTAGTGCAAGAGCTCTTAAGATCTGTTAAAGACCTTAAAGAGGAAATAAAGCAGAAGGATATTAAGATTGATGTCCTGAGCAAGAAAGTTAATAGGTTAGAGCAAAACAGTCTTCAAAATGATTTTGAAATCAATGGTGTTAATCGTAAATTTGAAAACTCCCAACAAGTGAAGGAATTTGTTTCTAATCTAGGTTCTGATTTGGGAGTAGAAAATGAAAGCAGAAATGTTGTTGATGCTTTTATTGTTAATAAAAGAGGGGATTCTTCTAAATGTAAATGTTCGAACAATTTTTATAGACACTTATGGATCCAAAAGAGAAGGACTTTAAATTATTAAGAATTATTAAGAATTATGTAAATAGTGGTAAATGGTACACCATATTTTCAACAGCTGTTTTGGCAGGTTAAACAATATAGTAAGGAAAACTCTTATAAATATGCATGGGTAAAAAATGGTAAAATCTTTTTAAAAAAAGATGAGAACTCTGTCACAAAGTTAATTGAAAATGAAAATGATCTGAGGAAATAATATTCTACATTGGTATGCTGTTTAATTTTGATGCTATTTGTCAGTTTTGTTAATCTTGTGATGAAATGGAGGCATTGGATATTATTGAAAGTTTTTCTCCGAATCATGCTTCCTTTGGAAGTATTATAGATTTCAATGTTGATGAGTACAATGGTTTGCTATTTTTACATGTAAACATTAGATCAATCAGATTGCATTGGGATGAATTTAAAACCTCTTTTGACAACATAAACGGAAATGGTAATGTTGCTGTAGCATTTATTACAGAAGTTAATATAAGTGATAATGAAGTATACCTGTATAGCATAGCTGGCTATCAAAAATACTATTCACTTAGAGCATGTAGAAAGGGTGGTGGAGTACTTATGTTTGTTAAAGACAGTATACATTTTGTAGAAAACTTAATAACCTTTTCTACCTGTGAATATATTAGTGGCTTTTGTATGTTGCCTGATGTAAAAGTCTCACTACTGGGTTTATATCGTCCTCCTAATACCAGCAAGACTGAGTTTCTCAATGACGTACAAATTTATATTAATACTGATATAGGTAATTACTCAGTTATATTAGGAGATACTAATACTGATTATAAAAAGGAAGGTGATTCTATTGTGAATGAATATAAGGATATATTGAGCTCTGCTGGGTTTTTGAATTTGATAAATGGTTTCACAAGGGAAGAGATATTAAACCTCAACGTAGTTAGATCAAGTATAGACCAAATTTTATTTAGAAGACCAGTGAATTCCATAAATAGTTTTACAATTCATACCAAAATAGCTGATCATTATTTAACTGTTGTAAATTTAAATTTTGTTAATAATGTCTGTATTTCTAAAGGTACAAATCATCTCCCTAGCACTAGGTTGTATCTAAATGAAAACATATTGACTAGTTCACTTGGTGATATAAATTACCTAGCCATTCTTAGTGAAACTGATGTTGTAAAACAATATCAACTTATTAAAGATGAACTTCATCATATATATAATAACTCCACTGAAGTTATTGAAAATTATTCACATGTATTTAAAAAATCTTGGATGACTATTAATTTACTGCAATTGTTAAAACAAAGGGAAATCTTGTTTAAGAAATATAAAAGCTGTCCAACAAATACAAACTACAAAATTGATTATCAAAAACTTAGAAACAGAGCCATTGCTGAAATCAGGAAAGCTAAAATAGAATTTTATAATGCTAAGTTTAAGAAAATTGGGAGTAATACTAGATTATTATGGTCACAAATTAATGATGTTGTTCATGGCACTCAAAATCACAATTGCTCCATGATAAAATATTTTTTAAATGTTGATTCAGAATATAAACTTGCTAATAATTTTTTATATTCCTTTACCGTCGAGGTGGATAAGTTAAAGGGAAGCAACCAGTGCCACAAAACTCTGTGTATTATAAAATATGGCCAATATTCTAGTGTCAATAGCATCATTATCCCTGAGACCACTGACCTTGATATTAAAAAAATTATTAGTGATCTACCTGTAAAAGGACCTGGTTGTGATGGCATTAGAATGGTGGATTTAAAAAATCCTTCCTTTAATATCTCAGCAGTAACTAGTCTCATTAATAATAGTCTAAATCAAGGAAAAATACCTTATCAGTTAAAATTGGCTATAGTAAAGCCCATATATAAGAATGGGAACAGAGATGACTATAATAATTACAGACCTATATCAATTCTATCATCAGTTGAAAAAATTTTAGAGAAATATATTTATGAACATATTTACAAATATTTGGACAAATATAATATCTTATCTGAAAACCAATATGGATTTCGGTAAAGGAAAGGTACGAAAGAAGCCTTAGAATATTTTTCTGATTTTGTTAATGAAGCTTTAGACAAAAACCTTCATATAATTACAACTTTTGTTGATTTCCGAAAAGCATTTGATACTTTAGATATAAAATTATTAATATATAAGCTGGCAAATATTGGAATTAGGAGAAAAATCTTGGAATGGTTTAAATGTTATTTTTAAAATCGGCTTATTCAAATTAAAATTAATAATACCAAGAGTGAATTGAGGGATATAAAATATGGTGTCCCTCAGGGATCCATTCTTGGCCCATTATTATTTTTAATATATATAAATGATTTATCTTGTGTTATACAGAACTGCAAATTAATTATGTATGCTGATGATGTATTATTAGCAACAACACATATAGATTTTGAAACTGCTTGTAGTAAGATGCAAAAAGACTTTGACAACTTATGCAGATGGGCTCATTATAATAAACTAATAATTAACCCAAGTAAAACATCTACTATGCATATAACAAGTCAAGCACCTAGAAGAAAAGAGACTAATATACATTTTCACAGTCATTGTTGCTTACATTTGAATAATGAAGATCTAATTACTTGTGACTGTGAAATCCTACAACAGGTAACTAAATATACATACCTGGGTATTATTATTGATGATCAGTTTAGTTTTAGTCACCATATATCTAAATTAAATAATAAATTAAGGTCTATTATGTATTCATTTTTTGTTGTTAAGGATCTATTACAACCTAAAATTAAACTAATAATGTACTATGCTTTCGTTCAAAATATTTTTAGATATGGTATAACAGTATGGGGTAGTGCTTCTAAAACACTTTTAAATACACTTATAAGGAATCAAAAAAGAATTCTAAGACTGGTAAATGCTGATAAACAGGATACTTTTAACATTGTAAGTGACATTAAATACTTATGTCAGAAACATGATGTGCTAACTGTGGAACAATTGTATAAGTGGATTATTATTATAGACAATTATTTTAGTAATACATATAAAAACCGTATTTTGAAAACACATTCTGTCAACTCGGAATATTCCATTATACATTACTCATGAGTATAATAATTTCTATGGTAAAAGACATAGCAGGTTTGTTATACCTCATATATTTAACATTATGCCCCACCATTTGCTAAATTTAAATAGTATGAATGATATTAAAAGAAAAATCAAGAACTGGTTGTTATATGAAACGCTATATGAATAGTATTTACGTTAATGAAAGTTATTCATTTCATGCAGATGGAAATTCTGTTCATGTTTTAGTTAAAAAAAAAAGAAAAAAAATGAAGTTACTTGTTGTGTGAATGATTGAGGTTTGTGTGGGGTGACTCGATGTTAGGATTGTCTGTGAGAGGGTTGTAAGATTTATTTTGGAGTATTAGTTTCATGCATTGTTTCCCTGATATATGGAATGTTTCAATGTATGTATGTGGACTTATAGTTGTTGATTGTGGATTAATATGCTAAGTGAGTGTTAATTTGAGTGATTTGTTTTCATCTTCTTTTTGGTATGTTGGACAAATTGTGTTGGTATGATTGGGACAGTAGTTGCATTTGCTGTTTTTGTGAGTGATTGGGGTTTGTGTAAGGTGATCGATACTAACAAGGGGAGTGTCAGGTTAACGGGAAAAGGATTTGTCTGAAAATTTGTGAGCTGGTAGAGCTAGACTTGGGAATCATGATTTACCCCCCTTTTGGGCATAGACGGTCAATAGTTTAAACAATAAATGGATTTGTTTATTTAGACCATTTAAGTACCTTGTTAGTTTCACTTTTTCTCTAAGCAT
Organism: Uropetala carovei; assembly: GCA_036926305.1. Classification (NCBI taxonomy): domain Eukaryota; kingdom Metazoa; phylum Arthropoda; class Insecta; order Odonata; family Petaluridae; genus Uropetala; species Uropetala carovei. The sequence continues at coordinate 4,748,510 of JAXCHB010000149.1, forward strand.
GTTTAGCCGTGAGGTTATAATTGGCACTACGAAGTCAGAGGTCCCTGGTTCAAATCCTGGTGACTTCTTGTTTTTTTGCGTTTATGTTATATTTATTTTTAAATATTGTTTTCAATTTGTATTTTTTCATATATTCTTTATTTTTTTTACTTTTAACGTTTGCTTTTTTTTCATTTTTTTTTCGTATATTCTTTATTAGAGTTACTATAATGTTTTAAAAGTTTTTCTCATTTTTTAAAAATGCCTTTCTAGTCTTCTATTACTTTCTTAAAAGGGATTTCACAATGAACCCTAACAGTTTCCTGGATGATACATATCGTAGAAGCAGCGGAAGCAATAATATTTTCGACACCCCGCACCTTTGGAGAAACATTGTTCGCCACAGTGACATTTATTCGTTTTGACTTCATTAGGAAACACTATCTGATTGACACTGAGGAAGAATTTCCTTTGTTTTGTCAATCGTGATGCGAACCAGGCGTAAAGAACCATCTTTAAATATGGAAGCAGAGAGTTGATTGTGCACAAGAGCATGTATTTTTATCAAGTCCGCTCGTCTAGTAATATCGCGTTTTTCTTGCAGTAGAACTGCTGCATTTTGTAGTCGCGAAATAATGATCTTTACCTGACGGTAAAAATACACATCGCAAGGTTGGCATATGGAAGTGCATTTTGGCGGAATTACCTTCACGGTGCATGTTGGCTGACTTTCGTCATTGATGAAGTGCTCATCAATGTAATTTATCAATGCATTAACGAAACCGGCATCATATCATAAACTCAGAAAACAATCCTTAAATAATTTATTACTACTTACCACTGTGACAAATTAAATAAAACGTGCTTTCTTTTACTTGAGAATAACTCTTTCAAAAGGTCTGAAACCAACTAGAAAGACCGGCGAGTGCGGAAGAAAATCTCACTGCAGATCTCCTACAACAAATTATCATTCACTGGAATGTGTGGTGTATGGCTGATGTAAACCGATTCACCTCGCACGTCACTCACAACATCCAACTCTCTCCCTACCTCGGCGGCTACTGCTCACCCACACTTCCACCCACGACATTGTCTAGCTCGATCGCTTTACGCACCTGCCCGAGAGAATGTCTTCCGACTCACGACAATGTATAAAGCGAACGAGCTCTAGTAATAGCGTTGCCATTACATATTTTTGTATTTTATCTCTATCAGGATTTCAATGTATGACAATGAGCCGAGAAGCCGAATCCAAGAATGTCACTTCGGCGAACAATGTTTCTCCAAATGTGCGCGGTGTCGAAAATATTATTGCTTCCGCTGCTTCTACGATATGTATCATCCAGGAAACTGTCAGGGTTCATTGTGAAATCCCTTTTAAGAAAGTAATAGAAGACGAGAAAGGCATTTTTTAAAAAATGAGAAACTTTTAAAACATTATAGTAACTCTAATAAAGAATGTACGAAAAAAATTGAAAAAATAACACAAACGTTAAAAGTAAAAAAAAATAAAGAATATATATGAAAAAATACAAATTGAAAACAATATTTAAAAATAAATACAACATAAACGCAAAAAAAAAAGGTCACCAGGATTCAAACCAGGGACCTTTGACTTCGTAGTGCCAATTATAACCTCATGGCTAAACGTGCTTAGTGAAAAAATGAAACTAACAAGGTACTTAAATGGTGTCTAAATAAACAAATCCATTTATTGTTTAAACTATTGATGTCTACGGGTTAATTATGATTCCCAAGTCTAGCTCTACCAGCTCGCAAATTTTCAGACAAATCCCTTTCCCGTTAACCTGACACTCCCCTTGTAAGATTGTATGGATTGGAACCCCCAGACAAGCCGATGGCTTTGGGGGACCACTTTTGTTAATGTTTTAAGAAAGGAATTTGTGGAATCTCTTGTAATACTATTTTTGTAATACTATATTTGTAATGCAAATATACAGTATTGAAATTGTAATAAAGACATTGGTTTATTTTTAAAAATCTAGGATTTATTTACACTAAAAATAATGAAATTTACCTGTACCTGCCCTTGGTTCCATTGAATTTTCTAAGTGGTGAATTTTTGTGGCAAAATTTGAAATACCAATGCCGAGAATTGAAGATAAAATCTCACACTGTCACCCAGGTTTAGCTTATACTTGGTTTTGATAGTTTGCTTGTAGATGCCTGTTAAAACGCTCTTTCAATACTGAGGCATGGTTTTCAAATATATGCCTCTGGTAACTACGTTTAAGAAAAGGGGTTAATTGGTTGCGTATTTTATTTGAAGATTTTCAAATATATTGCACACGTTTCTGTCTGTTTTGGGGCGCATGATTATTTTTTGTTTTATTCCAAGAATTATTTTCAACGTTTGTAGGAGAAATTCATGAAATATAAAATACTTAGTTTTACAAACAACATCATAATATACATATTACAAAATATATTTTATTTCTGAACTATGTACTTAATACATAAGAATCGTAAAATACAAAAACACATTTTTGTACGACCAAAAATGAATGTACAGTAAACCCTCCACTTTCGCGATGGTTACGTTCCCGTAAACTCCAGCGAATGTGGAATTCGCGAATTTTGAGACTGTAATTCAACGGGAAAAATCGGTACAACATACATTGTACAAACGTTTTCATATACGAATGCGTTGTTCAGTCACCTTTTGAAAAATATGAATTAAGCACAATCGTTATAAACATCAACTTCAATAACTATATAAGATGTGATGCAAATCGTATGAGCCGTTTTTCCAAAAATCCAATAGTTATTAAGGTGTATCAAGAATAAACTAGTCAACACATTTAATAAATTACCAAATTAAAGTACGCTATGTAATAATATACATATTATATGTAATGTTTTTACTTTCTCATACGAAGTATCAAGAAAGTATTGTTTTCGCGAAAAAATTCGACCTCGAGATTTTTACGGAAATATACATTTTAGGTGCCGCTGAATCTGAAAAAGTTGTTTTCGTAATGCCGTCTGTCTGTCTGTCCATCTGTCTGTCTGTTACTGGCACTGGAGCATAGACGGTAGAGCGAAAATGAATGAAATCTCGTACTTAGACATTTTATCATACTGAGCAGAGTATACATAGAAATGGTTGACATTGATTAATAATTAAGAGTAGTTTATCATATGCATTTTTAACAACAATCCGATTTTCTGAAAAACGGTTCTAACGATTTTGATCAAATTTCATACAGTTACTTGACATTATGTCTTCAATAATACTGTAGAGTTCATATTTCTCAAAAAAAAAGGAATATAAGGCTAGTTTATTCTAGGCAAATTTAACAACAATTCGAGTTTCTCAAAAACGGCTCTAACGATTTTGATCAAATTTCGTACAGTTACTTGAGTATACATATACAATAATACTGCATATTTTATTTTTCTCAATGAATGAATATAAGGCTAGTTTATTCTTGGGCAACTTTAACAAAAATTGGATTTTCTAAAAACAGGCTCATACGATTTTCATTTTCTAAAGATAACTAAAACATGCATTAGTGTATGAGAAAGTTTGTACAATGTATGTTGTACCGATTTTTTACTTTCTCATACGAAGTATCGAGAAAGTATTGTTATCGCGAAAAAATTCGACCTGGAGATTTTTACGGATATATACGTTTTAGGAGTTGCTGAATCCAAAAAAGTGGTTTTTTCAATGCCGTCTGTCTGTCTGTCTGTTACTGGCTCTGAAGCCTAGACGGTAGAGCGAAAATGAATGAAATCTCGTACTTAGGCATTTTATCATACTGAGAAGAGTATACATAGAAATGGTTGACATTGCTCAATAATTGAGAGTAGTTTATTCTACGCGTTTTTAACATCAATCCAATTTTCTCAAAAACGGCTATAACGATTTTGATCAAATTTCGTACAGTTACTTGAGTTTACTTCTTCAATAATACTGTATAGTTCATATTTCTCAAAAAATGAATATAAGGCTAATTTGTTCTAGGCAACTTTAACAATACAGTAAGTCCTCGATTTATGCGAGGGTTATGTTCTGCGAAAACCTAGCTTAAATTGAAATCGCATATATTGAATGCATTAACATATAGAGAAAAGGGGGTTGCGTGCAACAACATAAAATATAATGTCTCAAATGCATTTTAACTACACTGAAATCATGTTAATGCATCAGAAATATGAATGCATACATTGACAGAACGATTATTTTATGCATTTGGGACTTTATTTTCACTAAAATAAATCAACACTCACCAAGATAAGCAGTCAGTCTGGCTGCGGGGAATGAGAATGTGGTTGTAGTGGTAGATGTTTACATATCGGAAGAGGTGGGTGCAGGGTTATCTGGGTCAGAATCATCCAAACCAGGCAGGGTTACATCAATGGGAGAAACTTCTTCTAAGAGGCTGTTAGCAGCAGACAGCACCAGTGGCAAAAGTGAAGGTGTTGAAGATGATCCAGGTTCACTTCCAGGAAGGGGGGTTGACGTCGATGGTCCTGATTCAGAAGCAGTTGGAACAGGAGAGGCAGACCGTGGTCTGAGGTATTGCATCATACCGGTCTGCCTTGCCAGTTTTTGTTCTGAGCATAGATTTCCTTGTAAGACCTAAGGATGCTGTCAAGACCATGCTTAAACTGCAGGCTTTTCTCAAAACTTGGGTCTTCATCTAAAAACTGTTGTGCTATGTTATCCAACTGCGAAAATAATGATGCCAATCTCTTCATACTCAAATCTTTCACTTGGAGAACTTCACCCTGCTCCTCTTCTTCTTCTTCCTTCTGTTTCTGGGTCATGTCCATTAGATTATCAACATTAAGTTCATCTTGTGAGTCATTCAACTCCATCACATCATCCTCTTCCATATCAGAGAAGCCGTCTCCACCCACCTTCCATCCAATCTCCACAATGTTACGCACTGTCGCTAAGAAACTAGGGAAACCTTTGAAGTCATCAATGATGTCTTTCCACAAAGTCTTCCATGATGCATTCAATGTCGATGTCTTGACTTCTTTCCACGATGCTTGAATATTGTCGATAGCACACTTGATGTTGTAGCGTATCCACCACTCCCGAATTGTAGGCTTACTCCCTGGGTTATCAAAATCGTCGGTGTCTTTAAGGAGCTGGGACATGGTCCTGCACAGGTAATATGCCTTGAAAGTTGATATGACTCCCTGGTCTAGTGGCTGGATCAGAGAAGTTGTGTTTGGGGGCAAGAACAACACACGAATGTTGGGGTTGATGTTTTCCAAGTGTTTAGGGTGTCCAGGTACATTATCGGGGAGGAGTAACACTTTAAAAGCAAGGCTAGTTTTCTGACAATATTTCTTAGTTTCAACTGCAAAATGATGCGTAAACCAATCCTCAAAGACTTGGCCACTTACCCAAGCCTTTTTATTTGCTTTCCAGTGCACGGGTAGCATGTTCATGCTTAAGCCTTTCAGTGCGTGGGGATTTTGAGAGTGGTAGACCAGTAGAGGCTTCATTTTACAGTCACCTGCTGCGTTGCCACATAGCAGCAATGTCAGTCTATCTTTAGCTGCTTTAAATCCAGGAGCAACTTTCTCTTCTTTGCTGATGTAAGTTCTGGATGGCATCTGCTTCCAAAATAAGCCAGTTTCATCCGCATTGAACACTTGCTTGGGGTGGTATCCATTTTCTTCGATGACTGCTTCTAATTCTTCAGGAAACTTGCCAGCAGCTTCATGATCAGCACTTGCAGTTTCTCCGGTAATTTTCAAGTTGTGCAGGTTTTGGCGTCTAATAAACTTATCCAACCATCCTTTACTTGCTAGAAATGGCTCAGGTTCAGCAACACTTTCCTCTTGAGAAAGACGCTCATAAATCTTGAGAGCGTTAGACCTAAGCGCCAGGTTACTAAGACTTGACTTCTTCTTCGTTTCGTGTTTAATGTAGAGCGATGGCATTTTTTCCATCTTCTCCATTAGTGGATATCTAATCTTCGTGGCTATCTTGGCAGACAGCGGCGTAGAATGAACGACAGCAGTGCGAATTTTGTCAGCATTCTTTTTTATGTTCCGTATTGTTGACTCACCCAGGTTGAATGCACGCCCAAGTGCCGATGACCCTTCACCAGCATCAGCGCGTCGTAAAATTTCTAACTTCGTTTCTAAAGTTAGAGAGGTTCTCTTCCGTTTATATACTGCTCCATCAGTAGTAGAAGCACTTGCAGGACGTTTGGAATCCAGATTAACCAATAAGATGAAAGCAGGGTGCAATAAACAGGATGGTAGGTGATATATCCGTAGTGCACAACAGCACAGATCCGCACAGCACAATGCTTACTGCGAAACTAATAGGTCCTTCTTCTTGTACACCACGACACCTCTCATCTTTGCGGGAAATTCCCATGAAGGGGCAACACTGCAGCAGGTCAAGTCCAGCGTGAGAACAGTGGCGCACACATTGTGGCGGGAAATAAGATGGTGCGGGAGCGTTCAGTCACTTTGTGCTCCACCTCACAGAATCGCATAACAGCAAAATTTTCTTGCATGTAATGAGCATCTGGGAGAATTTCTCTCGCTCGCATACTACCGAAATCGCATATGTGGAACTCGCATAAATCGAGGACTTACTGTAATTCGATTTTCTCAAAATCGGCACTAACGATTTTGATCAAATTTCGTACAGTTACTTTAGTATACATCTACAATAATACTACGTATTTCATTTTTCGCAATGAATGAATATAAGGCTAGTTTATTCTTGGGTAACGTCAACAAAAATTGGATTTTTTAAAAACAGACTCATACGATTTTCATTTTCTAAAGTTTACTAAAGGACACATTAGTATATGACAAAGTTTGTACAATGTATGTTGTACCGATTTTTTAATATTGTACTGAAATTTGACAATATCAATACCACTGTAAAGTAGGGTAATAATCAATAAATTATTATTATTATTATTCAGTCTCAGCAACGTTACCATCTTTGTTTGTACGTATAGCAGCGTTTCCTTTTCTGTGCATTTTACACCTGTTATTTTATAAACATGAGTGATAAATGGAAAACTGAAAGTTCTAATACAAGTGAAAAGAAATGTAGGACTTATAAACTGAACACGATTGAGACAAAGATGGAAATAATTATGCGTGCCGAAAGCGCGAATCTTTAGCTTCTATCAGACGCTCATTGGACTTAAGCTGGTCGAGTTTGTGTTCAGTTGTGAAGGAGAAGAACAAATATAATAATACAATACGTACTGTGGCTTTCTGAATAAATACTACATTTTTTTAAAGAGCAAGGAACCGATCTACACAAACTTCGATGAAGTTGGCGATATCCCATTAGCAGTCCATGAAACAATTTGAGACTTGTGCAGTTGCTTGGCTTTCTCGTGAATGACAAGTGAACTCAGCGAGATTTTCTTGCGAGTTTGGGTCTCGATTCACAGGTTTAAAGCCATCTCTGCCTTCTCTACATACGGATTCTTAGGTACAAAAGACACTTTTGTACTCGTTGAAGTACCATTTGCAACACTAGCTCTAACCGCTTCTTCACTCTCCTTGTCGATTTTATTGTGGACTCAGTCACACAAAGTAATTTACCAACTGATGAAGCAGATTCATTATGCGCAGGCCTATCTAAAACTTCAATTTTCTTCTCCAAACTCAACACTTTTTTCACCCTTTTTACCGACTTTTCATTCATTTCAATCATCACTCTCTTTGGGGTCATGATTAGGCAATATTACAAAAAACTATGAAAATAGCAAAATGCTTAAATGAAAGAAAACTCGCACTATCATACATTGACATCCCTAAACCGCCTTTCGTACGCCGAATTCGGAATTAGTGCATCAGCGAAATGACGAACATTTCGATTGCTGCTGGTTGCCAGCCACCAGGCCACCAGTTTCTGCCGCATCGCCATCTTTGTCTGTACAGCAGTGTTTATTTGTGCAATTAAATATTTTATTGCATTTTGCCATATCTCTCTATGTTATAAAATCGTCGATTGTGTCTAAAAGACCCCTGCTCAAAAAACTAAACATTTACACCAGAAGTACAGATTTTATAATATTTTTTGGCTCTCTGGGAATGGAACTCCCCCTACAACATGTAAATCTATGTTCGACATCCGTACATTTGACTTTCGTACACGTTTTCAGGAACACATTATGTACAGATGTCGAGGACTGCCTGTACACACAAAGTGACACTGTCTTTTATATAGTTTAGATGATGTTTCATCAAAGCCCACGCCATCTCAATAGGATTGAGCTCACAGTGATATGGTGGAAGTCTAACAACTTAACGATGAGTGTTTTTGCCATTCCATCAATTCTATATTTTTTGTATTATCCCTTTATTTGCATGACAATATGAGGCAGTTTCCTTTTCAGTATCCCTTCCTTTATTAAAATGCTCCTTTCAGAGAGACAATCCACTATCTGTGATTTTTGCCAAGATGTATTAGGGATATCCTCGCATTTTATGTTGTGATAAGCTGCATTGTCAGTTACTGGTCTCTTGGGGATGATTGGAAAAAAATTTTCCATAAACCACTTCTTGTAGGTGTCTCCAACTATAGACAGTGTTTGTTATCTGACAATGAGTGACAGTTGGCCTGTGAGCATGGTTGAGAAATGACCTTTGCTTCAATGCTGTGAGCTCTTCTGAAATCCAAGATGATGAAGACTAAAACATTCAAAAATTAAAGAATTAATTATATAACAATTGGTAATTTTGATATCTTGTCTGATTTTCCAACATGGTCAGAATGACTGTGCGCAAACTCTTACATTACTAAATATTGCGTGACCTCTTAAGGGTTAACCATAAAATTTGATTTTCATTTACGTAGTATATCTGAATTTTTCCTCAGCTTGCTACTCTCAAGACTCATGAAGCAGAGTTGGCACAACTGCGTGGTTTGACCCATGAACAGCAAAGATCTCTTCGGATGGGTATACGCCAGATTGAGAGCCTCCAGGTTAGTGAGAAGATTCTGCAGGAGGAAGCTTCTAAGCTTCGAGAACTGCTTGAACAGGAAAAGACACTCCATAGTAAAATACAGGTTAGTAATTTTAAGGCTAAAAACATGGTTCATTTTCTAAATCTTTTTGAAGCTTTCTTGACAAGTGATATTTCAAAAGAAAATCGTAAAGAAATTTAAATATCAATTCTTGATTTCAATGTTAGCAATTCTATAGTATAATTTTATATTTTCTCTTTGTCCATTCTCATATAATAAAACATTAAGCTTGATTTTAATTATTCAGTTAGTCCCAATTTTGCATTTATCCAAGGGATTTAATGCCTTAATATAAAATTAAAATGTAGCACCAAATGCAGATTTTATATCATACAGAACTTTGACGAGACTACAAAAATGTTCTTTAATACAGGAAAACTTCAAATGTGAGAACCTTAAATTGGGATTTCACTGTACATAAGTACATAATTTCTCATGCAAAGTTTATTAAGGAAATACATTTAAATATATAAAGTGTTCTACTTTTAAATTAACCTGAATACCTGGCTATATTTTTTCAACTTGAAGAATTTGCATGACAAGAAATTAGGTGATTTAGAGAAATCTTGGAAGAACCGTTTGGAAGCACTTAGGAACGAATTAAACTTTTCATGGGAGGAGAGACTGAAGAGGGATATAAATCGATTAAAAATAGAATTGGAGGCACTGCATCTGGATGAGAAGAAGAAACTGGAACTTGAAGCTTCTATTAAAGCGAAGGCTGAGAGAAGAGAAATGGAAAAAAAACTGAAAGAGGCCTCAGAAGTGGTAAGAAATTCAAATATTTTATAATCACAACTGGAGCTTCAATGATCACAATATTTTATTCTGAAAACATCTCTTCTTTAATATACTTTAAGAATATTAAGTTTTTTTCTTTCGGACATTATTCATAAACAGTCCTTGAGTGCAGGTTATTGCAGTGATCATAGATGCAGGTTGAAATAACTTTTACGTGAAATTGCATATGGAGCATTTTAAAGTCTATGAAAAAGCTCACTGCAAGGCAGGTGAAACATCAAGCCTTAAAAGGCTCCATACACAGCTTCATCCAAAAGCTATTTCAACCTGCAATCATAAATAGTCATGCCTTGTTTAGTTTAACTTTTATATAGTGCAATTGACTACTTAAGTCACTTTTATTTTCTGAAAAAATTCAAGAAATAAATAATATGCTACACAGTAAAATTAAAATTCTGTTCATGGTATGCATTTTTGCATCAATAACTGTCTGAGTTATGACGTTATCGATTCAGTTGTCATGTGCCATAGTTATTTTGCTTCATTTCTAGTGCTATATAAATATTTAACAGTGAATAGAGAAAAAATCTAGGATTTTAGGTTTCCACAGCGAAAAGGTTCTTAGAAGACGATTTTGGTAGAGGCTGCATTGTCAGCATTTTAACTCGACATTTTGCCCATATTGCAGTGAGCATTTTTGGAAGTGATTCCATGTTTCATCACCATCATCATATGTTGGTGGTCTTTTCACTTTTCAGCCATTGGTCTTCTCGTTTATCCTATCACTTCAGACTGTTGAGTTCGTTGCTATGTTGTTGGGTGCAAGTAGGTTTAGACAAAAAGAGCCATTTTTTCAAAATCTGTATAAAATCCAACATTAAAGGAGCCACAGATCATGTTAATTAAAAAGATACCTATTAAATACTGTAAAAACATATTTAATGGTATCTATTTTTTAAAAGCTGCAGAGAAACACCTAGTGGTGAGCTGCCAAAATTTTAACAATTGCTTCTCTCATATGTAAATTTTTACTTTCTCATACGAAGAATCGAGAAAGTATTGTTATTGCAAAAAAATTCAACCTCGAGATTTTTACGGAAATATACGTTTTAGGTGTCGCTGAATCCGAAAAAGTGGTTTTCGCAATGCCGTCTGTCTGCCTGTTACTGGCTCTGGAGCCTAAACAGTAAAACAAAAATGACTGAAATCTCGTACTTAGGCATTTTATCATACTGAGCAGAGTATACATAGAAATGGTTGGCATTGCTAAATAATTAAGTGTAGTTTATTCTATGCATTTTTAACAACAATCTGATTTTCTCGAAAACGGCAATAACGATTTTGATCAAATTTTGTACAGTTACTTGAGTTTAGGTCTTCAATAATACTGTATAGTTCATATTTCTCAAAAAATTAATATAAGGCTAGTTTATTCTAGGCAAATTTAACAACAATTCGATTTTCTCAAAAACGGCACTAATGATTTTGATCAAATTTGGTACAGTAACTTGAGTATACATCTACAATAATACTACATATTTCATTTTTTTCAATGAATGAATATAAGGCTAGTTTATTCTCGGGCAACTTTAACAAAAATTGGATTTTCTAAAAACAGGCTCATACGATTTTAATTTTCTAAAGATAACTAAACGATGCATTAGTACCCTCATATGAGAAAGTTTGTACAATGTATGTTGTACCGATTTTTTCTTTTTGAAAGATAATAAGAAATCTATGCAAGGACTATTTAAAGCTGGTTTCCATTACAAAATAAAGTAGTTGTTATCATCAGGTAAACAAAAAAAAGTACCATATATTCTGGTGTATAAGTTCACCTTTCAAGAATAAAGAAATTTCCATAAAACTTAGAGTCGACTTATAGGCCGAACATAAATGTGAACCTTAAATTACAGATGAATTACATCGATATATACGAAGCCCGTTGATCTTTCTGTGGAGGTGATCACTATTTTGAATCAGCTGTTCCAGTGTTTACATTTTATAACATTTATTTTACAAGATTTATAATAATTAGTTTTAATATTGTATTTACCCACATAATCCGCAACATTGTCTACCTCGTGCACCTCTATTTTTGGACCAGTTCGAGGAAAAAAATAAATTCATGGTTTAATAAGTTGGCATCTATGGCGGAGGCAGAAAATTAGAAAAAATCATGTGTGGGGATTCCCTTATGAAAAAGTAAAATATACCCCAAATGGATGGTTCTACGTAAATTTGTTTCAAACAAAACTTGGAAGAATTATTATTCTCTACAACTTTAGCCCTCACGAATATTACCAACAACGACGTTTTTAGGGAGATATTTGACGGAAATCGAAAAAAATGGATTATTTACAAATAATTCCAAACCAATAACTGCTATGGAAAATTGATTCAACTGAAACTTGTAGGAAATTACATTCTCTATTACTTTTGTGTAGAATTATATATATAATAATGATGTTTTAATGGAGAAATATCACAAAAACCAAATCAGGTTTCGAATAAACCTCGACTTCCACTCAACCGTTACTGTCCAAAAATTAATCAGTTCTTTGCTCTCATGCTAAAGTGTTATATATGAAATTTGGTATTAATATCACAAGGACTTTTTGAGTTAGAGCGCCCAAAATCACATACATCCACACAGACATTCCGAAAGTAGTCTAAACGTTTTCTAGGGATCAAAATATCAAATAAACTATCGGTTTATATTCTTATCACATACACATAGACAACATTGAGAAAATAGTCAAATCGTGTTCTAGGGACCTAAAACGTGTATTTCCATTGAAATCTCGAAGTCGATTTTTAGTTTCTCCATACGTAGTAATGGGAAAGTATTGTGTTCATGAAAAAAATCGACTTCGACATTTCGATGGAAAGAAACGTTTTGGGGTCCCTAGAACATGTTTAGACTATTTTCGGGATGATGTCATTGCACGGGTGTGTGTATGTGATTGTGGGTGCCCTAACTCAAAATGTACGTGCCATATCGTTACAAAATTTCATATATAACACCTTAGCATGAGCACAAAGAACTTATTAGTTTTTTGACTATACCAGTTAACTGGAAGTCGAGGTTTATTCGAAAACCCATCCGGTTTTCGCGATATTTCTCCGATAACACGTCATTATTGTATACACCGACAATTACAAAATTTATAGAAAATGTAATTCCTACACCTTTTATTTCAAACAATTTTCCATAGCAGTTATTGTTTAGGAATTAATTATAAATAATCTGTGTTTTTTGTTTTCATCGAAAATGTTCGTTAAAACGCTATTATTTACAAACTTTATAAGGAACAAAGTTATAGAAAATAGCATTTCTCCCAGCTTTTGTTTGAATTAATTTTTCGTAGAACCAAGCAATTCAGAGATATTCAAAGGACGACTATTCTTCTACGATACGAAATAAAGATTTTGCCTTAGAATGCTATTCATAATAATTTCAATATCTAAACCCCAAATATGGAGAAAGTCATGTGTTGGCCACATCAGATTTTTACTTTCTCCATACATAGTAATGGGAAAGTATTGTGATCACGAAAAAATCGACTTCGAGATTTCAATGGAAGTACAAGTTTTGAGGTCCCTAGTACACGTTTAGACTATTTTCGGAATGATGTGTGTATGTGATTGTGAGATCTCTAAATCAAAACGTACATGCCATATCGTTACCAAACTTCAATTATACCACTTTAGCATGAGCACAAAGAACTGATTAGTTTTTGGACAATAACGGTTCACCAGAAGTCAAGGTTTATTCGAAACCGATTCGGTTTTTGCGATATTTCTTCGTTAAAACATCATTATTGTATATACAATTCTATACAAAACTTATAGAGAATGCAATTATGTACAATTTTCATTTGAACCAATTTTCTATTGTTATTGTTTGGGAGTTATTTATAAACTAGCATAAGTGCACATTGAAATTTTAACGGGTTTAATGAATCTAAATTTTCGTCAATGCAACATGTAAAAATCGCAAGAATAAAATTGTGCATTGTTTTAACCATCGAATATTTCTATGTTATAAGTCTGTTTTAATTAATTAACTAAAATCTCACAGGAATTCCTTGTGAATAAAATAGTACCTTTCTTTATACTAAACTAGCCACTGTTATTAATTTTAAATTGATTATAGCATTAGGATTTCAATTTCATTAAATAACCAGAATTCCAGTTCCAAAAAATTGGTTCAATCTTCAATTGCCTCTGATAATACTTTAAATAGATTTTGGAATATAATGTACCTCAATATCGTTTATTGTCTGGTCAGCACTCTTGCCTTCTCATTTTCCGAAACAACCACTTTCACCAGTTTTAAATGGATTTCAGACTTAGAAGAGAACTTGATTCAATTCAGTTAAAATAACCACATAACAAACTTCTTATTCCAAAGAAAATCCTTTTATAATATGCAATGTTAACCTAGAATTCATTCATTCTGAAAATTGAATAAAAGTACCATGTAGGTAGATATATTTCTTTCAACTAAAATAGTCACTCTTAACAGATTTTAATGGATTAATGCTTTAGCATTTCAAATTCATGAAATAAGCAGAATTCCGCTAACAAAAAAATTTGTTCAATCTTCAATTGCCTCTGACAATACTTTAAATAGATTTTGGAATAAAATGTACCTTAATATCATTTAGCGTCCACTCACCACTCTGGACTTCTCAGTTTCCGAAACAACAACTTTCAATAGTTTTAAATTGATTTTTGCTTTGAAATACACTTGAGTCAATTCAGTACAACTTCCACTTTACATACTGTAAATTCCAAAATAACTCCTTTTATAATAGGCAATGCTAGCCTAAAATTAATTCATTCTGTAAAGTGATTAAATAAAGTTCATTCTTTAAAATATAATGGACACTGTTATTAGATTTAAATGGATTATAAGCCTTAGAACTTACTCTGTATTAAATAAGCACCAAAATTCCTTTTATAAAAACAAATCAATTCATTAAAATTTCCACTGTTGTTTCTTCGAAAATTGCCTGTTAACAGTTTTAAATGTCCTTTTAATTTTAATTCAATTTTAATTTATATTCGTTTCCAAACTTCGGCCATTGTTACGAAATTAATTCGAGGAATAACAATATAAATTCGTAAGCACGTATGATTTACAAAGGATTTAATTTAAGAATGCTTTTTATTTCCAATTTTTCTAAAATACACTGTTGATACTTAAAATTTTTATATTTACGTTAATATAGGTACTTATTTTCCACAAAACCCGCCAATCTCTCCCCTTCCTTCCTCGCTCTCTCTCTCGTATTGAAGCACTCAAGGCACACTTATTATAATAGTAATTTGAGGTGTAACAATGATAATGATCGACATAGCAACCTCACGTTAAAATGGCGAGATTTCCACAAAATATGCAAATTAAACGTTAAACATGGAATATTTCGAACTGTGGGCGAAAAAAGTTGAACGGAATAAGAAACTTTATAACTTTTTCTTCAAAATGGTTCAAATCCGAAGGTTGTCTGTTAATTTCTTCTAATTTTAATTTCCAAATGAATAAAAGCCTGCGCGTCGAAAAATCGCATTTTACATGTAATGTAATGGGATGTGGAAATGCCTCTCTTGGAGACTAACCAAGGAATTTTTTCGCGATTTAAATTAGTCATTCTCTGAATAAGTGTTAATCAAGCATCCCTACCAAATTTCGAGTTTCTATCATTATTATTTCTCGAGTTATTAGCGTTTGCATAGCGTGACCAACCAACCAACGGACGACGGCTATTATTATATAAAATAATCGGTTTTTCGGTTTTCTCCTTAAAAACATCGTTATTGGTAATCTTCATTAGGACCAAAGTTGTAGAGAATAATATTTCTTCCAAGTTTTGTTTGAAACAAATTTTCGTAGAACCATCCATTATGGAGATATTTTCCTTTCACTTTCTCCATACGAAGTAATGGGAAAGTATTGTGATCACAAAAAAAATTGACTTCGAGATTTCAACGGTAATACACGTTTTGAGGTCCCTAGAACACACTTAGACTATTTTCGGAATGATGTCTGTGTGTGTGTGCCTGTGAGTGTGTGCCTGTGTATGTGATTGTGGGTGCTCTAACTCAAACAGTACTTGCCATATCCTTACCAAACTTCAAATATAACACTTTAGCATGAGCACAAAGAACTGATTAGTTTTTGGACAATAACGGTTAACCAGAAGTCGAGGTTTATTCGAAACCTGATTCGGTTTTTGCGATATTTTTCCGTTAAATCTTCATTATTGTATATACAATTTGATGCAAATGTTATAGATAATGTAATTTCCTACAACTTTTATTTGAAATAATTTTCCATAGCAGTTATTGTTTAGGAATTATTTATAAATAATCGTTTTTTTCGGTTTCCGTCAAATATCTCCTTTAAAACATCGTTATTGGTAATCTTCTTAAGGACCAAAGTTGTAGAGAATAATATTTCTTCCAGGTTTTGTTTAAAAAAAATTTCATAGAACCATCGATTTTGGAGATATTCAACTTTTTTGTAATATCCATTCAACTTTTTTTCGTAATATCCAGTTTACAGTGCAAAACCACGTAGCGGTGATTTCTGGAAACATAAACAAAATATAATTTACGGCAATAAGGACGACTGTATTCTTTTACGATATGAAATAATAATTTTGTCTCATTATGCTATTCATAATAATTTAAATATCTATATCCCAAATATGGAGAAAGTCATGTGTTGGCCACATCAAATTTTTTTTAACAGGGTTCCCAAAGCTTTCCCACTGTGTTAACAAACAGTTCCAGAACTTTTTCAAAGTTTAATATCTGGTTCTATGAAACCAATGTGAACTGGACCCAGCTCAGCACTGCAAACACTCATACAATGACCTTTAATGTAATACTTGTTTTGGAGGTGATTAGTAAGAAAAAGAACTTGAGAAGCAAAAGAATACTTTAAGTAAATTTGTATATAATGAAAATAAAATCTGATTTGGCCAACACATGAATTTCTCCATACTTGGAGTATAGATATTTGAATTATTATGAATAGCATTATGAGGCAAAATTATTATTTCGTATCGTAAAAGAATACAGTCATCCTTATTGCCGTAAATTACGTATATTTGGAATATGTTTACAGAATTCACTGCTACATGGTGCTGGCACTGTATACTGGTATTAAGCTACAGCGAAATATCTCCGAAATGGATGATTCTGCGATACTTTGTTTCAAACAAAACTTGGAAGAAATATTATTCTCTAGAACTTTGGTCCTTTCGAAGATTACTAATAACGATGTTTTTAAGGAGATATTTGACGGAAACCGAAAAACTGGTTATTTATAAATAACGCCTAAACAATAAGTACAATAGAAAATTGTTTCAAATAAAAGTTGTAGGAAATTACATTCTCTATAACTTTTGTATAGGATTGTATATAAAATAATGATGTTTTAATGGAGAAATAATGCAAAAACCGAATCGGGTTTCGAATAAACCTCGACTTCCGGTTAACCGTTATTGTCCAAAACTAATCAGTTCTTTGTGCTCATGCTAAAGTTTTATATATGAAGTTTGGTAACGATAATGCAAGTACTTTTTGAGTTAGAGTGCCCACAATCACATACACATACACACACACAGGCACACACACACAGGCACACACACACAGACATCATTCCGAAAATAGTGTAAATGTGTTCTAGGGACCTCAAAACGTGTATTTCCATTAAAATCTCGAAGTCGATTTTTTTCATGATCACAATACTTTTCCATTACTTCGTATGGAGAAAGTAATAAATAAACATTCAAATGAAGTAAATAGAAAGATTCTTTCTGATAATGAATCTAGGAGTATAGATGAAAATGAGAAAGTTTGGAAATGAAATTACCGTAAAACCTCTTTATAACAAAATTGAAGGGACCCAATTTTTGATACTTTCTTGTAAGGGGGTTCTTTGTATGGAGGTTTTTTCAGATTTATCATATATGCACATCAGCATAGTACTGTTGGTTATAATTTATTTCAATACTAACATTTTAGTTTAGGAATGTTTCCAAAATATTCACTATACCTATTTTTTAATTTTATTTATTCATTTAGTCACAAGGTGGCTAGTTCTGCCAAGTGGTGACAGGTAACATAACATGACATAATAAAGTACATTTGTATCAGATTTACATTAAAATTTTTGAAAGAATCAATTTAGAATCACGTCATTGGTACATAAAGTAAAAATTACACATTGTGTCAAGCTAGAATTACAAATTTCAAAAAGAATCAAATTAGATTCATGTCATTAGTAAAGAATAATTTTCACCTCATTGGTAAATAGGATTCATAATCATAGTTAATAAAAATAACTTTAAATAAAAATGCTACATATTGCAAAGATAAAGAACTTAACTATATAAATTATTTGCTTACATAATAACTGACATGACAACATAACATGATAAGGGAAATAAACTAATAGGATTCTCATCAAAATTAATAAAAGCAATGTTAAAATATTATTAATACAGTTTTGGTTATTTAACAACTTGACATAATGAAAAAAATAAGTTTATGCTTAATAATTGACTTGACCCTTTTAACTCTTTCACTGCGGCGCTCTCATTTTTGCACAGTGCCCTATGTTCTGAATTCTGCAGAGCTTGCATTATTGCGAGTTCTATATTCCCATCGCTGCGGCACTTGCATTTCCGCGTCAATCATCTACCTGTAAGGGAGTGTCATCTATCGACATAATTTAGAATTGTTTGATAGATTTTTCAAGCCTTGACAGAACGAGTCCTATCATGGCTTCCTCTAGTCGTAAAAATTTGTTAGAAGATGATGTAACTAAGCTATTATTTGCCGATTCGGAATCGGAGAATGAATATAACGATGATGAAGTGAGTGATAGTTCTTGTGAGAGTGCAAGTGGTGAAGGAGATTTTGAAATGAAAGAATATGATGATACCACTTCTGAAACACAGAGTGTCACATGGAATAGGGTGCAACAACGCATTGATTTGGACTCTGGCAGCTCTTCACAAGTAAGTGGGAAAATAATTGGAGACAAATCAGGATTCAATACACCATTTTCTACATTTTATAAATATTTCCCAAAGACAGTATTTGAATACACTGCAAAACAAACAGAAGTTTTTTCTATGCAGTTTCTTGACAGAACATACAACTTTCCTTGTCGTTCAAGATTTCGTGCTTGGAATGGATGTAGTGCAGATAAGATTAAGGCAATGGTTGCCCTGGAAATTGGAATGGGGATGTGCAGAAAATCTTCTCTTGAGGAATAATTCACACTGGATAAATAACACACCAAATTATTCATCTGTTATGTCCAGAGACAAATATTTTCTCCTCCGTTCATTTCTGCATTTTAACAATAACAAAGAACAGGTTGCTAAAGGAAATCCTGGTTACGACCCACTTTTCAAAATTAGGCCTATCATAGAAATAGTTCAAAGCACTTACCTTGAGCACTTCTCTCCTGGTTCACAACTGTCAGTAGATGAAACTATGCTCTGTTTCAAGGGGCGATTATGGTTCAAGCAGTATATGCCCGGTAAACCCTCTTCCAAGTGGGGTGTAAAAGCCTGGTCCCTGTGTGACAGTAAGACTGGTTTTCTGTGTAAATTTGATGTCTACACTGGGAAATCTAAGGACCCTGGAGATGTTAATGGGCCATTGGGAGAACGGGTTGTTTTGAACCTTACACATGGATTCAAAAACAGAGGCCATGTTATATATTGCGATAACTTTTTCTCCAGTCCTGCCCTTTTCCAAAAACTCAAAGCAAAGGGTATAGATGCGTGTGGAACGGTTAGATCCAACAGAAAGGGTCTGACTTTGGATATGAAGACTCAAACATGCAAAATGAAAAAGGGTGATCAGCCAATGTTTTTTGTGAATGCCCTTAAAAATATGATTAGCTGTATTTGGCATGATTCAGGACGAGTAAATCTTCTGTCTACTCTACACAACACGGACACTGAATTAGTTCAAGTAAGATCCAAGAAAGGTCATAGTGGGTATCGTTCAGTAGTTAAACCTAAATTGGTGACACATTACAATAAATTCATGGAGTAGACAAATTTAACCAGATGTCTACAAACTACAGATACACTCACAAAAACATAAAGTGGTATCGTCTTCTGTGGTATTTTATGATCGAGACAGCTCTTGTCAATGGGCGAATAACCTATATTATGGCCACAAGGAAAAATATATCTGCCCTTACTTATCGCCATGCTGTGATTGAGGGTCTCTTGCTCAACTACAACAGACCAGTCTCTGTGAAAAGGGGAAGAAAATTGGATGACCCATTACCGGAAGCTCGACTGTCTGAATGCCACTTTATTAAGCAATTTGAGGCAAATCACACAGACCTGAATGCTGTGTCTGCTCAATTAAGGCCTCCCAGTGCAAATTCAAAGGAAGAGGGGACTGCAAGAGGAGGCAAACTTCATTTTACTGTCAGGCTTGTCCGGGAGAACCTGCGCTCTGTGTCATCCCTTGTTTAAAAAAATATCACACCATCGAGGACTACAGAAATGTCTGCAAATGTCAGGAATGATGTAAGTAATGTGTGAATGACTAAAGCATGTAATTTGTAAAGTGAAAAAAGAATAAAAATTACTTATATCACTAAATTCAATTCTACAGGAGAACCTGAAATGCCTTCCTTGATTAAGGATAAAACAGACCATAAGGGACTGGAGAAACATCTGCGAATGCCAGTGATAGCATGGACCACATTGAATGACATAAGCATGTGATTTGTTAAGGAAAAAAATAATAAATATTTATTATATTTTTCACCTAATTTAATTACGCAGTCAAGGGTTTCTTTATTTAGGGAAATTATGCAGCGAAAGAGTTAAGGAAGGTTTTGACATTTGAAGGGTAAGGCTCGAAAACCTCTTCAGGCAAATTTTTCCATTCTTCTACAGTTCTATTAAAAAAAGAAAATTGATATACATCGGTTTTCTGAGGAGGCGGTTGGACTTTGTGCCTGTGGTCGTTTCTGCTTAGGTAGCGGGGTTTCCTAATTCTCTTCCACATATTTCTGGAGAGTATCTTGTACATTTCACCTAACCTATTAAGTTTTCTTCTCTTTTCCAAACTATTCCAATTGAACTCTTTTAACATCTCCGCAACACTGTCTTTTCTATTGTATCTCCCACACACGAATCTCGCTGCTCTTCTCTGGACCTTTTCAATGTTTTCAATTAGGATGTTGTGGTAGAGATCCCATACGTTGGTTCCATACTCTAGCATTGGTCTCACTAATGTTAAGTAAGCATTTTCTTTGACTTTTCTGTTCCCTTTATTCAAAGACCTCTTTATAAAATTTAAGGTTTTATATGCCTTGTTTATTATGATTTTGATGTGTGCATTCCACTTTAGGTCATTTGAAAATGTTAACCAGAGGTATTTTGCAGGTCACTTTCCCTAATTTTGTACGTGTAATCAGTCCTTTTTCTGTTGAAATAAATAAGTTTACTTTTGGTGGCATTCATTCTTAACTTGTTTTTAGATACCCATTCTACCAATATATTAAGATCACTTTGTAACATTTGGCAATCATCAATGTTTTCTAATACTCTGTAGATAACACAATCGTCTGCAAACAGTCGGACTTCGGAGTTAATTTGCCTTGGCATATCGTTAATAAAAATTAGGAACAGAAGAGGCCCTAATATGCTTCCTTGCGGGACTCCTGATGAAATCTTGATTGGCTTTGATAGCGTACTTTCTATTTTTACCCTTTGTGTTCTTCCTGTGATAAAGGATTTAGTCCAATTTATCACTGTGGGGTCTAGACCCATTTCTTTCATTTTTGAAAGGAGTAACTCATGATTCACAACGTCGAACCCTTTGGCAAAGTCAATAAAAATCGTGTCCACCTGTTCCCCTCTGTCATATGCTTCCACCAGACCCTGGGTAAAATCTATCAGTCGTGAGTCACATGAATACCCCTTTCTGATTCCATGCTGACAGCCAGATAGCCAATCTTTCTCGTTCCAGAAGCTCCTTATATAATCCGCTATCATCCTTTCAATTATTTTGCTGACTACGCTAGTTAATCTGATCGGCCTGTAGTAACTCGCTGCTGTTTTTGTATCTCCTTTATGTATTGGAATCACATTCGCATTTTTCCAATCATCCGGAATCTCACCATTGTTTAAAGTGATCATGAGGAGCCTATGCAGGTATGACACTATGGCCCATCCTCCAATTTTTATCGCTTCCCTGCATATACCATCTGGTCCGCAGGATTTGTTATTTGTTTTTAATCCTCCTGTATAAATCCTTGTGATTACTGTTGAATAGGGGAATGCGATCTCTCTTCATTCGTGGTTAATGTTGTTTACCCCAGCATCCGTGTCATTCTTTACGTATATATTTTCAAAAAAGTTACTCATTTCTTCCGCTTTCTCTATGTTTTCTGTCAGTATGTTTCTGTCCATGCTTAGTAGGGTCTGTATCTCTTGCTTCCCAGTTTTTCGTTTCCTAATAAATTTATAAAATGTATTTGTATCCTTGCCAGATAATAGATTATTTACATAGTAGTTGTATGCTTTATTTTTTGCTTGGGATAGTTGCTGCGAGAGTTTCTGGTAAGTTTTAAGGTAAAATTTCCCCTTATTTCTGGTTTTATGCGCAGCCCGTAGCTTCCTTTTTAGCCTTCTTACATCTTTGGTGTAGTATTCGGGATCCAGGTTATTTTTTAATTGCTTGGACGGAACATACATTTCAATTCCTGTTTTCAAAATGTTTTTGAAAGTTTCCCATACTTCATTAACTGATGATCCCTTGCTAGCCCAATCTTCTATATCTGCCTTGTGGTACTGATAAAAAGCAATTTTTTCTTTATTTTTGCATGTAGGGGTTACCCAAATGATTTGTAGTAAAACAGCAAGATGATCGCTGATCCCTTGTTGGGTCTCACAGCTTACAAATAGTTCATATGGCTTTAGTAAGTATACGTCAATTACATTTCCTTCCCATGTAGGACTTTCAATCACTTGGGTTAGGCTCCCTTCCCTCACGAGTGTGTTTGCAAAAGCTTGTGCTCTCTCACCTGCTTCTTCCTCCCCATGCCAACTAACACGTGGTAGATTTAGGTCCCCTGCTATCACGGTTGATTTTTCTCCCTCAGGACCCTCGCAGGTGAGCTCTACGTTCCTTCCTATTATCCCAAGGTCATCAGCAGGTGGTCAGTACACATTGACCACTTGCAGTTTTTTCTTGGTATCTGGGAGGATGACGATCACTGTGAGCATTTTGTAGTCGCTTTCTGAATAGGCCACAAAACTTTCCAATCTTTTTGTAACGCAGACAAAAACTCCCCCACCCCTCCCCTTTCTGTCTCGCCTATGAACAACGAAATTCTCTGGAAAAATTTCTTCAGTATTTATATCCTCCTTGAGCCATGATTCCATTCCTATTATGACATCTGGGTTATTTAATTCTACTAGCGTCAGAAAATCGTTTATTTTATTAAGTATGCTTCTACAATTCACCTGAAGAAGTTTAAGATACTTCATACTTTCCATTTGACCTCCTGTTGGGTTTTCCTCTGAAATAGGAACCACGCTCCTTGAGGTTGTTTTCCAAATGCATTTGAATTGGCCCACCACTGTTTGTCACTTCCATCTTCCCCACCTGATAAAAATCAGTATATTATTTTTTCATTCCTATAACATTGATCAATTTTCATACTAAAAACAATCTACATGATGTGGCAATTTATGATGTAGGGCAGCGGTGCCCAACCTACGGCCCGCAAAGTGTTTTTGTGCAGCCCACAAAGCTATGATGATAAAGCAATTCAAAGAATTTAACACACAAATTGATATATTTTTATGAAAATTTTGCTAACAAAACTTTTAATAATGGAATATTTACCATAAAAACCTCATTGAGACTATATTTTCACTTAAATGGCACATCAGAATGTACCTATAGATACTCCTGATTTAAACTCTAATCCGGCTGGTGGAAGAACTGGCAACTTCCAATGTGGCATGCTGAATGATTCGCAACCACCGATGTGGTCCACCATGAAGATAAGGTTGGGCACCACTGATGTAGGGCATCTCTGGGCTACTGAGCTATATCATCATTATTGATCAAAACTTGGATTACTTTTTACCAGGAACCTTATCCAATCCTTGGTCCAGACCATGGTTCTTAGCTGCAGACCAGGATCCATGGACCACTGGTCTGCAAAAAATTTTTGAGGACCATGGTTCGGGACCATTGGTTCACAAAAATTTTGAGCAGACCATGGTCCAGGACCACTGGTCCGCAAAAATTTTGGGTGGACCATGATCCGGGACCACTGGTCCGCAAAAAAGTATAGAAAGGAGCAATACAAAACAAGTGATTGCTAGAATGAGACAGTTCTACCGTGTTGAAATGCCGGTTCTACACATAAACCATGATCATCATACCATGATGATCACAAGTGATGCTCGGACCTGTGCTTCAACACAAACACTGATTATTTTGACTATACGATGCTATGAGGCAGTTTTAGAAACTATTTCTATTTCGACAACAATATAATGATGCAATATATATATATATATATGGAAACCCAGTGAACACTTACCGGAAGTAGCGCCACTGGGGTGTTGGAGAGACACACTTGTAGAGGTTAGAGCTTTCGGGATGATCCCTTCATCAGCACAAGAGAGCTGATGAAGGGATCATCCCGAAAGCTCTAACCTCTACAAATGTCTCTCTCCAACACCCCAGCGGCTCTACTTCCGGTAAGTGTTCACTGGGTTTCCTTCAACACCTGGTTGCCCTAAATAAATATATATATATATAAAAAATAAAAAGATATATCGCGATATCGGGATTCGAACCTGGGACCCTTCGCACCGCAAACCTGGCCACAAACAAATGTATATATATATATATATAAATAAAGATATATCGGGGTGAGTTAATAAAGGCAACTCTAATAATAAATATTTTCGACGAACATAAGAAGTTGTTGATTCCTCTGAGCAACTGCGATTTTTGTTTTTTTCTGAGAATATATAAACAAAAAATAAGGGCATATAGTTAATTAGTTAGTAGGAGAAAGTCGAAATTTATGGAATAATCTGAAAAGACAAAGAGATAATCTGATCGGACACATCTTGAGACATGACGGACTCACAAAAACGATACTGGAGAGGCAAATAGAAGGGAAGAACCATAGGGGAAGACCAAGATTGGGATACGTTAAACAGATTATAGAGGACCTCAAATGCAATGGTTACGAAGAACTGAAGAGGAAGGCACATAAGAGGGAAGAGTCGCGAACTACAGCAAACCAATCTAAGGATTGAAAATCAGAGAGAGTTAATTAGGGGAGCCTCGGCCAGATGATCATACCCTGATTATCATGATATATTGCTTCTACAAGCTATGATTAATTACGGTTTGTGTTGATCATCCATGATAATCACAGCGTGTGGACCCGGCATAAGCTTTATATACTTCGCAGCAAATAGTTGAAATATTTAACTACATGTGGCACTGTTGTATCTATTTATGTTAAATACTTCATCTGTCTAATTTCGCTACTGATTTCTGAAGAAAGCATTGAGTAATATGGCAAAGAAAGCAAAATGTGTCCCGCTCGATTCGGTTACATATTTTAAGTAGAAAAACAATCGAGCTGCGTGTATTATATTCGTTCCTGGTTGTGATAAAAACGACGAGCTTCATCCTTGTAACGTTGAGTTGGTAAGTTTAGAAATTTCATATCTCAATAATTAAAAAATATGCGTTACTAAGTCTGATCACATAGTTTAAATAAGATCTTTAAATTGTATATCTGCTTTATATTTTGATATGCGATGCATCTCTTGAATGTTATAGGAGACTGAAATAACCGATGGCGGCGCTGTTGTCATTTATCAAGATGGCCGACGTAACGGGGATACGGCAGTTGTTGTTGTATTGTAGTAATGGATAGAAAGTGATCGTTGGTGAGGAAACGTTCGCATTTAGTCCAAAAAGATGGGTGAGAAAGTCTACCTAGGGTTTGAGGAGATACTGAAGTATTTGGGAGGAACGGCAAGTTGTGTAATAGTTTTGTTTTTGTCATTATTTCTCCCGTTGGTGTAATGAAGGCTCATTAAATCTTTGTATATTGGTTATTATTTATTTTTATTATCAATTTTGGGTACGTTTGAAGAAAAACATTTTTAAAGCCTGCAATTATTTGCTCTTAACCTTAAATTCGAGCAATGCTAGGTATTTCTGCTAGTTATAAAGTGAGTTGTATTTGTTCCTCAACTGTTAGTTCAGACCATTTCAAACATTCTTTCAATAAAAATATAAAGTTAATGAATGGCAAAAATATCTGCTATTATAATTAGTAAAATTAAACAAATAAGTTGCGCATTATTGGGTTTGAAATGGCTAGATTAAATCATTTTCTGAAATGTTATGAGTACCTGAAAGGAATCATCTCATTGAAGTTGAATTACATCTTTATTTTCTGTTCATTGATTCTTCCTGATATCTCTTTTCCCTTTTCTCATTGTAATATATTTTTGGTGCATTGCAATTATAACAAAGATTTATAAAATTCTTTTTGAAGTAATGAATAATAGCAAAACATTTTAGAATAAAATTGTTCAATATCATTCTTTTAATTTTATGTAAATCTGAGGGGAATTAAAATTCATGCAGTATGTCATACTAGACAGATTTATGTATACATTTATACTAAACTATTGGACTTTCTCTTTCTTGAAGTTTTCTCTACCAAAAGTCCCTCTCTTTAAATATGAACAAGATTCAGTATGTATAAAATTCTTTGTTATTAATAATGGGCATTTGATTCTTTTCCTCATCGTTAATTATCCCGTCTATATACTTATAAGGTAATTGCAGTAATCATAAATATTTGTTATCAGTGAATGAAGCATTTTCTTAACATCTTAATTTATAGAAATAACAGCCAAGCATAAAGTGCTTAAAAACATGAAATTTAACAAGGAAAAACCTTTCATCAGTTTTTTAAATGATTATTTATTTTTTATCTGAATGAAAAATATGTGGAATGTTTTGGCAAGTTCTTTTTCACCCTATTTCAGCTACGATTTCATATAGTGACTTCCTATAACATTTTTAGAAATTAATTTCAACGAACAACAACAAATGCAATATTCAAACAATAACAAATGAACGCTAACGAACGACAAAAAATGCAGTGATTAAAGAAATAAAGAATACTACTAGCAATGACAAATTTACTAAACCTACCCTACCTCTACAGTGCTAAACCGAAAGGAAAACAAACTTTAACTACTCAAAAACGAAATCTAAATTCCTAAACCCATCAATTACGAAATTAAAGATTAACTAAATAGAGACACTAGCTTCCACAAAGAATCTAACCTAAGCCAACACACTACCTTAAGCAAGAAATTAATACGCTACAACCTATCTCTAACGTGATAAACCGAAACGAAAAAACTAACTTTAACTACTCAAAAAAGAATTTAAAAATCCCTAAAACTATTAATTAAGATACTAAAGATAATATAAAAATGAATAGAGAAGCTAGCTTCCAAAAATAACAAACGAAACCGAAAGATGCGTACGAACTCTCAACATGTTTCCGTTATCACCATCAACTCACTATCGGAGCTCTACTTCCAAAATCCACCGCTAGTTGGCGTCTCTCTTATTTGGAGTCTCGTATAGACGTTACACAAGTCAACAATGGTCAAACGCATGCAACGAGCACATAAAGAATCTTTTGATGAATACAAGCAGTTGTGTGCAGAGAAAAAGGAAAAGTTGTGCAAGATTCAGGGAAAACTTAACGTCATTCCTGAAATCTTCAGATAATACACCAGGTACGTAAATATAAAATTTGATGGTTGCTGGCTAGAGGTGAATTCAAATAGGAAACCAGACAGCACAGTCCCAGATATACACATGGTCGATATCTCATCAATCGTGTATCCTCAGAATTACAGTTGTATAAGTCGTGTAAATCTGGACGAGAAGTCACCTGCATGACTAAGGAAGGAGAGTATGAAGAACTCGAGTTTTCTGATGATGACTGGAATAAAACTGAGAGTGCTGGGGGTTCCCCCTACTCAGGTGTCAGTAGAAAGGCTCTTTTCTGGCCTCAAGTTCATACTGAATCCATTACGCTCCAATTTATCAAAAGAAAAAGTCGATATTATGATGTTAAGAACACACGCAATTTTTGCTCGTAAAGATTAAATTAACAAAAATGCTTTCATAATAATTATAAAAGATATTTATTATTATCTTATTTTATTTAGTCAGTGTATCTGTATGTCTATGTAGCCGTAGAAATCTTGCATATCACCAACTGGTACACACACATTATAACAGTGGAGATGATAGATAAAAATAATAAAAAGAGAAAAAGTGACTCAGAAATTTAACAAAACGAAACGTTTCCTTGGCATGGCCCCCTTCTTCAGTCAATAAAGAAATCAGTAATGAAAAAAGAAAAAGATAAGAAATTAAGAGTCATAGTATGAGAGGGGAGAAAATGGCTGGGGCGTGAGGGAGGGGGGAAGGAGTGAGACAGAGTCCATGGCGGGGAATAGGTGTGGTAGAGTATTACAATGTAGTTGAAGAGTTTAATGAGCAATATTAAGATGGGGAAATAAAAGCTTTACTATCCAAATACAATCCAATTCTTTTGTCCTCACCTCGATGCAGCTGGCAGTGGGGTGAAGGGAGGAAAGAACAAGCACGGAAAAACAAGAATGAAACCATTCTACGGAAACGTTTCGTTTTATTAAATTTGTGACACTTTTTTTAATCTTTTTATTATTTTTATGTGATCACCACTATTATAATGTGTATGTAAACTATGTATATATATATATATACACACATATAATGAAAACCTTGGTCCGGGACCACGGGTCCGCGAAAAATTTTTGAGGACCATGGTTCGGGACCACAGGTCCGCAAAAAATTTGAGAGGACCATGGTCCGCAAAAATTTTTCCTTGTTATCTTCCAAATTATGTGTTCAGTTGTTCACTGGAGCACACCCAGCACATGGTGGTCAGCCAGGAAATTACTAGGTAGGCATTACATTTAAATTTCTTTCTCCTAAGAAATTTTGGAATAATGCATTATTTTTTTAAATGACTGGTTAACTGGATTTCTGGGTAAGTGGAATCTGTATAAAAGGTTCTATACTGTATAATAAAATAATTTAGTAATAGAAATCATTTTTGTTTACACAATATTTTAAATTATTGTGTGTATGGATTTTATATTTTACTAGCATAAGTGCCCGTTGAATTTTAACGGGTTTAATGATTCTAAATTTTCGTCAATACAACGTAAAATTGGCAAGAATAAAATTGTGCACTGTTTTAACCATCGAATATTTCTATATTATGTCTGTTTTAATTAATTAACTAAATCTCACAGGAATTCCTTGTGAATAAAATAGTACCTTTCTTTCTACTAAACTAGCCACTGTTATTAATTTTAAATTGATTATAGCATTAGGATTTCAATTTCATTAAATAACCAGAATTCCAGTTCCAAAAAATTGGTTCAATCTTCAATTGCCTCTGATAATACTTTAAATAGATTTTGGAATATAATGTACCTCAATATCGTTTATTGTCTGGTCAGCACTCTTGCCTTCTCATTTTCCCAAACAACCACTTTCCCCAGTTTTAAATGGATTTCAGACTTAGAAGAGAACTTGATTCAATTCGGTTAAAATAACCACATAACAAACTTCTTATTCCAAAGAAAATCCTTTTATAATATGCAATGTTAACCTAGAATTCATTCATTCTGAAAATTGAATAAAAGTACCATGTAGGTAGATATATTTCTTTCAACTAAAATAGTCACTCTTAACAGATTTTAATGGATTAATGCTTTAGCATTTCAAATTCATGAAATAAGCAGAATTCCGCTAACAAAAAAATTTGTTCAATCTTCAATTGCCTCTGACAATACTTTAAATAGATTTTGGAATAAAATGTACCTTA
The DNA here is from genome assembly GCA_036926305.1 of Uropetala carovei. NCBI lineage: Eukaryota > Metazoa > Arthropoda > Insecta > Odonata > Petaluridae > Uropetala > Uropetala carovei. The sequence goes on from JAXCHB010000149.1 coordinate 4,778,275, forward strand.
ATATCATTTAACGTCCACTCACCACTCTGGACTTCTCAGTTTCCGAAACAACAACTTTCAATAGTTTTAAATTGATTTTTGCTTTGAAATACACTTGAGTCAATTCAGTACAACTTCCGCTTTACATACTGTAAATTCCAAAGTAACTCCTTTTATAATAGGCAATGCTAGCCTAAAATTAATTCATTCTGTAAAGTGATTAAATAAAGTTCATTCTTTAAAATATAATAGCCACTGTTATTAGATTTAAATGGATTATAAGCCTTAGAACTTACTCTGTATTAAATAAGCACCAAAATTCCTTTTATAAAAACAAATCAATTCATTAAAAGATCCACTGTTGTTTCTTCGAAAATTGCCTGTTAACAGTTTTAAATGTCCTTTTAATTTTAATTGAATTTTAATTTATATTCGTTTCCAAACTTCGGCCATTGTTAAGAAATTAATTCGAGGAATAACAATATAAATTCGTAAGCACGTATGGTTTACAGAGAATTTAATTAAAGAATGCTTTTTATTTCCAATTTTTCTAAAATGACACTGTTGTTACTTAAAATTTTTTATATTTACGTTAATATACTTATTTTCCACAAAACACGCCAATCTCTCCCCTTCCTTCCTCTCTCTCTCGTATTGAAGCTAACAATGATAATGGTTGACATAGCAACATCACGTTAAGATGGCGAGATTTTCACAAAATATGCAAATTAAACGTTTAACATGGAATATTTCGAACTGTGGGCGAAAAAAGACGAACAGAATAAGAAACTTTATAACTTTTCTTGAAAATGGTTCAAATCCGAAGGTCGTCTGTTAATTTCTTCCAATTTTAATTTCCATATGAATAAAAGCCTGCACGTCGAAAAATCGCGTTTTACATGTAATGTAATGGGATGTGGAAATGCCTCTCTTGGAGACGAACCAAGGAATTTTTTTGCCATTTAAATTCGTCATCACCTGAAAAAGTGTTAATTAAGCATCCCTACCAAATTTCGAGTTTCTATCATTATTATTTCTCGAGTTATTAGCGTTTGCATGGTGTGATCAACCAACCAACAAACGGATGACGGCTATTATTATATAGAATTTTCTTTCCATTTTTCCTAAGTTTTTGCTTAAGACATTCACACAATAAGGTGTATGAAAAAGGTGAAAGGAATAGAGCAGGGGCGGATTAACTAATTTACTGCCCTTAGCAACTATAAACTGCCCCTGTACCTATATGGAAGTTTTTCCTTTTTTTAAACAAAACATTTTTTATACCATTTACATTCTATAATTCATTTTATTTGCAATTCAACATAGTTTAGTATAGTTATTAAGTATTAAGTTACATATTTTTTAAATGCCAGTCCTAGAAATTTGTCGCCCTGAGAATGTACCTAAAGTGCCTATCCGTAAATATGGCCGTGTATGGGAATATTAAATTTGTTTATGTCAGTGGTTCCTAAAATGGAGGCCACGACCCATTGGGGTTTGTGTAAGGTTCTAAGAGGGGTTGTGAAGGCTGAATGTTTTTGTTTTATTCTTTTAAAATTATTTGTTTGGATATATTTAGAATAAAAGTCATTTTTGCATAATTCAAATAAGTAGATGAATTATTTTGAAATTAGCACTACATTTTAAATTTTTTCATCAACGGAAAGGGGGTTGCGATAAGATCAGCAGCCTTTAGAGGGGGCCCCAGATGAATAAAGTTTCGTAACTGCTGTGTTAGGTAACAACTTACATAAACATACATTGACATAATTTTACATTGCTTATATATCTACTTTTTTAAGCATTAAATTACAAATTCTTGTCATTATATAACAGATAATTCAGCTCAAAACCACTCTTGAGGGCAAGGAGGCAAACTGGAGGAGGGACCTAGAAAAAACCCAAGCCAATTCTGACCGTGACATTTTAGATCTCCGCAGGAAGTTGGACAAATTAGACATGTCGTATCAGGACCAGATAGAAAATATGGCAGCCAAACATCAAAGAGAACTTGGTAATTAAAGTTCACTTATGCTAAATTTGCTTGAACTAAGTGTAATGAATAAATATAGTAGAGTTAGAAACTTAAGGGTTCATGTGTCTATTAAAATTAACTTGAAGTTATATCTAGTAATATTACATCCTCCAGTATCATTAGACAGCAGAATGTCTTTAATTTTTTTTATAAAAATATTTCAAAGGAAATAACTTTCATTGTACATGTATAGGTAAAAATATGTGGAATGAAAATTGAAAAATCAGTCATTTAACCCTCACCCACAGATAGTATAGTAAGCAGGGCTAGCTTGATGAACGTGCCAACGGTGCGACTGCACTGGGCCCCGCACTTACAGAGACTCTGAGCTCTCTAAAAAATATCTCTTCTACTCATCAAGTACACACATTTAAAAAAGCCAGAAAAATGTTGAACACTTATAGTGAGACAGATTGCCTTATTAAAATTCACAAATCAAATGTTTTTAAGCATAAGAGGCCCGGTGCATTCACTTTGCACATAGGCCTGAGATTTTCCTGGCTGGCCCTGATAGCAAGCATGGTTTACTTCTCATCCTCTTCCTAAAGATTGTATACTTGCAGATTGATTACATTTTATTTATTCATATTTTCCTAATTAGGTAAATATAATATTATTTAAAAAAATATTATATTAGTTTCATGGGTCGACCCTAAAAGTTTTTTTTAATCCATTAAGAAAATAAAAAGATAATTTTTAAAGAAATGTAGGTTTTGACTCCAGCCTACTATAAAAATAAATATGTTATATATTAGAGATTAATTCTGGGAGATTTCCACCTTAGGAGGAGTCAATTCCTGAAGATTTTTCTTGTGTCAAAAAACAACATATCATATAAATAAAAGACAATGTGTTTGTGTTTTAACGCTGTAACTCCAAAACCAATAAACCTAGAAAGCTGAAACTTGCCATGTGTACGTAGGGAAACCTGAGGGTGTGCACCTCAGGCTTATTTTTTTAAAATTTTTGGCTTGGAAAGGGTCAAAAAATTATAGAAATTGTCATGAAAACTAAAGAACTGAAACTTCACATCAGGAACGAGTGCAGCATATTTTTCATTTGCATTTTAAAATTACTTAGAATCATCATACTATATTAGGAGTTGGATGAAAGAACACTTAAAAGAATAAAAATTCATTTTCTTGATGTTGTTTTTTAAATATGCATTGAATCTCTTCATAAATTGGTTTTGGACACGAAAATTTAACGTTTTGTTAAGTGAAAATTTATCGTTGCTATGGAACTGTATTGTTGTTAAACAGGATTGTTGCTAATTGGATTTGAGACATCGTCAAAAAATTTCTCTTCCCATCGCCCCCTTGGAGATATCCACTGTAGCTAATCTCTTGTGGCATAATAACAACAAAAAATAGTCTATAGTACTTTTTCCATAATCATTGAGCACGCTCAAACTCTTAAGACATAGAAACACCAAATTCGTTATGATTCTTACTTACGTCTTAAGTGTACGGGCAAGGTTTGGACAACTGGGATTAGTCAGTGCTGGCAATATAGGAGATTTACATTTACCCATAATCATTATGCACGGCCAAACTATAAGACCTAGAACAACCAAATTTAGTACAGTTCTTCCTTACATCTTAACTTAGTGAATGGCAAAGGAGAGCTATTAGCCCAGCTACAGCTGCCAGAGAAAGGAAGAGGAGCCAGAGATCAAAGAAAGAGTATCGTAGGAAAGAGAGAGAGAAAGAGATGCGGAAACTCATATGATTGCCCATGTAGATGAGGAGCAGAGAGTACAAGAAAGACAAAGAAATAGGGAAACACGTCAAATGAATAGGGAACAAAGAAGATCTAACCTAGGGCCGAACTATTTAGATTATTTGCAAGCGTAGCTGCAGCGGGCTGCTAGTACGTAATTAAAAAAATCGGTACAACATACATTGTACAAACTTTCTCATATATAGGTACTAATGCGTTGTTTAGTTATCTTTAGAAAATGAAAATCGTATGAGCCTGTTTTTAAAAAATCAATTTTTGTTGATGTTGCCCAAGAATAAACTAGCCTTATATTCATTCATTGAGAAAAATGAAATATGTAGTATTATTGTAGATGTATACTCAAGTAACTGTACGAAATTTGATCAAAATCGTTATAGCCGTTTTTGAGAAAATCGAATTGTTGTTAAAATTGCCTAGAATAAACTAGCCTTATATTCATTTTTTGATAAATACGAATTGCCGTATATACTCGTGTATATGCCAACTCCATGTATAGTATGACCCCTGAATTTTTGGTGAACAAACCTGATTTTTTCATATATCCGCAGTCGCCACTCTAAACGTTATAAAACGAGGCACGAGTGGGCGTAAGCATAGTCACGTGCCGTTTGGATCACTTCCCATTGGTCCAATACTAGCTACGTAAACAGCCCCTCCCCTCTTCCCCCCCCCTCCCCACCCTTCCCGTCATACAGACCGCTTTTCTTAGGGACAGGGAATTTTCCGTAAACCAAATGGAGTTTAATTTATTCCATAAATTTCACGCTATGATCCTCCAATTTTTTTTAAGTTCTGAGAACAATTTACCCCATCAAATGTTTGAGCGGGAATTATTCAAAGAACCAAAAGAAAATTAAGGAATTATAACGTCAAATTTATGAACAAATGAAACTCCATTTGGTTACCTGAAAACTTCCTGTACCTTTATAAGGATGTGGGGAATTGGTGCACACTTCTTAAGGAAAAGAACATATATTCCTTTACAAATTTATTGAAACACAATGAAGGCAAATTTACAAAATATAACAATAATAATAGTAATGACAATAATAATAACAGTTGTATTCAGTAGTCCTTCGATCTGTATAAACAGATATAAGACAAGTCAAGTTTGACTTTGTACAAACAAGAATGGATATCTCATAAGAGCTTCCCTATTAGCACATCACAAGCAAAAACAATAATTTCTAAACATTATTGGCATATTAAAAGTGCATACATTCAAAGGCAGGGTCGGCCTTCTAGGGTATACATCCGCTGTCTCCATAGAGAACAATGAATGATTGCTCTAAACATTATTCTCCTCAACAATAATTATCAGAAATTACACTTTTCAATAATCTTAAAACATTTCCAATTTTCTTCATCAGAAGAATAATAGATAAACAGAATTGTTAGCTGTTTCTATGGATAAAACACATGACAATACCCAATTAAAATAACCCTTGGCAGCAAATGAAAAGGAACTATAAAAATAGGAACAGTTAAGGCCCGCTCACACTAAGGAGAAACGCGGCGAAGCGAAGAGAAGCGCGCCTCCAAGAAAAATATTCTTACCGTAGAGTTAAATGGACCCGCTCACACTTAGGCGTGGCGAAGGGAGCGGAAGCGAGGAAAAGCGGAAAGAATTTCTTTGGGAGAATATTTCTTCGCTTCGTCTGACGTCACGAGGCGAACTTTTGTGCGATCGGCAGCCTTCGTGAAGGTTCGAGGGCATTCGTCATTTTTTCTTTTCATCTGGCAATCGCCAGCGGTCGCTGTGATGGGTATGCACGGGAGATCGGGAATCATCGTGAGGTTCGGGCGCATTCGTAAGTTTTCTTCCGCTTCCTTCTCTTAAGTGTGAGTCGGATGCTTCTTGTCGCCGCGCTTCGCTTCGCCGCGTTTCTCCCAAGTGTGAGCGGGCCTTTACATCTCTCAGATAGGAGGAAACAGCCTCACACATTTCATGTGAATATGCGTCCCTTGAAGGACTCAGATTTCGTCACTTGGGTTTTCATTTTATAAGCCCGATTGACTATCATAGGATCGCAGCAAACAAGCTACTGCCACTTATTCAAAGTCCTGGTTAGCTTGCAGAATAAATGGATAGGGATGCACAATGTATCAGTCATGGTCACAGTGCAAGGGCTGTAGATAGCCCACCCTACTAATTCTAACTTATCTTAACCTAACAGTGTATACAATTATAGAACTAAAGTAAACTATACTATATAAACAATACACTATACTACAATAAAACAACACAACAATTTACTTAACTACAAGCACTATGGCCCTCGTTTTCTTTTTGCAAAGCTCTCTTGTGCCCTCCGATGAAAATGTCTCAGGCAAATTCTTTTATTGTTATACAGTTTCATTCGGTCCATGTAGAGTAGGTTCGGATCTCCAGCCAGCTTTACCCAAACATCAAATCGCTGATGTGGGTCCGAAGTGAGATGAGGGAACCTGGATCATTTATAAAATATAAAGACTTAAGTTATGGGTCATTGTCTTCATAAAATTTGAATGTATTAGCAATACCCATTTTTGTAGCTCTTTCAAATTCTTTTTTAAAATGCCTACATACTTGAATCTGTCTCTGCAATATATTCTAAATATTAAACTCCATACGTTGACATACATCCCCAAGCCATTACAGAACCACCCCTATACTTGACTGTGGAACGCAAATTTCAAACATTTCACTCAGTATTTGCCTTACTCCACACCATTACCCTCCCGTCGGATCCAAAAATGTTGAACTTACTTTCGTCTGTAAAGATTATGTCATACCACAAGCAAAACAAACAATGTATACAAATACTTTTGTGACAATGAAATCGTTTAATTCATTATATTTAGGCGTAATTTATCAGAAACACATGATTATTGGAGTTCCTTCCCATATTTATTGCGTTACTTTGAGTTTTACTTTCACACATTCTATAGAACATGAATATACATTGTATACTTTTTCATAAAATCGAGTAATCTCCATAAATGTTTCAACGTACGACTACTTTTGACAGCCACTGCATAAAAATTACATGTACATATATGCAATTACGATGCCTCAATGAGAATCGTTGCTACATTCATACTAATATGGAAGAAGTAGGCTTGCTAGATGAAAATTTCGAACGAATAAGTACATACATACGAGGGATTTTATATAACAAAAAGTATTAATTTTGCTAAAAGATTATATTTGACTTTTGTCAAAGAACTTACCTAACTCGATTAATAAACTTTTCGCCGCAATTGAGGACACAGCACCTCGGGCTCACCTTGATCACTTCCAATGGCTTCCAATTTACAACGAAAACGGTGAAAACGTGAATATAATTTGAATCGCGACGTCAACGAACCACGTGACATTTGGATCGCTTCCCATTGGCTCCTCAGACGGTCCTCACGCAGCTATATCAGTGCGGCCCCTGTGCATATATCTCGTTTATAGTACGACCCATGCCTGTGCAACTTACTAGTACGGGAAAAAGGTTCAGGTTACGACTGGCTGCATTCATAGACGGCACCACCGTCGCACCAAGCGCGCGCGTTTAAAATGCCGTTTTTTTTATTCCTCGTAAAATGATTAATATAAATGATCGCAAAATTTTAAATATGAAATTGAAAAAAAAAACAAAATTATTGTACGTTATTGATATTTATTTAAGCTTCGTTAGATGTACACATAAGTAAATGCCATATTTTTAAGTAAAAACAGTTATAACCGTAGCATTTCAGCAGAGATTGCGAAAAGGTTTTTGCAAACATCACAAATTATTTGCCGATATTCACTTAGAAAGAAGGCACAGTTACATTACAAAGTAGTACCAGATGAAAACAAACAGTTGCCAAATCTCAATTCCAACATTAGCAATTCAACAGAGATAACACGGAAAAGTAAATAAAAATGTGGAAATGAATCAACTGGTATTACACAAACAGAAAAAGTGAGACTACTATCGGTTCCAAAAGTATGTATACCCGAGTTTGAGGCTAAGTAGATTGATAACGGCCAGCCAGATTATAATGTATTTTACACAGAATTTAGCTTGTTTCAATCTGCGTTGAACCATCATAAAGTGATATTTTTAAGATTTTTTTATAATTGTGATTTTGACGTGAGAACAAAAAAAGTGCCCTATTTTCGGCCCTCAAGACCCGATACCTAACTTTAGTGCCTTCTAAAACCAAAACGGATAGTACGATTCTTATCAAATTTTAAAGAAATATAGAACATACATATCTAAATGACCATGTAAACTTTCAAATCCGTATCTTTGTTTGATGAAGAGCTGTTATTAAGTTTGTAAAGTAACTTTTTCTCCGCAACCAGAGGTCCGAGAAAGACGTGCGTCATGCCGTCGTCTTTGTCTCAGCGCTGTTAGTATGATCGCCATATTGTCTTAACTGTCAGTAGCGTTATTTATTCCATGTCGATTTTTATTTGAGTTTCATTTTAAGAAGCAGTTAATGCTGCGGTGGGCGGGTGGGAACGCCTTCCTGGTGTCACTTTCACCGTGGTCACAGCGCACAATGTTGCCATTTATAATCGGGTTTGTCATGCGGTTGTCGACATTGAGTGACTCATGTACCCTCCAGTTCATTAGTGACTCATGTACCCTTAAGTATCGAATATGTAGCCACTCATTCCTGCTTTACGTGCTGTTGGGTTCACGTCAATTGAAGATGTCTCCCAGATAACGGTTTTCTGGAGGTGAAATCGCGATGATCCTGAATGCGATTTGTTTTTTTAAACAGGAAGGTGAAAAGTGCCGTGATAAGCACTATCCCATATATAAATATGTATCGGAGTGTCTTGGAATTTCTTATATCTCGGTGAAGAAAATTGGAGCTGCGAATAGGGAAAACGTGGGGGCTGAATTACCTGTGGCTGCCAAGAGACATTGTTTAAGGTATGGGTGTCCTAAAATAGAAATAGACTACTTTACCCTTGGAGTTATTCGCAGGCACATTCACGATTTTTACATGAAGAAACTATTCCCAACCATTGAAAAATTGAAGCAAAAACTGGTAGGAAGCATGAGTGATTTTCCTGAAATGTCCATTAGTACACTCCGTAGAATAGTAAAAAATTTAGGATTTCGTTTCAAAAAAATGAACAGGAAGCCAGTTTTAATGGAATCAGTAGCAGTCACGGCTTCTCGGCATAACGTTTTCAGGAGAATTCGGAACCTACGATCCAAAGGATACAAAATTTATTATACTGACGAGACTTGGTGTGGCCAAAATCACACAATGACATATGGCTGGCAAGAGAACATAGTCGAGACACTCGAGTGTGACTTTAACAATTATGACCTCTATCGTATGCACCTACAGGAGATTTTTGGCTGGCGAGGTGGCTTCAAAACTCCGTCTGGGGCTGGAAAACGTGTAATTATTTTACACATAGGAAGTGAGGATGGATTTTTAGGGGGAGCTGAACTCTGTTTTGTTGGCCAGAAGGGAAGTTCCGACTACCACAAGGAAATGAATGCCCAGCATTTCGAGGAATGGTTCCGAAATGTTTTGAATCTCCTACCACATAAGTCAGCAGTTGTCATAGATCAAGCACCATATCATACAATGATAGATCCTGCCACGAAAAACCCATCAATGGCTTGGAAAAAAGCGGAGATTACTGCCTGGTTGGAAAGAAAAAATATTCCAATCCCACCCGACTCAACAAATTTTGAAAGCTTGACCAAGGCGGCTCTTATAAACCATGCAAGACCTTACTTTAAAACTCCGCAGAGGAAGCTTGATGTTATTACAAAAGAAATACGACCTGATGTGGAGCTTATTTGGATGCCCGTTGCCCACTGCGAGTTAAATGCAATAGAATTAATATGGGCATATGTAAAAAATAAGGTAGCTAAAGTGAATATAGTGAATGCTGCTGAAAAAGGAAACAGTGTGAACGTGACGTGTGACCTTTGTAAAGAAGCATTGCGGTCGGTCACCCCGGAATTATGGAAGAAATGCATTCAACATGCCCAAAAAATTGAAAACAATTATTGGGAAAAAGATCACCTCACGGAAGACATTCATGAAATGCAGCCCATTATTGTGAATCTACAGAGTTCTGACTCATCTGGTGACAGCTACTCGGATTCGGAACTTGATGGCGATACATCTGATTTTAATGAATGAGACTTACATATGCATTCAGTCCTATTTCGGTGTGGAGAAAAGTTAATAAAATTATAAAAAATTTTAAAAACAAAAAAATCATAAATGAAAATAAAAAAATAAAAAATACAGAAATATAGAATCACATTTTTAAAGCTGCCAATGGAGGTCCAAAGCCCTCATAAGAAAAGCACGATAGTAGCAATGTGGATAATACATTAAAATAATATTGTTTTTGTTCGTTACATCATATTATTAGGATGGCAACAGCTCCAACATCGCGCGCTGCGACCACGGTGAAAGTGACACCAGGAAGGCGTTCCCACCCGTCCGCCGCAGCATTAACTGCTTCTTAAAATGAAACTCAAATAAAAATCGACATGGAATAAATAACGCTACTGACAGTTAAGACAATATGGCGATCATACTAACAGCGCTGAGACAAAGACGACGGCATGACGCACGTCTTTCTCGGACCTCTGGTTGCGGAGAAAAAGTTACTTTACAAACTTAATAACAGCTCTTCATCAAACAAAGATACGGATTTGAAAGTTTACATGGTCATTTAGATATGTATGTTCTATATTTCTTTAAAATTTGATAAGAATCGTACTATCCGTTTTGGTTTTAGAAGGCACTAAAGTTAGGTATCGGGTCTTGAGGGCCGAAAATAGGGCACTTTTTTTGTTCTCACGTCAAAATCACAATTATAAAAAAATCTTAAAAATATCACTTTATGATGGTTCAACGCAGATTGAAACAAGCTAAATTCTGTGTAAAATACATTATAATCTGGCTGGCCGTTATCAATCTACTTAGCCTCAAACTCGGGTATACATACTTTTGGAACCGATAGTAAGTATAAAAATTTTTAACATATACTAAGTAGCATAGTCAATACTGTAAACCATGAAAATATGAAATTGAACAGACATAAAATTTATGTATATGAACATAATGAACAATGAATTAACAAGAAAGATGTATGCAGGTACGTATGCATGTATGTACATACTAAAACATAAAAGGTTGCACATTATCTGAATTGTCAGTTCATGCCACAAAATGCATAAAGAATCATACCTTCTCTCAAAGCTAATGAGAGCATTGATATTAGACAGATAATTTGAAATCACAAGAAGTGTAAAAGTATGTACATACTGCAACATCTCAAATGTGTTAGTTCATACAAGCATATAAACAGTGACATCCTTCACATGACATATACACAAGTTCATAATATCATACCAAGATAACCAAAGAGTATAAAAAATGAACATATATGCACAAAGCAGTACATACAACACATGAGAACCATGGAAATATGAACTCTAAGAGGCATGACGTAATACTTGTTCCCAAAGCTAATAAGGGCATTGATATTAGATAATTTTAAATCACAAGAAGTGAAAATATGTGTACATACAGCAATATAAAAGGAAGGAAGGAATAAAAATACAAAAATATTTCCCAGTGGAAATTATAAATGCTAATTAAACACAGTATGACAATTAGCAGGAATAAATGCATTTTAGGAACTACTGTCATATTTGGAGTTAAATTAATGCATTGAAACATATCACATTTGTTTGAACATGGAATATTGTTTCTTGTTATCTCATATAAGGATGTTGCAAATGTCAATATACATATTACCTGCCGTTTGTATTCTATCATATGCTGTGAAAGTTTCTATTAACCCTCCGTCGGGCGCAATAGCTGCTGGAACACGATCGGGCGCAATGTATCTCACAGATAATTATTACTTTTTGTTTCTTTTGAGGCTAATAAATGATCACATTCAAATAATAATAACTCATGAGGAGACAGACGTCGCCTGCCCCACTGCTGAGAGATCAACAATGTTGCACCCTCCATATCTCACAGATATATTGCGCCCGACGGAGGGTTAAATTAAAGATAGTTTCTCACAGTTCGAGGGGTTAATATTCAGTGCAAAGAGACTAGAAGAATCGACATAGTTATTTAAAAATAAATACGAAACGAATGATATCATTCCTACGTCCTAAAGAGTAAGGAACGAATCTCCAAGAGCATACAATAATTCACAATGAAGCTGAAACCATGAAATTTATAATTTACAGAACGTAATAATTTATGCAGTAACTTTTCCACTCGATTTAATTGACGAAACTTCTGTATATTTCGAACAAACCACCAATACATATTCAGTCAATGCAGAGACCAATGACACATATATGTTTGCCTTACAAATCCCTTCATTTAGTTAAACGTAATTCCTCAAAGCGGTGTGAATAAATAAAATTCTAAATTTCGCTTATAAATGAAGATATTCGCTCGGAAAACAACCGATGTAGCTATGTACTCATAAACTACACAACTTGCAGAAACACTTCAGCATTCACAGGTAAAATATTCATTACTATAAATTAACTTACACTTTTTCAGTCCTCGGGAAATTAAAAAATTTTATCTATCGCACACATCACAGCCATTAACGGCGCACACATTCTTTCTGCCTCTCAATATCCCACCACGTTCCGCCACGATCAGACATCGACTGTCAGGAGCAGACCTCTGAAACCCTTAGAAACGGCTGTTACGAAGTTTAGCGGAAGGGGATAACCAGATGGCAATAGCGTCGCTCTTAGCGTGACGTCATACAGCGGCTTTCTCAAATCTGTTTAAGCATCAGATTTGAACATCGAAGGTTCATTTTGTATCAAAATCACTATTACAGGAATTTCATGAATTTAAACTTATACGATATATGGGATGAAGCATTGAAACAATCTATATATATATATAACGCTTAGGTATGTATGCTTTGTTGATTACCGTTACCAAGTAACCATTTATTACCCCATAAGCATTGGAATCGGTGCAAGGCATTTTTAATTTCTTTTTAAAATTACTTAAAATTATTATACGAAGTCCGGACTTGAAGTATTAAACGGAAAAATGAGTGAAAATAATTATTTTTGAAAACAATACGAATTCATGCTGAATTTGCTTAAATATTTTAACTGCATAAGAACGAGAAGTTTTGAAATTTATAATGGGAAATTTTATTTTTTAGTTTTGTAATAATTCTCCAGAGACGATCATTAGAGTCAATGAAATATACACAAAAATAAATCCGAGGGAATTCATTATAAACAATGGAAATATGAATAAATTTATTTATTTAAAATTTTGGTGAAATCACATATACAAATATCTTGCACACGCTTTTAGGTTCACAGGAGGTAAAAATCATAACATTCACATAATGTAGAAATTTTATCAATACCAAGCAAAAATTTTATCTTTTAATATACAATGCATTCAATGGAAATATGAATATATTTATTTAAACGTTCGATCAAATCACATATACAAATATCTTGCACACGCTTTTAGGTTCACAGAAGGTAAAACTCATAACATTTACATAATATAGAATTTTTATTAATACCAAGCAAAAATTTTATAACTTTTAATATACAATGCATTATTAGATTACATTCATTAGTTTTCAGAAACTTTAATAAAAATTTACTTTACGAGCTTGAACACTTTCCAGTTTAAATTATAGAAACTTAGAATTTTTTTAATAAAGTGATGATTTTTGTCTGTAACACTGACGAAGGAAGGGATATTTACATTAAAATATTTTTTATTTGCCTAACTTAAAAGAAAAATATGCAGGAACTATATATCCCAATAAACACACACACATGCCTTTTTACAAAAGTAATATAATTGAAAAAACTTATTTCATCTAAAGTTTCCCTAAACTTGGAAACACACCTTATTTACATAGCTAAATATGGGTACAAACATGGTACCAGGAAGAGAGTTCCTCTTATTTTTTCACACAATGATACTAAAACTCTATCCCACACATATTTTACAAAAGTAATGAAATTGAAAAAGTAATTATTTTATCTAAAAGTTACCTAAACTTGGAACACACATCTAAATTACACATTTACATAGCAAAATATTTTAACAAACATGGTACCAGGAAGAGTCCTCTTAATTTATGCACGAAGATACAGCAGCATATTTTGTGCATGCAGTGCACAATACAGAACATGCAAAAACAGACAAAATTTTACATTTACAAAATGCAGTTTACTTTCCATGAAATTTAAGAAATCATGGGTGGGGACAAAGTGGTACTACACTTGAAGAACAAGTATATTTTGTTCTTTTTTCTGCTTTCCTGGAGCAGCATAGGCGACATCTTCTCCAACTGCCACCTTGATAGGAAGATGCTTGACTACTTCACTGTATTCCGATCATAACACATTAGAAATGTAAAGTTACACAAGAAAAATATAAATTTTGCTTACCTTACTCATCAAATAAAGCATTGTAACATTCAATGATTTCCTTGAAGAAAACAAATGCAAACTTGAAGAAGAAATTCAGAGCAACATTGTAGATCATCTTCGCAATTTATACACCAACATCAGGAAGTATTTTCCAAACATCAATGACAACAATGTATTCGAATTCCATTCAATATAACCGAGAAACCAGGATTATCTGCAGTAGATTATGAAAATTTAATCGAAATCACTTCAGATGTCCATTTAATACAAACATTTAAAGAAGTTTCTCTGATTACATTTTGGGGCAGCTTATATCATGAATATTCAGACTTATCAAGACGGGCAATTATAGAGTTATTACCATTCGCGAGCACGTACTTATGCGAAACTGGGTTCTCGAAATACACAACAACAAAAACAAAATACAGAAATCGACTACATGCCGTTCATATAAACGATTTTTATCTTTAAATATATGAAAATAGACGAAATGTTGATCACATGACCTATCTTTATTATTATCTGTACTTACTTGTGCTTTGATTTTCACCTTATAAACAAAATAACTGTTTGGGGTTCCGCAACTTCTCTTTCGAGTTGCAAGGGTTCCGTAGCAAAATTAAATTGGGAAACGCTGCCCTATAGAAATAATTCTGCGCACCAAGTTACCAACAAAGGAAATGATAATTGCAGGTAAGACATACATAAGTCTATGCATTGGAGTATGTCTAGGCTGGTTAAAGCATTTCAGACCATTTTCTGACCCCTTGAAAAATTTTAATGCAACAATTTTTTCGTAGATGAGCCAAATTTGTTAGAAGCTTCTATGACGATGGCCTCTAAATCACATACATAACGTGTAATTACTACCTATCTTCATAAAAATAGCAAATTGAAATATTTTAGATACCAAAGAAGGGAGTTTGACTACGAGGTTTATCGTAATCGTCGAAATCGAAAAATAGAAATTACTTACAACTTCCTGTCAATCGGGAAAGTAAAAAACTTGATGCCAGGACTTTCCCGTGTATTCCCGCAACCATCGACTGAACACCTTATAATAATCGGCATTTTTCCATAAAAATTTAAACCACAGCTAAAACAGAACCAGTTCACAAATTCTCACAAGATGTCCGCTTTAAAAGGTGAAAAAGATGACACGGCGTATACAGAGTTCCGTTCCTTTCCTTTCACCTTTTTATTCGACACTAGCGCCAGTAGGCTTAGGATTACCCTTCCGAACTTTTCCGTCACAATTTTTGGCCGAAGTTTCAGAGGGGTGGTCAGGAGTGTGCAACACCGTCATTTGTTTGAATGAAGTTACTTCTTTAGATGTCAGGTGTCACTAGTGTCGCTGAAATCAAGCGCGCGCGCCTTTTAAACGTCAGGTTTTCTAATCCTCGTAAAATGCTTAATATAATTGTTCGCAAAATTCTAAATAAAAATATGAAATTGAAAAAATAACAAAATTATTGTAGGTCAATAATATTGCTTTATTTAAGCTTCACTAGATGTACACATAACAAGTAAATGCCGTATGTTAAAGTGAAAAACCGTAGCACTTAAGCCGATTGCAAACTTGCTTTTGCAAAAATATCACAAATTATTTGCCGATACCGTTGCAGAAATATCAATGCAGTTCAAACAGTAGCATTTCATTTGATATTGCGAACGGGTCTTTGCAAACATCACAAATTACTAACAGAAATTCACTCAGAAAGAAGGCACAGTTACATCACAAATTACTATCTGATATTCAATCAGAATGAAGGCACAGTTACATCACAAATTACTACCTGATAAGAACGCACAGTTGCAGAAATCTCAGTGCAGTTCAAGCATTAGCATTTCAACAGAGATCACACAGGGAAAAGTCACAAAAACTGGAAATCCACAATGAGTCATCCACTGGTATTGCATACACAGGATAAACAGTGACACCCTTAACATGATATATATATATAGAGAGAGAGAGAGGGAGAGAAGATCATATCAAGGTAGTAAAATATACAAGTACAAAAAATAAAAGATATATGTATATATACAAATACAAAGCAATATATACAATATATCTAAATTAACAGAATATGTAATTCCACATAAAAGCAATAAAAGAAAGGTATATTGAACATAATGAAAAACAAATTAAAAAACAAAAGCATACACGTTAACTCTGAGAGGCATGATGTACTATTTGTGCTCAAGTACACAAAAGCTAATGAGCATTGATATTAAACTGATAACATTACATACTACAAAATACTTATAAAACTATAAATAATGAATAATAAAATTTACATATTTACAAACAAACATACCATATTCCTAAATATTCAATCACAAGAACATAAAATGTATATGCATACACTCGCTTGGCCCCACTATGGAACAAGGCCATCAGTTCAGTGCTCCGGCAGAACAACACCCATTTCAATCACCTGCACATAAATACATTCATCAATATGAATAATGATAGATTACCAGTAAAATAAAAAAATCCCTGAAGGGTTTATTACTCTTCCGAAAGAAATGGAAAACCATCTCATCTAGAAAGCATTGGAAGTTGTATCTTCGAACAAACAGTGGCATTATACTTCCACTCTAGGTTAGTTGTGAAATTTAATTTGTGATTCCTGTCACTGTTTAACATTATTAGCATAATTGCAAAGGTGCACTGGGTGTTATTTACAACATAATCACGAAATACAAAAGTGTCACACGGTGAGAACAATAAATGCAGAAAATAAACATTATAACAATTAGCAGGGTTAAATGCATTATAGGAACTGCTGTCATATTAGGAGTAAAGTGAATGCATCAAAATATATCACTTACATATATCACATCTGTCTGCACACGTAACTTTTAGTTTCTTTTCCTCACATAAGGATGTGTTGAAAAAGTCAATTCAGTCAATATAACTATTTGATGCCCTTTTGATTCTCTTTACTGACGCATTATAACCATAATTTGTGCTGTTAAAGTTTGTATTAAATGCACGATACTTTCTCACAGTTCGAGGAGGAAATGTTATTACGTGCTAAAAGGCTACAAGAATCAACACAGTTATTCAACAACACAAAAAGATTGTCTGCTTCTATTCTTGCGCTAAGGAGTATCTACGGAAAGAATCTCCAAGTGCATACAATAATTCACATCGAAGGTGAAACATGTAATTTAAAAAACGTAAGAATTTATGCTGTAAACTTTCCACTCGATTTAATTGACCAATCTTATATGACGACCAAGCCACCGATACAACAAATGACATATCAAAGCGAACTGGATAAATAACGTTCAAAATTGTCAGTTTTGCATTGAAAGGCAAGTATTCGTACAAAAAACATCAATTATAACTCCTAAAGCGACTTAAGAATTACATTCATAATTTGCGAAAACGCTTCAGCATTCACATGAAAATATTCATTGATATAAATTTACTTACAGTTCCTTCACCCTTGGGAAATGAAACAACCTAACGGAGGGATCGGCTGCCGAAAACATACACCCCAAAACAGAGCACAGGGAACCCTTTGTGCTTCGGATACCTCCATTCCCTCCATTTTCACAGTCTTTGGCGCTCTTTGCTAATAGCACTCTTATTTTTGAAAAATCCGTTGATTTCAGCGACACTAGTGACACCTGACATCATCTAAAGGAGTAACTTCATTCAAACAAATGACAGTGTTGCACACTCCTGTCGACTGTTAACGGCTTAACCACGAGACCCATCCCCTCCTCCACTTTCATTTTGAAGCGCTTCCAGTGACATCTAGCAATGCAGCCAAGCGTAACTTAAACCTGTAAAAATCCTTGAGTTGCCAGGGGCTGGTACGACCCCAGCTTTCCACCATGGTCGATATATTTCGTTTCGATAGCTCGATAGTTACGAGCGAGATATATCGAACGACCTTGATTTTCCATACCGCCACAGAATAGACCGTAAATGTCGTAAATAGTATTTTTTGAGAGTACACTAAAAATCGGATAAGTATCTTACTCATAAAACATTTAATAAAAAGTGATATGAATCATGATTGCACAAGATGAAATAAAATCGTTTCAATTCTAGTACTTTATTTATTTATACAATGATAATATCATTAGGAATTAACACTTTTATTTATTTATTAATATACGTATACATTAGAGTGGGCCGAAAAAAGGGAAAGATTTCAGATCGAAACGTAATAGTGCGGAAAAGTTGCCTTTGGTGGATAGAAGACGAGTGCAAATTTTTTTTTCAAATCGGTCAATATTAGACCCTCGCGCATCCCGTTATAAGTTTCGAAAATTTGAACATTTCTACCCTTATTTCTGTAATTTTTAAAAAGTATTCCTGACAGGAATTTATTGGTATATGGTGTCAATATATGATGTTTTGGCACTATATAAAAGGTCATTTTCAGTTGTTACGGACGGAACGTTCAGAACATAGCGTCTCCAACGAAAGGATACATTGGGCCTCCCCTCCACACTCCACTCCCTCCCACTGCCGAACGACAGGTTGCGACTTGTCAAAGAGCATCTCCGCGTCATTGTTAGTTCAGCGAGTGCGGGCGCAAGTTCTGTCTTGTCGCTCTCGATCATTCGTTCTTTCACTCTGCTTTCTTCGCTTTTCCTCTTGGTTTGGCTGATAGGCTAGGAGTCATCCATCAGGTTGGTTTACCAATTACCAGTCCTATTTTCTCTGTTGTTTAGTGGCATTGCTAATCCATGGAGGAGCCACGGAAGCATTTCAAAAGGAAGTCATTTGCCTGTCCTATATTTGGCCATCCAAAAGATTTGCCTTCATCTAAACTTCCATCATATGAGGAAGTTCTGCGATGTTGTTTAGAAGATTGGTTCAAGTTAGCCTTGGAGGCCAACTACACGGCAGTCAACTTTTCTGTTGTAGCTGGTGTGGTGGTCAAAAAAGTCAAAGATTTGTTTGATAAAGCATCTATTCCCACAGTTTATGAGCATAGAATTTTACAGATGATTAATGAATATCATAAAACAAACTACAATCTGAGAAAGTCATACAATAGGGACAAAGATAAACACAATTATTCGAGCAAGATGGAAAAATTCAAGCAGGAAGCTGCTAAACTTTTCAACGTAGCTGCTGCAAGTGCCCTATGACTCTGACTTATGCCTGTGAAAAAAGACCTGACAGTTGTAAAAGTAAATGCCCGATTTCCATGACATACGTCTGTGAGAAATCAAAGAAGATTCCTGTAATTGAACAGAGATTTATGTATGATCAAAGAAACCAAAGAATTGGCAGAATTGGTCAAGTAGATATGCAGGAAACTGAAAAACTTACCAATACAATTCTCAGGAATGAACG
Source organism: Uropetala carovei (assembly GCA_036926305.1). Classification (NCBI taxonomy): domain Eukaryota; kingdom Metazoa; phylum Arthropoda; class Insecta; order Odonata; family Petaluridae; genus Uropetala; species Uropetala carovei. Next base: position 4,797,791 of record JAXCHB010000149.1, read on the forward strand.
AGGGCTTGCTCGCTGTGCATCTGCCAGTTCAGAGTGTAACAGTAGGTCTCAAACACTGGATGACTCTAATGACATCGTTCCTTTTGATGATATCCACCCATCGTCAAATTTCAAAGAGGAATCCACCATACCAGAAATAGAAAGGGTACAGATAAAACGTACGTCCCACCAACACTATCTACTTCATCTTCAAATTCACAGATGAGGTTCGACTGCATTGTCTTCTGGGAGGGAGTGGAGTGTGGAGGGGAGGCCCAATGTATCCTTTCGTTGAAGACGCTATGTACTGAACGTTCCGTCCGTGACAACTGAAAATGACCTTTTAGTGCCAAAACATCATATATTTACACCATATAGCAAAATATTCCTGTCAGGAATAATTTTTAAAAATTACAGAAATAAGGGTAGAAATGTTCAAATTTTCGAAACTTATAACGCGATGCGCGAGGGTCAAATATTGACCGATTTGAAAAAAAAATTTTGCATTCGTCTTCTATTCACCAAAGGCAACTTTTCCGCACTATTACGTTTCGATCTGAAAACTTTTCCTTTTTTCGACCCACCGTAGTATACATGTCCCAGTGAGACTTGGCTCTTTTTAGGGGCAATACAATCACAATTGTGCACATCACAGTCAATATGTATTTACCAATATAAATTTATGGGAGCATTATAACGGCATTATTATATATGGTATAAGAATCTTTGACAAAATACAGGAATAAATTATTTAAATAAAAATAGTGCTGAATATTTATTTACTAAAAGCCATGAAAATCTTGTTCAACATCGTCTTCATTATCAAATAACATGTCCCAATCTTCCGCTTGAACTTGATCATTGTACAGGTCATCAGCATCTTCATCTATCATAGGATCACCAGCAACTTCTTCATCAATGTCATTGTTATTCCACAAGAAATCATCCTCTGTCCCATCAAGGGCACTGGAAATACCACATTTTTTTAAATGAACGCACCACAGTTTCCGGTCTGATATTTCCCCACGCCTGAACTACCCATTCACAAACAGTTTCTAGCATCGGAGCCCGAATGCATCCTCTCTTTGTAAACAGTTTTTCTCCTTCAATCATCCAGTTGTTCCAAAGGTCTCTCATAGCGTCTTTCAAAGGTTTGTTTAGACAGACATCAAGTGGTTGCACAATGCTGGTTAGACCTCCAGGAATCAATGCAATATCTGTGTTTTGGGATCTAACTTGTGCAACAACACTATCCATCAGATGGCATTTAAACACATCCCAGACCAGTAGACTTCTTTCTTTCCTCAGTGCCCCTGGTCGGGAACACCATACTTGTTTCACCCATATTTTCAAGCCTTGTTTATCCCATATTTTCAAGCCTTGTTTATCCCATATTTTCAAGCCTTGTTTATCCATCCAACCTTTCTCCTGAACATGCACAACTACTCCTTTAGGGAATTTCTGTTTTGGCAATTTCTTTCTCTTAACAATTACCATTGGCCTCAGCTTCATGCCATCAGCCATACATGTTAATACAAGAGTAAATCTTGTTTTTTCGTGACCAGTCGTTCTCAGTAGCACTGATTTTTCCCCCACTTTGTTCATTGTTTTGTTGACTGGCATGTCAAAATTCATTGGCGTTTCATCCATGCTTCCAATACACGTCAATGGATAGTTGTTCTCCTTTCTACGTTTCATTATAAGTTTCTGAAATGAAATTATTTTGCCATCCAATTCTGCGGGGAGGCGCTGTGAAATCTTGGTCTTCTGTCGCAAGACAAGATCATATGTTTTCACAAATCTGGTACACCAACCAGCACTGGCCTTGAAATCAGCAAAGTTCATTTTCCTTGCCTGTTTCTGGGCAAACAAAGATCTGAACTTGCCCACGAGAAACACTGTTTCCATTCTGCCAAGTTTCAGTGACAAATTTATTTACTTCATCATCCAACAGTGGCTACCTACTAGTCTTATCTCTATTCGCACATTTGTTCTTAGGCATTAGCATTAGCTGTGTAGACAGCTTCCTCCAGTTCCTAACATTTTTCTCCGTGGTACCAAGTTGTCTTGCAGCAGCACAATTGTTTGTCTTTTATGCATACTCAATCACTTTAAGCTTGAACTTAGCAGTATATTTATTCCTTTTTGAATCCATTTTTATAGACAATATGGGTTTACAGAAAGAAAATAAAGGCACACGGATGAAAAATATAAAGATTATAAAGAATTCAGATAAAACCCGTCTGGAAAAAATATATGAACATCTGGATTACGTTCCGCGTACGTAATGGTTCCACTCGCTCATCTACGTAATAGGTAGGGATAACGGATAAAAAGAAATTACTTTGTAATATTCCACAGTCTTTATTGTTTCTTCAGTCACATACCAACCGGTTTCCACTACAAAATCATTCTAATGGTATTACTAACCGACGTAACACGTTTAGAATGACTTTGTAGTGGAAACCGATCGGTGTGTGATTGAAGAAACAATAAAGACTGTTGAATATTACAAAGTAATTTCTTTTTTCCAAGATGTCGAAATTCCATAAAGTTACGCCGTCTGCAATACTTTTAGACCAACTCGCTCCAATCCATCCCTTGTAAAAAGATGCAAACAAAGATGTACATACATAAAATTCATGAAAGGAAGTGCCCGTAAATCTTCACTTATATCAAGTATTTGTGAATTTGAAGCTGTATATATGAAAAAGATTCTACTCTTCACGAAGCAACATAACAACGATAAAGGACCTCACTGTTAAGGTTAGCCTACCATTAGAATGCGTGCGGGTGGAATAACTTCACCAAAAATTCCCGTGAAGATACATGAATTTTAAATCCTCAAATGCATTACTCGTGTATAGTATGATCCCCAATTTTTGCAATAAAAATTTGGTCGTAAAAACTCATACTAGACACGAGTATATACGGTATACAGTATTATTGAAGACGTAAACTCAAGTAACTGTACCAAAGCCGTTTTTGAGAAAATCGGATTGTTGTTAAAAATGCATTGAATAAACTGCTCTTAATTATTGAGCAATGTCAACCATTTCTATGTATACTCTGCTCAGTATGATAAAATGCCTAAGTACGACATTTCATTCATTTTTGCTCTTAGCGTTTAGGCTCTAGAGCCAGTAACAGACAGACAGACGGCATTGCGAAAACCACTTTTTCGGATTCAGTGACACCTAAAACATATATTTCCATAAAAATCTCGAGGTCGAATTTTTTCGCGATAGCAATACTTTCTCGATATTTCGTATGAAGAAGTAAAAATAGACACGTGTCTTATATATAATTTTAAATATTTTTAGGATGCAATCCTCCTACACTTTTGTGCCCCTTCACATGTGAAAAGTTGCAAAATATAAGCTGGTATCACTGTTCAGGAGGTTTCTTTCTTTTTGACGACAGGGAAGTCCCGACGGGAAAGACAACCCTCAACTATAGACCCTTCCTATTCAGGATCATTACGGTATTGGCTCAGGTTTGACGTAGTTCAACCGCTTAAGCTTTGCGTTTTGTGTATCATTTATTATTGTTGGAGTTTCGCGAACTTTTTCAGGAATGCAAGCCCGAGAAAGACAATGTCTGCCTTATTTTGAAATTAGCTCCTGGTTTCATCTTTCAAAATGTTTTCAGGAACGTCATCCCAGCGAAAGACAAGGTCTGCCTGTATGTAGGTATAATTAAGTATGAAGATTTATTAAAAACTTGTACTAAATATTAATTCTTTTTTATAAATACATTTTCTATAGATCGTTTTTTGTTAGAAGCTCTTTGTGCTAAACATTGAAGACCAACTGAATACTTAACTTTTATTTAAATATAGGTCTTAAAAATATTTTTTCATTAATATTTTTTGTGCTGTATTTTCAGTTACTTTTATATGGCTGTTTTTGATATACTACCATCTCTAATGTACATAGTGTTAAAAATTTCAATATTAGCCATTTAAAAATTTTGAATACTTAAAAAGTAAATTTAGTATAAAGTAATCCAAGTTTTGATCTGTAATAATAATGATATAGCTCAGTAAGCCCAGAGATTGGAATCCAGCACACGGAATGAACTGCAATGCACCTGAACGCAGCTCTGGCTTGTCACGTGAGCCAATGATATATTTGCTTTTCGTCATACATTTAGAAGTACTGTCCCTTATAACGAGCACTACTGTAATATCCATTGAATTATCAACGGAAGAATTATAGATAGATAGATAGATTATTATTATTTTCATTTAAAATAATTAATATCACACTTTTACATATGAAATATTTTGTCATATACAACATTTCTAGTGAATATTCTGTTGTTGACGGACTATCTTTAGTTAAACTTAAAATAGTTGCCTCTCTTTCCCTCCCTCTCCCCCCTCTCCCCCTCTCACACCCTGTCTCCCTCTAACACCCTCTCTCCCTCTCACACCCTCTCTCCCTCTCACACCCTCTCTTTCCCTCCCTCCCCCTCTCCCCTCATTTCTACCCCTCTCACAATCCTGTGTTCTCCTAGCTTCTGTTTGCTCATTCGATTGTCGAGCTCTACGTCTTGCTTGTGCTTCTCTGTTTTGTCGTCGACATCTTTGCAGTGGTGTTTCTTCTTGCACACACTGGTTATCCATTTTATAATATCTCAAAAAAGAACAAAAAATAAATTTATTACGTTTTAAAAATAAAATATTAGAAGATTATACAATATAAACACATATACTTGTTCTTAATTGATATATGTAAGAAATAAATGCATGAATAGTCATTCTCCGCTGGCTTTCTTCTATTATTTAACTTTTTCAACTTAAACTGAAAAGTTTTAAACTCTAATTTTGCAAACAGTGTCTTCTTTAGCAACGGAATAATTAAGTTAAATTTCTAAATTAGTTAAACAAATAAAACTATTTATACAAAGTTTATAAACATTGAAGTCAGTCTATTCTTAAGAAATGGTTCATATAGTATGGTACTTTAACTCACTTCAATATGATGTATTTCATGAATAATCGAAGTTTTTCAATACATAATATTTCTCTTCAAGTGTTTCTTCACTGTCACTAATTATCCTAAGTAAATATTGAAATAAACAGTTTAATAAACTACTCTTTTTCACTATGAGCATCAAATACATTTTGATTAGCATTCTTTCAAAATAATAATAACGTACGAATGCTGTTTACTTCGTTTGCTATGTAATTCAATTCCCTCTCCTCTCTCATGTAATGAAAATATTCAAATCATGCTTATGGGTGTAAGGTCAGATACAAAAATAGATGATATTTGCTAACTTTCAGGATAAAAATCATTTACGTTAACCCGTTAGCATCGTCATGCATACTGGGAACGTCGTGGAGGTCGCTAGCTTTCTCTATTTTTTTGACACGGTAAATTTTCTTAAATATGGATAACCTTTATATATTTTAAAAGAGGAACCTTTGGCCTACCTATTTATCATCATTCGGCGATATTTTTTTCTTTTTTATTACACTTAACGTGCATTAAATTTTGTGATTGATTTTTCGCGAATTGGGGAATCGCGTCTTCTAAAAATCTCCTATCCAATGCTGAGAGGAACCCTATCTCGACACAAATGCTACTACAAAGTGAAACAAGATCTAGACTACTCATCTGCTTACAAAATTCGCTTTCAATTTGGTTTTTCTTATTAGTCAGAGGTTGAGAGGTATAAGACGAGGAGAGCCGAACAACGAAAACCATTGTTCGGCTCTCTTCGGTCCATGTGCTTGCTTCAGCATTTCTTGAGACCATTATAGTGTGAGATAGAGAGGAAGAAATGTCTCTTCTTTGGTCCAAGTTCTGTTTACAAAAATAAATCGTTGATGATGCATAGTATGCGAAAGTTTCGGAGTGAGCGCTTGTGTCATGCCCTTATGCTCGGGTCTTCACAGGAGAAATATTCTCGTGTCGCTCTCAAGAACTTAGTCTGAAGTGAATGCCAGTAAAAGAAATTGAATATAGATGATTCATTGAAGTTATATTTTCTTGTAAATTTCATGGTAAATGGGATAAAGCAAATGCCTTTAAAAAAAACTTTTAACTTTTCTAATTTTCTTATTACGCGTACATTCTGATACATACAGCATCATAGCTCTGTTTCTACTGAACGAAATAGGACAATTTTCAGGAATCGAAATCGTGCATTTTCGCAAATTTTTAAAAACCTCTTATGACCTCAAACACTGGATTTAAGTAAATGTCCTGCACGCTTGAAGGGTTAATTGCAATGAAAATAATACCTATCCTTCTGCCCCTCGTATATTAAAAGTATTGTGTCGGAGTGTTTCTTTTGGAATGAACCGAATAATAATAATTTGTAATAAACATAGAGTACTCTGTTCGTCGTAATTTCTCATAGTGTTTCGCTGGCGGCTGTCTTGCTGACAGACACACAGACATTGCCTTTTATTATAGTAGATGGGGCAACAATGGGGTAAAACAACACCAAAAACATTGAATTTTTTTAGAATTTCAGTTTTTCCTCGGTTGTGACAATAAACCTAAAATGTTGCCAAATTTCAAGACTAAGTCATCTGCAATGGTCTCAAAATTATTATCCACGGATGTGGCAATGTTGGGGGAAAATGGCCGCTAAAATTTGAAATTTTTACAATTTCGGATTATTTCCATCGTTTTTGTCCAAAAAAACATATAATCGTGCAAATTTCAAGCTCATCTGAAAGCGCTACTTTCTCATACATGAAGTATATTGAGAAAGTATAGTAATCGCAAAAATTAGAAAATTAGACCTCGAGATTTTGACGGAAATATACGATTTAGTTGTAGCTGAGTCCAAAAAAGTGGTTTTGCAATGCCGTCTGTCTGTTACTGACTCTAAAGCCTAAATGGTAGAGCAAAAATGAATGGAATCTCGTACTTTGGCATTTTATCATACTGAGCAGAAGTTATGAAGAAATAGTTGACATTGCTCAATAATTAAGGAAAGTTTATTCTACGCATTTTTAATAACAATTTGATTTTCTCGAAAATGGCACTACATATTTAATTTTTCTCAATAAATGAATATAAGGCTAGTTTATTCTTGAGCAACTTTAACAAAAATTGGATTTTCTAAAAATCGGCTGATACGATTTATATTTTCTAAAGATAACTAAACGACGCATTAGTATAGGAGAAATTTTGTACAGATTAGTTTATCGATAATAACGGTTAACCGAAAGTTGAAGTTTAATCGAAACGCGATTCGGTTTTTGCGACATTTCTCCGTTAAAACATTATTATTGTATATACAATTCTATACAAAGGTTTCAGGGAATGTAATTTTCTACAACTTTCATTTGAAACAATTTTCCATAGCAGTTATTGTTTAGGAATTATTTATAAATAATCGGTTTTTTCGGTTTCCGTCAAATATCTCCTTAAAACGTCGCTATTGGTAACCTTCATGAGAACAGAATTTGTAGAGAATAATATAGTAAAGGGAAAGTATTGTGATCACAAAAAAATCGACTTTGAGATTTCAACAGAAATACACGTTTTGAGTTCCCTAGAACATGTTTAGACTATTTTTGGTATGTCTGTGTGTGTGTGTATGTGATTGTAGGCGCTCTAACTAAAAACGTACTTGCCATATCGTTATCAAATTTCATATATAACACTTTGGTGTGGGCACAAAGAACTGATTAGTTTTCGGACAATTACGGTTAACCGGAAGTCAAGGTTTATTCGAAACACATTTCGGTTTCTGTGATATATCTCCGTTAAAACATCATTATTGTATATACAGCTCTATACAAAGGTTATACAGAATGTAATATCCTACAACTTCTATTTGAAACAATTTTCCATAACAATTAATGTTTAGGAATTATTTATAAATAATCGGTTTTTTTGGTTTCTGTCAAATATCTCTTCTAAAACGTTGTTATTGGTGATCTTCGTAAGGAACAAATTTGTAGATAATAACATTTTTTCCAACTTTTTTGAAACAATTTTTCGTAGAACCATCCATTTCGGAGATATTTTGCTTTTTTACTTTCTGCATACGTAGTAATGGGAAAGTATTGTGTTCATGAAAAAAATTGACTTTGAGATTTCAACGGAAATATATTGTGTTTTGAAATTTCTATGGTTTTAAAATGCCGAAAGTTAGGTCACAGTTGTCTAAATCATCATCGAGGGCTAGGAGAGCAGCGCTATCGAGAAATAATGAAACACCCGAAGAAAGTGAGTTACGACTTTCTCAAATGCGTTCAATGACAATGCCAGGCGCCTTGACGAGACAAGCCCTGAGAGAGAGCTCCGTTTGAATGAAAATCGCTTGCGTAATTCTCGAAATAGAGAATAGAGCAGCCGAATCAAGTACACAGAGAGACACCCGTTTAAGAGAAAAACGAGTTCGCACGGCTCAAAGTAGGAATGTTGCGTCCAACCCACGGATTCAAGTCAGCGTTTTCATACGATCCTGCCATAAACTACGCTGACCATCGTGACATATCGATAGGGAAAATAGACAAAATGTGTGGACATTCTCACGCAAAAAAATGGCCCAAGGAAAATGATGGGATGTGTTGTTCGAATGGTAAAGTTCGCTTACCAGAATTTGAAGATCTTCCAGAACCACTGAAAAGTTGATTGCGCTTTTAATACGAGATAGTGAGGGAGAGAGATGGATGGTAACGGAGGGGGGAGATGGAGAGAGGGAATTAGAGGGAAGGGGTGGAGAGAGGGGGGAAGGGTGGGAGATGGAGGGGGAGGGAGGAAAAGGGACAGAAGGGAGGGAGAGAGAGGGAGGGAGGGTGAAAAGGGAAGGAGAGGGTGGAAGAGAGGGGGAGGGAGTACTATCTTATTATTGTGATGCTTACATGTTACACGGTCGAAGTTTTAGATTCACTAAATCCATTGAAATTTAACGGGCACTTCTGCTAGTTGTATGTACAATTCTTTACAAAGATTTTCTAGTATACAGCGCCACCGCCATGTAGCGGTGAATTCTGTAAACGTATTCAAAATATACCTAATTTACGGCATTAAGGACTACTGTTTACGATACGAAATAATAATTTTGCCTCATAATCCTCTTCATAATAATTTAAATATCTATACCCCAGATATGGAGAAGTCATGTGTTGGCCACATCAGATTTTTACTTTCTCCATACGTAGTAATGGGAAAGTATTGTGATCACGAAAAAAATCGACTTCATGATTTCAACAGAAATACACATTTTGAGGTCCCTAAAACATGTTAAGACTATTTTCAGAATGATGTCTGTGTATGTATGTGATTGTGGGCACTCTAACTCAAAAAGTACTTGCCATATCCTTACAAAACTTCATATATCACTTTAGCATGAGCATAAAGAACTGGTTAGTTTTTTGACAATATCATTTACCGGAAGTCAAGGTTTATTCGAAACCCGATTCGGTTTTTGCGATATTTCTCCGTTAAAACATCATTATTGTATATACAATTCTTTACAAAGGTTATAGAGAATGTAATTTCCTACAACTTTCATTTGAAATAATTTTCCATTGTAGTTCTTGTTTAGTAATTATTTATAAATAATCGGTTTTTTCGGTTTCTGTCAAATATCTCCTTAAAAACGTCGTTATTGGTAATCCTCGTGAGGACCAAAGTTGTAAAGAATAATATTTCTTCCAGGTTTTGTTTGAAACAAATTTTCGTAGAACCATCCATTTCGCAGATATTCAATTTTTTCTTAATTTCGAGTATACAGCGCCAATGCCATGTAGTGGTGAATTCTGTAAACATATTCAAAATATACCTAATTTATAGCGATAAGGACGACTATTCTTTAACGATACGAAATGATAATTTTGTGTCATAATGCTATTCATAATAACTTAAATATCTATACCCCAAATATGGAGAAAGTCATGTGTTGGCCACATCAGATATTTTCATTTGGGGCTAAAACTAATTTATGTAGAGTTTAAAAGACAACAGCAAGAAAATGAATTTTTATTCTTTTAAGCGTTCTTTCGTCCAAGTCCCAATATCGTACGATGATTCTAAGTAATTTAAAAATGCAAATGAAAAATATGCTGCACTCGTTCCGATGCGAAGTTTCAGTTCTATAGTTCTTGTGACCGTTTATTTAATTTTTTGTTCCCCCCTTTCAAGCCAAAAATTTTAAAAAATAAGCCCGTGTTGCACACCCTCAGGTTTCCCTAAGTACACATGCCGTGTTTCAGATTTATAGGTTTATTGGTTTTGGAGTAACAGCATTAACACACAAACAAACTAACACACATTTTCTTTTATTTATATAAAATAAATCAAAATGTATAACTTTATCTACGCAAATGTAGCTACAAAGGGAAAAGAACTATGTAAATTTCAATATTTAAAAAAAATAACCTATGGTCTTATTCTCATCTAATTTTAAATTTATGCGTGAGCTTATATGCGTTAGTGAACATTACAGATGTTTAATATAATAGTTTTACTTGCAAAAAGGTAAGATTCCAGCATACAAATGATGAAATTCCTTGATTAAATGTTAGAAACACTTCCCAGACGCAGTCAACAGCATAATTATCAATAACTAGCTGAACCCGCGCAATATTTGCACTTTTTTTAATTTATTTATAAAAAATTAAGGGGTGTGTAAAAACGTTGATCTCAACAATTTACATTTAACTATACTAATGTATTTTCCAGGTATTGGTAACGTTTGCGGGTTGGAATCTCGCTGAGGGCACGGCTGTGTTTGCGTATTGTGAATTTATTATGCGAAGTCAGTCAGAAATCTACATTTTAAATTTCATTTTAGATAGGAAATTATTGCTATGCAGTAATTAATTGCGAACTTTTCTATTTCCCATAATATAACACTTAAAAATGGAATTCTCGATCTGCAGGCTTTCATTCCTTTTGAAATAAAAATAATAAAGTATTAACCCACAATATTCGGTTATGAATCATTTTGAATAAAGCATTATAAAGTTTCTTATTCTGTTCATCACTTTCCGCCTACAGTTCGAATAGTTCAATTTAAACGTTTAATGCATGTAATACTGGTATTCAAGTGGAGTATAAAAGGGTAATTGAAATAAGATCAGTTTATAGAGGAATATAAACAATGGATAAGACAACTCCACAGAAGTATATTGTTCCACTTCCATTATCTCAATGAAGAGTAGATAACCATGTAATGTGTCAAAAAAATTACGTATGTTCGTATTTTCATCTGATTTGAAATTTAAGAGTGAGCCTATTTGCGTTAATAAGCATTATAGATGTATAATATAATGGTTCTGCTTACAAAGAAATAAGAATCTATCATTCAAATGATGAAAGGAAGACTGGGAAGATTCAACTGCTTTGATTAAAGTGTTAGAAACTAGGGATGAAATAATACAGACAATTTCTAATACCCGTATTGGGACAGTTTTTTGCTGATACCGGTATTGTGCCGAGAACAAAATATGTATTAGTAAAAATAGTTCACATATCATGACTCCGTCACATTAACCATAAGATCAAATCTCACTCCAAAATACTTAAAACACTGTTTGGATGGTTATAAAAAATATGGTGTACGATCAGACAGAAAAAAGTTAAAACATATTGATAGATAATAAAAAACACAAAATACTTAATAGGAATAAAAATATCGACATCAACTTTAATTTTAATTCCATTTTACATAGTAATTTTAAAGCAATGGACAGAACATTTAAGTAATACTTAAAGTCACAAACATATTCATAAAAAGAAGTGACATTGATAACAAGTAAAGTAGGTAAACTGGTGTTTGAATCGTAAACATGAATGTTTTATACCTCTCTGAAATGAAAATAAAATAGAATGAAAGAAGGCAATGTCATTACATATTTTATTTGCATCTCTTAAGATGCAGAAAACTGGGAGGTGGTATGTACAATCCCTTCCCAGGTGTGAGATATTGAACAACATATTTCTTCTGGTATTTAAGTAGATACATAAAAATTTACTAATTCTTTAATTTTAACATGAAAAAGGAAAATGAATATTTTCCAAAATTTAATAACAAAACGTTTATCAGATAATCCCAAATATCTATTTCTTATTTTGGTTTTTGAAGAAACATTTCAGAAGACAGAGAGCATCTAATGATTGTTCAGATAATTAGATCGTTGTTTTGTGAGAAATAAGCCATCAGCAGAAAAGGCTCTTTCTGCTTCTGCAGAAGTAGATTTAATTGAAAGCAATGCCCTGTACAACTTTTCTAAATTCTTACTTCTTTGCAGAGAAACTTCCAAACTCTTGAATTAATTGGTAACATCGAAGCTAGTTGAATTGTTTTTCAATGGGCTCTTTTCTAATTTCTTCATTTCTTGCATATATTCACACAATAATTGATCGTCTACTACAATCTTTTCTTCGGTACCATTTTCTGAGTAGTTACTCGTAGATGCCTGTAAGTTCTGTTTTTCCTCAAAACATACTTCACTTCCATCTTCATTAGGAATTTCCTATAATGTAAAGAAGCATTTATGCTATCTTCCACGTAGAATTGAAGTAGCAAAGGCACAGCAAACAAATAATTAAAACAAATGATATAAACTTAACTTACATAAATAAATGAAACCACTCTTGATTTCAAAATAAGGTTATAACTAGATAGTTGCCCTATACAGGGCGTTTTTACCACTCTTCAAAACGGTGACACCCATTCTAAAGAGGGGTATTTTTCAACCCCAGGATAAAAAACATTTTTTTTCCTAAAATAAAACTCTTCATACTTCACAAACAATAATGGAAAAGTAAGTAGAAAGGATAACACTACACAACATACATTTATAAGCCAAATTATATGTTTGATATGAAAGTAATGAGTCAATTTCTGGATGTGAGATTAAAAAATAACGCGCACCAGGAGCGAAGGGTTCAGGAATGCATTTCAGGAGAACGAAACTATTTCCAATCGTTTTCTGTCGTCGAACTAGGTAATATTATAAAACTCTCATACCTAACCGTAAAAACTCACTTTTTGGAAGAATCCTCCACTTCATTGCTAATACTAACACAGGCAAGAAATACATTATTGGTAACTTGCCACTGTTCCCACAATGTACACTTTTCAATACCGAAAACTCGGTATTGTAAATCACGAAATCGGTATTAGGTGTCTAATTCAATACCAGTATTAATACCGGTATTACAATACCGGTATTCATCCCTATTAGAAACACTTTCCATACGAAGTCAACAGAATTATTATCTGTAAATATTTATGTTGCTATGCATCATTAATTTCGATGCTTAAACAAAAGCATGAAGAGAATAACGCTTTTATTTCACCTATTTGAAGGTGTAATTGGTATTAATTGAATCGGAAGCAACAATGACGGTCGCCTTAGCAACGCCCGGAAAGAGTACGAAATATCCGTAAAAATTCGGAAACAATTGTGTATTTCTGAAAATCTCGACTGTGTAACATGTAAACATTGCACGAATAAGATAGTATAGAGTTTTATCCATCGAATAAAGTAAAAACGAAGAAAATCGGTCCATATTTACGTATTTTAATGAATGAAGGAAAAAAACCTTGCACTCTGAAAACTCGAAAATCCCGTGTAAACTTGTGGGAATATATAATTGTCTCCTGGATTCGAACCAGGGACTTTATGAAAATGAGAATAGTTTTCTAGGGACCTCTTACCTTGTAGAAACAAAACGCAGTTTACCACATATCTCTACAACGAACGGCTTCTGAGATACATGGGGGACGGACAGACACTTCCAAAATTATATATAGGATCCTATAGTAAGCAGAACTATCTATATAATAAAACGCTAAGGCAATACGTGGCACACAATAACATTGTATTACTAAGCAACAGGATATATATAAACAGCTGAAACAGCTGTCACTGAAACATATCAGATCTTTGTATCATAATGTTAGTATAGTATTGTAAAATCTGTATTAAAGATTATTATTATTAAGTAGATATTACTTTTTAAAATTAATTTGCAAAGTCTTATATTGTAGATTAGTATATATCATAAGCCCGTAAAAAATTACAGAAGTTATGTGATTAAGCGTTTTCATCTACTTAATAACCCAAAACCCTCTTGGTTGGTCAGAGACATTTTTGTTCAATGAGAATTTATAACACATAAATAAATTTTAACATTTAGCATTTCAATGAATAAGCGGAATTGAACGCTATCATTACTTTTCTTCTACAAAACAAATTATCAGCAACTAAATCAATTTAAATAAACACAATGACCACACTATCTATACTTACCATTTCGGCAGAGGTACATCAGAATGTATCACATTTAGCCAAATCTTACGTGTTAAATTAGTAATAACAGTAATTATTTATTTTAAAATGTATATCATTCTATATATATATATATATATATATATATATATATATATATATATATATATATATATATATATATACATACATAACAACTAAGTAGAACTACATCAGTTTAAATAAAAACAAAATATTTACCATTTTAGAAGTAATACATGATAATACTTTTCCATATTAAAACCGCAACCAAATAAACAATGTCTAATGTTTATTTACTCAATGTCTCTAGCAACGTGATAAACAACTTCTGTATATTGCATTGAAATACAGTATAAAGTAAGTTGGTAAGATGATAATATGATAACATTCCAAGGAAATCCACGATATATGCAGCAAAATTATCAAGACGCAGTGGCTATAGTCAGAAAGTTTGGACGACCGGATCTGTTTCTTACCTTCACTTGCAACCTGACCTGGCCTGAGATTTTGAATGTAATGCAAGGCAATCAATGACCTGAAAACAGATCAGACATAATAGTCCGAGTTTTTAAAATGAAGTTAGCAGAGCTCTTGGATAATATTTTAAAATTTGGAATTGTCATTGCAAACATCTACGTAATTGAATTTCAAAAGCGAGGCTTACCTCATGCTCACATTTTACTGACGTTAGATTCAGGTTCTTAAATACGCACAAAAGATGATATTGACAAGTACCGTATTTACCCGAAAGGAAGACGACCTCGAATTTATGACGACCCCTAAAAAACCAAGGTCTATTTACGAAAAACTTTTAAATAATAACACACTAAAAGCATGAATAAAAAATTGGTACAACATACATTGTACAAACTTTCTCATATAATAATGCGTCGTTTAGTTATCTTTAGAAAATCGTATCAGCCGGTTTTTAGAAAATCCAATTTTTGTTAAAGTTGCCCAAGAATAAACTAGCCTTATAGTCATTCATTGAGGAAAATGAAATATGTGATATTATTGCAGAAGTAATTGTACGAAATTTGATCAAAATTGTTAGAGCCAGTTTTGAGAAAATCAAATTATTCTTAAAGCTGCATAGAATAAACTAGCCTTATATTCATTTTTTGAGAAATATGAACTATACAGTATTACTGAAGACGTAAACTCAAATAACTGAACGAAATTTGATCAAAATCGTTAGAGACGTTTTTGAGAAAATCAAATTCTTGTTAAAAATGCGTTGAATAAACTTCCCTTAATTATTGAGCAATGTCAACCATTTCTTCATAGACTCAAATTCTTGTTAAAAATGCGTTGAATAAACTTCCCTTAATTATTGAGCAATGTCAACCATTTCTTCATAGACTCTGCTCAGTATGATAAAATGCCTAAGTACGGGATTTCATTCATTTTCGATCTACCGTTTGGGCTCCAGATGGCATTGGGAAAACCACTTTTTTGGATTCAGCGACACCTAAAACGTATATTTCCGTAAAAATCTCGAGGTCCAATTTTTTCGCGATAACAATACTTTCTCAATACTTCGTATGAGAAAGTAAAAAGGCTTTGGCTTTGACATCTAACAATTATTCCTTTAGGTAGCAGTTCCCTAAGCATTGTTTTGCGTTTTAAAATAACATACGGCGGCAACTTCGTGCCATCCACTAACGCAGCCAGCATTACCGTAATGTGTATTTTTTCATTCCCGGAAGTTTTTATTGTGACAGTATATCATTGGGGTAACTTATTTTAAACTTAAAAATAATGGCTAGTCTTCCCTTCTCATTAAAACTTGGCAAAGTGAGTACTAATGGAGTGCTTTCATAAATGTTATACTCTTTAAAATTCAGGTGTATTTTCGTCTGCTGCTGGAGCAACAATCGAAAGGTAGCAGATTTTTAAATTGTAATACATAGACATGTTTAAAATGTAACAATATACCTCAAATACGGCCACCAATCCTTGCTTAACCATCTACATTGTCGCACATATTGGATTTCCTACCCATCTGTAAGCACACCCCTTCCATCAGTACCCCGGAGGTAATCTTTCGTACTATGTGTAACTTTAAGAACTATGATACGCATTTTTAATGTATTATAATAATTAATTAAATGTAATGTATTGTTGTAGGCATTTATAAATGCGTTTTTATGGACATATACTCAAAATCCGGGTGTTCCGTGTGGTGTTTAAAATGCATGCATTTTTCCCACCTAAAACTTCGTACTCGATTTGAAGACGATCCCTAATTTTTTTGCGGAAATTTTTTTTAAAAAACCTCGTCTTCCTTTCGGGTAAATACGGTACGTAAGTGCCAAGATACCCAATAAGAATGCCAACCCAAGGCTGTACGAGACTAACCAAGTGTATGATTCACGGTCCCTGTGGTACACTTAATCAGTGTTCGCCTTGCATGAAGGAAGGTGCATGTTGTAAAAGCTTTCCAAAGGAGTTCAGAGAGACAACTGAAGAAAACGTTAATGGATACCCTATCTACAGAAGAAGATCCAGAACTCCTGTTAAAATTGGTCAATATGATGTTGTTAACCGATGGGTCGTACCATATAATCCCTGGCTCTTAAAGAAATTCAACGCACATATCAACGTAGAAGTATGTGCCTCTGTCAAAAGTGTTAAGTACCTCTACAAATACGTCTACAAAGGATATGACACCACGTCAGTTAGACTGGAAAAGGAAAATAGTACTGGAGTGGTCGATCACGATGAAATATCAACATTTCATGATGGAAGATATGTTAGTGCTCCAGAAGCAATGTGGCGAATGAATGAGTTCACCATGTCAGAAAAGTCTCACTCTATACTCAGATTAGCAGTACATTTGCCTGAACAACAACATGTAATTTATCATGAAGGACAAGAAGACCAGGCAGTTGCAAGGGCATCTACAAAACAAACAATGTTAACTGCATGGTTCAAACTTAATCAAACTGAAGAACAAGCACGTAACTACACTTACACAGTTATACCAAAGGGTACTATGTTTTCGATAAGAACGGGACAAAATGGAAAAGACGCCAACGAGGAGGAGAAGGAGTGATCGGGAGAATGCCGGTAGTTAGTATAAAAGATAACGAAAGATACTATCTGCGTATGTTACTCACACGAAATAAGGGTGCGATTGGTTTGGAGAGTCTGGAGACTGTCAATGGGGTACTATGTGAGATTTTCCAAGAGGCATGTAGAGAACTTGGACTTCTTGAAAATGATAGAATTTGGCATGATACGCTAACTGAAGCGGCTCAGACGAAAATGCCACGTTACCTGTGAATGTTATTCGCAATAATCTGTGGATTTGGAGAACCAGAAAATGTACCCGAACTTTGGGTTCAGCATAAAGATGCAATGTGTGAAAATTTTATATGTAGATATTCTGAAGAGACTGGACCACAATACGTGCTTGCAGAAATCGATGAACTACTCAAGGCTAATGGTTTGATCTGAGCGAACTTAAACTGTCAGTTGTAAATCTATCTTCAGCTATTCTGAATTTATACTCCTTTGACGTTTTAGAAGAGCAAGCTAAAGCCAGTACAAATACAGAAAAACATAATGATGAGCAACAAATGGCCGTAGAAACAGTACTTGATGCAATATATGGTAATCAAAAGGAGAGACCGAAATGTTTTTTTAGTCTCACACATAAATTTCAAATTAGATGATAATAGGGACATACATATTATTTTGGCACATTACATGGTTATCTTCTCTTCATTGAGATTATGGAAGTGGAAAAATATGCCTCTGTGGAATTGTCTTATCCATTATTTACATTCCTCTACAAACTGATATTACCATTTCAATTACCCCTTTATTTTCCACTTGAACTCCATTATTACATGCACTAAAAGTTTAAGTTGAACTGTCTCGAACTGCAGGTGGAAAACAATGAACAGAAAAAGAAACTTTATAATGTTTTATTCAAAAAGGTTCATAACCGAAGATTGTAGGTCAATACTTTATTATTTTTATCTCAAAAAGAATGAAAGCCCGCACGTCGAGAATTCGATTTCTACTTGTTATTTTATGGGAAATGGAAAAGTTTGCAATCAGTTACTGCGTAGCATTAATTTCCTCTCTAATATGAAATTTAAAATGCAGATTTCTGATCGACTACGCATAATAAATTGTCAATACACAAACGCAGCCATGCCCTCAGCGAGATTCAAACCGGCGAACCTTACCAATACCTGGAAAATACATTAGTATAGTTAAATGTGAATTATTGAGATCAACTTTTTTTACACACTCCTTAATTTTTTTATAAATTAATTGAAAAAAATGAGTAAATATTGCGCGGGTTCAGCTAGTTATCTTTAAATAATTATGTTGCTATGTGTCATTAATTTTGAAGCTTAAACAAAAGTTCGAAACCAACAATGCTTTTCTTTCGTCAATCTGAATGTTTAATTGGCACTAATTGAATTGGAGACAACAATGAGGGTCTCCTTGGCAATGCCAGGAATGAGCACGAAAGATGTGCAAAATTTCGAAAAAGAATTTGTATTTCTGAAAATTTCGACCGTGTAGCATGTAAACATTGCATGAATAAGATAGTATACTGTTTTAGCTGTCGAATAAAGCAAAAATAAATAAAATCGGTCGATATTTACGTATTTTTATGAACGAAGGAAAAAATCCTTGGACTCTGAAAATACGAAAATCTCGTGTAAACTTATGGGATAATATAATTGACTCCTGGTGCTGTTCCAAGCCAAAAATTTAAAAAAATAAGACTGAGGTGCACACCCTCAGGGTGCTCTTAGTATGTATGCCAAGTTTCAGCTTTCTAGGTTTTGGAGTTACAGGGCTAACACATACACACAAACACACACATTCTATTTTATTTATATGATAACGTATTGGCCTGTTGCTACATTTACCAACCCGATCTCTGGACAACGGGGAGTGTTAGTTTCATTACAGCGAGGCGAAGGGCACGGCAGCGCCCGGAGACGACTACCCATTAAAACAAAGTGAGCCGAAGGATCGTCAATATATCCTTTCACTGTTATATAGAATGAATTTAAATATAATTATACTTACCTAAATAACAATCACTACAATGTCGTATTTATGGTTGTCATGATATTTCCAAGAAATATGTGTTATCTAGTGCTGCCATTTTGAAGTGGGGGGGGGTGGGGGGGGGGGGGGGTATAATACACTTCCTCCTTGAGCTATTTCGAACTGTAGGCGGAAAATGATGAAAAGAATAAGAAACTTTATAATGTTTTATTCAAAATGATTCATAACCGAAGATTGTAGGTCAATACTTTATTTTTATTTCAAAAGGAATGAAAGCCTGCAGATTGAGAATTCCATGTTTAAGTGTTATTTTATGGGAAATAGAAAAGTTCGCAATCAATTACTGCGTAGCAATAATTTCCTTTCTAATATGAAATTTAAAATGTAGATTTCGGACTGACTTCGCATAATAAATTGACAATACGCAAACACAGCCGTGCCCTCAGCGAGATTCGAACCCGCGAACCTTACCAATACCTGGAAAATCCATCAGTATAGTTAAAAGTGAATTATTGAGATCATCTTTTTTTACACACTCCTTAATTTTTTTATAAATTAATTGAAAAAAAAGCACAAACATTGCTCGGGTTCAGCTAGTAATAATAATTCTTCCCTTTGAACTAATTAGAACAGTTAAATGAAGAAGCGGAACTGCGCATGACAGCTGCAGAACAAAACTGGCAAATGCAACTGGGCTCTACTAGAGCCACACTTGAATTGGTCAAAGAACAAATGGAGAGAGATGCGCAGAAGAGAGAGGAGGCGCTGCAAGATGAATATCAAGCTAAGTTGGGTAAATACACTTTCCTTTTTTTAAAAATAATATATGTAGGATAGTTTTTGGCGCTTCTCACTTGTATTTTGTACTATATTGATTATTTGTTACTTAATGTTAAATTTCAGCTATTTTGGTTTATTTTGTACTATTCAAGTAAATGTAAAATAAACAATATTTTTCAAGATTCAGTATTGAAAATACAGTATATGTAGAGAACTTCAACGTTTAAATAATAAGTACAACAAATATTGTACAAAATTTCTCATATAATAATGCGTCGTTCATTTATCTTTTGAAAAATATAAACTATGTGCAATCATTAATTTAAATAACTATTTATGAATTTTGTTGAGAATTGTATGGTCTGTTTTTTAGAAATTCAAATTGTTATTAAAGTTGCCCAAGAATAAACTAGCCTTATATTCACTGTTTGAGAAATACGAAGTATGTAATATTATTTCAGACGTATATTTCTGTAAAAATCTCGAGGTCGAATTTTTTCTCGATAAAAATACTTTTTACTTTCTCATATACGAAGTATATTGAGAAAATATTGTAATCGCTAAAAAATTCGACCTCAAGATTTTTACGGAAATATACGTTTTAGGTGAGGCCGAGTCCGAAAAAGTGGTTTTCGCAATTCTGTCTATCTGTTCGCGTCTCTAGTGCCTAAACGGTAGAGCAAAAATGAATGAAATCTCGTACTTTGGCATTCTATCATACAGAGTAGAAACTATTAAGAAATGGTTGACATTGCTCAATAATTACGGGAAGTTTATTCTACGCATTTTAAAAAACAATTTGATTTTCTCAAAAACGGCTATAACGATTTTGATCAAATTTTGTACTGCTACTTGAGTTTACATCTTCAATAATATTACATCTTATACATATTTTAGAGTGTATGTGTGTGTATGTGTGTGTATGTGTGTATGTGTGTGTATGTGTGTGTATGTGTGTGTATGTTCTTTATATGTTTTTACACCGTTGAAACTATCGAATTCAAAAGTTTCATGGGTCATCCTATGGACCAAAGGAAGAACTTGGTCTAGGTTTGCAGACCGTGGGGTCTCTTATACCCCATGGGGTCAACAAAATACTATTTCCATAAGAATTCATGGGAAATGGTATGGAGAAACCCCAAAATGCCATGCAGCCCTTCAGTGATGTGGATATAAATATACCTAAATATTAACTTAAGACCACGAGAAATGGATTATTTTACCCACGAAAGACTGAATATTTTAATTTTGTTCATGTTTCATGATATTACATGCTAAATCGCTCGAAAATTTCCTTTAAGCACAAAATTTATCGGTTTAGATGTCCATTTTCCAGGTGGCAACAAAGCTAAATTTCTTAATTGTTGTCCTCTTCAAAGGGAGAGATATACACGTAAAGATTAATGCAAGGAAAATCCAAGCAGTGACACACTGTAGAGGAAGAAAAGCTAATGCCAAGATATGCCTAAATATAGTCTGTGAATACTTTTAAAGTGCGTCAAATGATTTTTGAGGAATATTAGAATATTGTTATCTTTTACCATTAACATTGAAAGATTTATCGCAACATAAATCGATACAATGTATCTACTTACATTTTTTCGGTAACCAAGATGTTGTTTATTGTTTACATTGTGGCTAATAGTATTGACATAATCCACATAATTTTATTGCCGATTTAAAGGCTTCGGTGCATCTATCCATGTGAATATTAAGTAAGACGTTAATAAGTACAATACAATACATAAAATAGTAAATGTTAATGTAAGCATCACTTGCGTAATTAAGGAATGGGGAACGTTTGCCTCGAACAATATAAATTGTTTGCCATTCTTTCCCAAGCGAAGCCGGGCATTTCAGCTAGTAATAAATATTTAATTTTCCTCAATGAATGAATATAAGGCTTGTTTACTCCTGGGCAACTAACAAAAACTGGATTTTCTAAAAACCGGCTAATACAATTTTCATTTTCTACAGATAACTAAACGACGCATTAGTATATGAGAAAGTTTGTAGAATGTATGTTGTACCGATTTTTACTTTCCCATATACAAAGTATATTGAGAAAGTACACCAAGGCCCCAATTTGCGTTGGTGTTACGTTCCTGGAAAACACGACGCAAGGCAAAATGTTGCAATTCGGAATGCAATTTGCTATACATATAAAATTAATCGTTTAAATTAGCAAGATTGGTTGTAGCCTTCTAAATATCCGTATTTAAAATTCTAAAATCACATTTAAATATGCACATACCATCATATAAAATTGATGCATTGTAGGAATAGCAACACAATGTTAAGTTAAACTAATACGTATGTAATTTATTTAAGTTAAAAAAAAGACAAATAAAACTGTCATAGTACACAAATTAAGAATTATCGAAATGTTTCTTATTCTGACGATGACAAGTTAAACTAATACATAATTTATTCTAAGTAAAAAGGCAAAAATAAAACTCATAGTTAATACAGGAAACTTAACGAATGTTTTCTTATTCTGACGATGACAGCAACTCATGTTCTGACTCAACCCCATGCTCAGTCCTTACGCAAACAAACCTATCCAAGATTTGTTGCACAACTTTTTTCTTATCTCATTATAGATTATTTTATAGCAGTTTATTCCATCTGTTACTTTCCTCACCATTCTTGAGCTTCTTTCCTCGTCAGGGTCATCTTCAGCGAGGATCTCCATTACTTCCTCTATCAACTGAAAGGCTTTGCAAAGTCTTTTTGTAGTCAGAGTACGTTTCTCACGTTCAGTTGTTTTCACATCTTCAAAAGCTTTCTGCAAATCTAGATCTATCAATTCCTCGTTACTCAGCTCATTATCATCAGAGGCAAGTACTAACTCGTTGATATTGGCCTCTTCCATTCCCTCAAAATCCACTACTGTAGTTATGATAGAAATCTCTCGGCACACTGCAGGCAAGTCATCAGTTGCTGGTGAAGCCTCGCTGTGAATGCATTCTGGCCATATTGCGCACCAAACACCAGTCAAACAAGAAGATTGAACTACCTCCCACGAATCGGAGATGATGTGGAAGGCCTTCATTATGTTATAATTCTTCCAAAACTCTTTCATGGTTGGTTTATCTTTTCCATCAGTAGCAAGTAGAAGCTGCTTAAAGGTATGCCTAAGGTAGTAGCTTTGCAAGTTTGATATAACTCCTTAACTCCTGTGGTGTTTGGTGGCATGAACACCAATTTCACGTTTTTTGACGATGCAAGAGCGAAACAACTCAAATGAAGTAGACGTAAATCGGGGCCTTAGTACTGTTATCGCAAAAAAATTCCACCTCGAGATTTTTACGGAAATATACGTTTTAGGTGTAACTGAGTCTGAAAAGTGGTTTTCGGAATGCTGTCAGTCTGCGTATCACAGGCTCTAGGGCCTAAACGGTAGAGCTAAAATGAATGAAATCTCATACTTAGGCATTCAATCATACAGAGTAGAATCTATGAAGAAATGCTTGACATAGCTCAATAATTAAGGGTAGTTTCTTCTACGGATTTTTAACAACAATTTGATTTTCTCAAAAACGGCTTTAACGATTTTGATCAAATTTTGTACAGTTACTTGAGTATATGTCTGCAATAATAGTACGTATTTCATTTTTCTCAATGAATGAATATAAGGCTAGTTTATTCTTGAGCAACTTTAAAAACTGGAAATTCCACAAAACGGCTCATTTCATTTTCTAAAGATAAATAAATGACGTAATGGTATATGAGAAAGTTTGTACAATGTATGTTGTACCGATTTTTATATTCGTATCGGACAACATTGGGGTGAAACAACCCCAAAAAAATTGAATTTTTACTTTCTCCATACGAAGTAATGGGAAAGTATTGTGATAACGAAAAAAATCGACTCTGAGATTTCAACGGAAATACACGTTTTGAGATCCCTAGAACACGTTTTGAGTATTTCAGAATGATGTTTGTGTGTGTGAGTGTGTATGTGATTGTGTGATTGTGGGCACTCTAACTCAAAAAGTACTTGCCACATCATTATGAAACTGCATATATAACACTTTAGCATGAGCACAAAGAACTGATTAGTTTTTGGTCAATATCAGTTAACGGGAAGTCGAGGTTTATTCGAAACCCGATTTGGTTTTTGCGATATTTTTCCGTTGAAACATCATTATTGTATATATATAATTCTATACGAATGTTATAGAGAATGTAATTTCCTACAACTTTCATTTGAAACAATTTTCCAAAGTCGTTATTGTTTAGGAATTATTTATAAATAATCGGTTTTTTCGGTTTCCATCAAATATCTCCTTAAAAACGTCGTTATTGTTAATCTTCGTGAGGACCAAAGTTGTAGAGAATAATATTTCTTTCAAGTTTTGTTTGAAACAAATTTTCATAGGACCATCCATTTCGGAGATATTTTGCTTTTTTTAATACCAGTATACAGCACCACCAACATGTAGCGGTGAATTCTGTAATCATATTCAAAATATACGTAATTTACGGCAATAAGGATGACTGTATTCTTTTACGATATGAAATGATAATTTTGCATCATAATAATTTAAATAACTATACCCCAAATATAGAGAAAGTCATTGTTGGCCACATCGGATTTTTTTAGAATTTCAGAGTTTTTCCTTGGTTTTCACAATAAACCTAAAATTTTATTTTCTCAAAAACGGCTTTGAACGATTTTGATGAAATTTCGCACAGTTACTTGTGTTTATGTCTTCAATAATACGATATAGTTCATATTTCTCAAAAAATTAATATAAGGCTAGTTTATTCTATGCATCTTTAACTTTAATATGATTTTCTTAAAAATGGCTATAACAAATTTGATCAGATTTCTTAGTTACTTGACTATACATCTGCAATAATACTTCATAGTTCATATCTTTCAATTAATGTATATAAGGCTAGCTTATTCTTGGGATACTTCAATATCTTTAGGATTTTCTAAAAAACGGCTAATATGATTTTCATCAAATTTCGTAGTTAGGTTGATGTTTATAACGATTCTACATAGTTCATATTTTTCAGAAGATAACTAAACAACGCAATAGTATATGAGAAAATGGTTCAATGTACGAGGTGTTACCCAAAAGTTCCCGAAATGTATCTGAAAAAAAGTAGACTTGTTCAAAGTCCTAATCGCCACCATCCCCTTCAAAGTAGTCCCCTTGGGAGCGTACATAACGATCCCAACGTTTCTGCCACGATCGGAAGCTGTCCTGGAAGTCCTTTTGTGTCAGCGTCTTCAGCACCTTCTGTGATTCGGCCTGGATCTCCTCTACGGTGTCAAATCTTCGCCCCTTCAACTTGATTTTCATCTTGGGGAAGAGGAAGAAGTCACGGGGCTAAATCAGATGAGTAAGGTGGGTGGGGGACGGCCGCCATGTTTTTGGAGCCAAAAACTGCTGCACAGTTAGAGTGGTATGCGTGGGCGCATTGTCGTGCTGGAGCACCCAGTTGTTCCTGCACCATTTCTCTGGCCACTTTCGCCTCATGTCCTCCCTAAGCCACCTCAGGACGTCGCAGTAGAACTTCGCATTGATGGTCTGACCTGGAGGGATGAATTCCTTGTGGATAATCCCGTCAATGTCGAAAAAGCAGATCAGCATTGACTTAACACTGCTTTTGACTTGCCGTGCTTTCTTCGGTCGGGGTGAAGATGGACTCTTCCACTGGGACGATTGCTGTTTTGTTTCAGCGTCGTACCCATAAACCCAGCTTTCGTCACCAGTTACGACCTTAGAAAGGAAGTCTGGGTCATTTCTGACCTGCTCCTGAAGTTCCATGCAGACTTCCAGCCGATTTTGCTTCTGGTCGTCAGACAGCAGCCTTGGCATGAATTTTGCAGCAATCCGCCTCATGTTGAGTTAGTCTGACAAAATGCACTGGCTTGTCCCGTATGACTGTCCCACAATGTTGCAAACGTCATGGATCGTTCGCCTACGGTCCTCAAGGATAGCCTCACGCACTTTTTCAACATTTTCCGGCTTTGTGCCGGTTGAAGGTAGTCCAGAACGTGTGTCATCATCAACGGACGTTCGGCCATTTTTAAACAGGTTAAACCAGTCGTAGGTTTGTGTCTGACCCAAAGCATAATCACCAAATGCTTGTTTAAGCATTTTATGAGTTTCCGTCGCACTCTTGCCAAGTCTACAAACATTTCATTTTCACTTTCTTCAAGGAAGCTTCCTCATCAAGAAGAAACAGTGCTAAAGCTAACTTCGCTCTCTTTGAAATGGACATGAAATAGTCTTTAAACCAGCCGAGAAGAATCCAAAACTACAACTGGCAGAAGGAGAAGGATTTCATTAGTCCACAGGACGCCTCGAGACCGCCCGAAGGAAACGGCCTCACGTGTGTATGCTAGGATCTGAACGGATCAGGCTGCCTTGAGGCAGCCATGAGGCCGCCGTCCGGCCATTAACTGACGTGTGTACGTAGCTTAAGACCTATAGTTTCAGGAATCAATGCTCCTACATACAATTTAGCCCATTGGCTCAACAATGAATTTAAACAAATGCAATTTCCTAATGATTCACGCATCAAAAACTCGACAGATTTCATCAACAAAGTAGAAAACATAACTCTTTCAGACAACGAAATATTGGTATCGTTTGACATAAAATCTTTATTTCCTAGTGTCCCCATAAAAAACAATAGAATTTCTAAAAAACTGAGTACTAGAAAAAAACCTTCCTGGTCCGATTGTGGACGAATAGATCTGGCTAACTTCCCTCTGTATGCAACAAACATATTTTCAGGTCAACAACTCCTTTTATCAACAGAAAGAAGGCACAACCATGGGCAACCCTTTATCTCCCTTATTAGCAGAAATCTTCATGACTAATTTTGAACGCATTTGTAAGAACACCTTTCCATATTTTCCTAAAATTTGGCTCATTGTCAGATATGTGAATGACATCTTCGCTATTTTCGACACATCGAAAGGAAACATTGTTGAATTCTTAAACTTGTTAAACAAGCAGTTTGACACCATTAAATTCACACATGAAACAGAAAATAAAAAATCTCTACCTTACCTAGACATTCTTCTAACTAGGAAAAACAACAAATTACGTTTCAACATTTACAGAAAACCTGCACATACGAACACATACATCCACATGAGTTCTCACCATCACATTTCACAAAAACTAGCACCTTTTCATTCCATGATCCATCGATTACTCAACACACCACTATCAAATACAAATTTCTCCAAAGAATTATCCTATATAAAACACATAGCCATTCAGAATGGTTTTAAACCAGAACTCATTCATAAAATGTTAAAAAACATCAACACAAGTTGAATCTTAGAAAATGCACAACACTCAACAGCAAAGACACCAATACCAAAAAATTTATGAAGCTACCTTACTACCCTTATGCTACCAAAAAATCTTCTCCGAAATAGGATTACACACAGTTTTTGTTAATGAAAGTAAATTGTCAAATCTCGTTAAAAACCCTAAAGACAGCATACCCCCCCATAAGAAATCAGGCATATACCAAATCAAATGTGAAAAGTGTTACGAAATTTATATTGGACAAACGAAAAGGAAATTAGAAACACGTTTCAAAGAACACTTAGCCCATTACAGAAACAACAAAATAGACACGTCCAGTGTAGCATCTCATATCAACACCTGCCATCATCCTATCACAACCGAAAATTTAAAACTTCTAAAAACGGTCACCAACGAAAACAAACTAGATGCCTATGAAAACCTTTACGTACACAATAACCAAAACAAGATAATGAATAACGACGCTGACCCTATCCCCCACTCCCCTCTATTTCAGTTAACAATCGATACACCTTTCCCTTTCCCCTCCCCTACTTCTCTAACGGTCAACAATAGTATAAATACTCCGCCTAACCTTACACACTTTGACATTGCTGAAGATGACAGCGTTGCTGTCGAAGCGCGCGTCCTGAGTGATCCTGCGAGTCTTCTGTGCCTTGGCACGTAAGTACCGCCTTTACGGTGATTTGGAGGTATTTTTCCAATTTATTCATCCTGTCTTCACTGTGTCTACTGAGTTCTTCATTTTATTTAACACAGAATAAGTAATAAGTGTGCGATTAGGGCAATTGTCCCCTTGGATGACCCCATTGCCCTCCACTAAGTACATTCTTAAATTCAATCTGCGCAAAATTCCTTGATTATACGTCGCAGATTAGGTCTGTATGGAGAAAGTAATAAAAGTCTGTGATCCTTATAGTTAAAATTTTCTTATATAACTTGCATTATTTTTTGCTGCCTTTATTTTGACAAGCACCTTTTTGAGTTCAGAATTATCGAGCTTGTCTTATGGCTAAGAACAAGCACTTAAATACTTATTTATGGTATCTCTAATATCCACAACCTTATAACTTTATAATAACCTTGTTGTGGCCACTAGAGACACATGACAAGTATTTTTTTAAGTGCATATTCTTCAAGCTTTTATAGTGTCATTTTTCAATTGTCTGTGGTATTAGTGGTATCAGCAAATCTGGTATACTTCCCTATCATTTGTATGGTTCCACCAATACAGATCCTGAGGAAATGAGACTTATCTACTTCAGTTTCACGGAAATATGTACAGTCAAACCTCTTTAACCCAGCATTCAAGGCATAGTTCCCAAGTTCGGCATTATTCTCATGAACTGCATTTGGACATAACTTTTAATCGTCATTCGCGATGCAGGTACAAATACAAGAAACGGCATGACTGGGAATGATAAAACACCACCTTATTATTGAATAATATGTCCTTTCTTTTTTATATAACAATCAATGCAACCGGTTAATTTGATTATCAATGAAGAGAAGATAACCATGTAATGTGTAAAAAAATAACGTATGTCCCTATTTTCATTTAATTTTTAATTTATGCGTGAGTCTATTTGCGTTAATAAACATTACAGATGTATAATATAATGGTTCTACTTACAAAGAGGTAATATTCCAGCATTCAGACGATGAAAGGAAGATTGGGAAGATTCAACTGCTTTGATTAAATTGTTAGAAACGCTTCCCATACGAAGTCAACGGAATAATTATCCGTAAATATTTATGTTGCTATGCCTCATTAATTTCGATGCTTAAACAAAAGTGCAAAGAGAATAACGCTTTTATTTCACCTATTTGAAGGTGTAATTGGTATTAATTGAATCGGAAGCAACAATGACGGTCTCCTTAGCAACACCCGGAGAGAGTACGAAATATCCGTAAAAATTAGGAAACAATTGTGTATTTCTGAAAATCTCCACTGTGCAACTTGTAAACGTTGCAAGAATAAGATAGTATAGAGTTTTAGCCATCTAGTAATATAAAAACGAAAAAAATCGGTCCATCTTTACATATTTTAACGAATGATGGAAAAAAAACCTTGCACTCTGAAAACTTGAAAATCCCATGTAAACTTATGGGAACACATAATTGTCTCCTGGATTCGAACCCCAGACTTTATGAAAATGAGAATAGTTTTCTAGGGTCCTCCTATCTTATAGAAACAAAATGCAGTTTACCGCATATCTCTACAACAAACAGCTTTAGAGGTACAGGGGGGGACGGACGGATGGACACTTCCAAAATTATGTATAGGATAAGTGCTTTTTCTTTATTTTTAAACTAGCAGAATTTCCCGTTGAATTTCAATGGATTTAGTGAAGCTACTACAGCACAACATACAAACTCTTTAAAATACCTATACAGTAGATACTTTTTAAATTACAATTAGCTTTTCTTAACAATTAATCATATTTGCTTGTACAGTTGTCCATGATTGAACACTGACTCCGGTAAATGTGCACCAGATACGTGAGCTTATGTACATTAATAAATATTATAATGTAAAATATAATGATTTTACTTACAAAAAATGTAAGATTCCAGTATTCAATAGACGAAAGAAGGTTCAATTACTTTCATCAATCGTTATAAACGCTTCCCGAATAATATTCAGTATCTATTTACGTTGCTATCCATAAACATTGATCGTTTCATTGCTTAAACAAAAGTGCAAATCAAATAACGCTAAACTTTTGTCTATTTGTAAGCTTCATTGAAGCTAATTGAATCGGAGGTGACAATGACGGCCACCTTGGCAAAGCCCGGGAGGGGTACGAAAAATCCACCAGATTTCGAAACAAATATTGTATTTCTGAAAACTTGGACCATGTAACATATGAACTTTGCAGGAATAAGATAGTATAGAGTTTTATTCGTTGAATAAAGCAAAAACGAAAAAAATCGGTCGACATTTACGTATTTTAATGCTTGAAGGAAGAATACCTTGCAAGTCAAGAAATGGGTTCATACGTGTTATCTTATGGAAAAAGGTTTATCCTATATATTGGCAGCACTGATTAATCCTGGTTGACCAAACCTTGACCATTCACTAAGTTAAGATGTAAGGAAGAATCGTACCAAATTTGGTTATTGTAGCTTTTATCGTTTACGAGGAGTTCCATGAACAAACACACGCTTTAAAATATATTATAGTAGATAGATTATTTTATGCTTTTTAATGATTTAACATTGTTTTCTTAGCATGTTGGTAATGTTATTTTGACTTTATGTAATATGAGATGGAACTTAGAAATTTTCTTCTGAGATTCTGGAATGCATATCCCAAGAATAACATGTACTATTATGGGAAAACGGGGCTCGACATTCAACTGTTCGAGATTTGACCATGTTTTCAGAAATGCATCCCTGTCGAATCTCAGGTGTCGCCTGCATTCCATTTAATACGTTGTTCGTAATTGAATGTCAGATAGGGCAAAATATTCTTGAAGGAATCAATAAATTTTCATCTTTTATAAAAATTTAACAACCGGGTCATGCGAGTTGGCTTTAGATCATCACTTAGTACAGGTATAACTAGTGAAGGTGTGCTTGCATTCTGCAAGCATTTTCTCTCACGCTAAAGTAAAGAGTATGAGCCAACAAATAATTTTTAAACACAACAGTTTGCACCTTCTTGCCGATTTACGTGTTTTTCCTTTTGGTCAATATTGGGGTAAAAACAACCCCTAAAATTTATAATTATAAAATATTTATAATATTTTAGCATTTGTTACAAATACCTCACATTTATGCAAAATTTCATCGATATAGCACCTCTAGAAGTGCATTTATATGAATTTCATTGTTTAAAATTTATGAATTTTTAACAGCCACAATATAAAAATTTTATGAAATTCTGAATGTTATTTACCACCGGAACATTATTTCCTAACTTTGTTAAAATTTTCAGCTTCCTGGATCTTCAGAAAGTACATAAACATTAGGCAATATTTTTAACATTTAGAAATTTGTTACGGCCGAACGAATAAAAATTTTCAAATTTCTATAATCCTGTTTTCATTATTTGGTAAATTCTACCGGTGGAAAAAATTTCAGCTTCATAGCGCATTTAGAAGTACGTAAACCATGAAATGTTAGTAAAATAGTTTATAATTTTTAACGGCCAAGAAAATAAACATTGCAATTTTGCAATTTCTCCTTCAATTATTTCTTTTGATTCACCTATGTATTAAATTTCAGCCCTCCAACTATTGTAGTTTGGGCCAGACATTAGTATCCTCCTCTGTAAGAAGAGTGCTTATAGAATGATAGTGCTTGAAATGGAAAGTATTAGGAAACGGAACGCATGTTCTGGTAGTGGAACTGAAAGTAATGGACGTGAAATAACTGACAGGACATTTATGATCAAGTTAAATTTAGATGTATGTACAGTGATGAAGAAAAGTAAATAAAATATCTTTTATTTTGTTTTTATTAAATGAAGTTAACAAAATGGTATTACTAAATGTTCAATGAGACGGAATTATTTATCGACACATGCGATGCACCAAAACACTGTTCCGGTGAGTTCTAGCTCTTTCTGAGCATTGTTTATTAGTGTATTCAAGATAACCAGAAATTCCAGTTAACCAGCTATCTCCATATACCAAGCTTGCTAGATAAATGGTTCTATTCTGTATTAATTATAACTTGACTGAGACTATTGCAATGCAATGAGTTCTCTGCTAGTAATGAAAAATATTTTCAGAATGCCAATGGAAAAGACTCAATGAAGAAAAGAAAATTGCTCTTTTATCTGCAGAAAAAAAATTTATTCAGCAGTTGGAAATACTGAAAGAGGAAATGGGGAAATCAAGCAAAAACTCTACTGTTCAAGAAAGTGAGGTAATAAGCAAATTAATTTTGTTTTCTTACAAACGAATTAACTATAGCAGTGTAATACTAATATATCTAGCATTATGGTAATTGATTTTTAATTTATTTTGTGATGCTTCATGATGGATACAGCTTTGCTAGAAAATAACCTAGCAACTGTGCTGAAAATCGACAGATAAGGCATGTATGGAGAAATGATGAAGGCATGAATCATATTAAAAGTACAATATTTATTTATTTTTTCTCTCCTTATATATGCAGCATCTTCACAAGATAATTGATACACAGACGGAGGAGCGGAATTGCCAGACTAAGATTATCAGTGATTTGCAGGGGAATGTTGACGCCCTTCAAGGAGGAATGCAGGTAAAAATATCAAAAAGAAATATTTATTGAATTTATTTAGTAGTCTTATTATTGCTACAAAGAATTTTTTATTAGCAAAAACTTGATTATAAAACTGAACCTATAACACACTTTGAAGCCATCATGTAGCATAGTGTAATGTTCATCTATCACCTTGATCCAGTTCGAAGGACCAATTTTTAGGTGCGTTTCGCTTCCAGCGTGAGCGCCTATTATCATCCATCTGTCCGCATGTTCCTTCTCGGCTTCTACCAAACGGATTTTCATGAAATTTGGCATTAAGGACTTACTATCAAATATAATAAGAAAATCGCAAGAATGAATCACGTATCCAATCAGGGGTACCACTTTACTGGTGATAAAAAAAGAAATTTCCATCATATCTCGTAAAGTATTCCTCATACTGAAATATTTTTCAAACTGAAATTGTAGAATATGTAAATTAGAGTATTTCTTTTCCTATACATTTTTATCATAGGAGTAGTCGTTATCAAGAAAATCGAACAAGAATGTCTTAAATCGAGTTGAACTTAGGAATTTTCTTCTTACTTACTTCTTCATTGTCGCTAACATAAACAATCTCACAAACAAACGTTTAATTTCCTTACATGTGCATGCAGTATTTTTAAATAGGAAGAAAGTGGATTATTTATGACAAAGAAAAATCTTTAAATAGCTATTTCCCTTATGTACAGGTATATCATTTCATTCTAATACTACATTGCACGAAACGCACCCATTTGTGATACACAGTACACTTTCCTAACTTGTTTATGTTATCCCTTTGGTTCACAACATAAAAATAAACTTATTTTTGCTGACTGTAGTAGACTGTATTTGTTGGTACTGTAGAAGCCGATGTACACTGATTGCTATCGCGTCCAACACCTCTGCCAGTTAACAATACACATCTTCTATGCTATTCACGTCTTTACACAAAGAAAAGGAAGTTCACTGTACTCCCCATAGGGAGGTGACATCTTGTCACCACACAGAGCAACCATAATTGAGTACAGTGTGGTCTTTATGTCACAACATTTTATGTCGCAACACTGCGTGTCACGGTGATAAATACACATTACATGTGTGCTTTGTGTTTTAAATATTATTATGGATTTATATTAGAAAGAAATTCAACCCTCATTGTGTCATCAAAAAGACCATCTTCTTCAACTCCTTTTGCTCCTAAGAGGAAAAGTATTAATTTAGAAGATAAACTTGAAATTCTTACTCACCTTGAGAAAGGTTATATTTTGATTGATGTTGCTAATTCATTAGAAAAATTAAAGACAAAATAAAGTTATATTGTCAGAGCATAGTGCCGTTATCAACTACAAAATAGTAGCATTTGCCTAGTTTGGTATTAGAGAAAGCAAAGGCCACGATAACGATGCAGTAATGCCTCTTATCATTATTACATGTATTCTTATGAAAAATTGATTTCGTTTAGCAAGGTTTCACTTAGCATGGTAATTTATATGAACGTAACTACCATGCTAAATGAGGGATAACTGTATTATCACTTACTATCTCATGAAAAGAATTGTTCATTATCGTGATACAATATAGACAGATCCAAAAAATCTGATGTGGCCAACACATGACTTTCTCCATATTTGGGGTATAGATATTTAAATTACTATGAATAGCATTATAAGGCAAAATTATGATTGCATATCATAAAAGAATACAGTCGTCCTTATCGCCGTAAATTATATTTTGAATATGTTTACAGAATTCACCGCTGCTATATACTAGAAATGTTGAGAAACAAATCAGTTCTTCTCTAGACTCATGTAAATATTTTTCATTAGCTATTGACGAAAGTTGTGACAATACTGGTAGTGCTCAGCTCATTGTATTTGTCCGCAGCATTAATGACAATTTTGACATCAATGAAGAACTTTAAATGTATGTCAATTAAGTTCTTGCAAAGGTCAAGACATTTTCGAACAACTTAAAAACTGTATTGAAAAAAGAGAGGTTGATTGGACAAAATTAGACAGCATTTGTACAGACGGGGCTCCTGCGATGAGAGGAAAGAAAAACGGTATTGTAACTTTAATAGAAAAATACTTGAGTCGCAAGATACATAAATATCATTATATTATTCACCAAGAGGCTCTTTGTACCAAAGATTTGGATTTACCTCACGTACTTGATCCAGTAGTATGCTGTATAAATAGAATTCGATCCCGGGCATTAAACCGACGTGCATTTCATGACTTAATTTTTGAAAACCCAGATTCAGCTGATAATAAAGAGTTATTGATGCATTTTTAATATTCGTTGGCTATCAAAGGGAAAGGCACTCGAGAGATTTTGGCATCTGAGAGACAGTGTTTTAAAATTTTTAGAAGAAAAGGATGAACTGCCAGAAGACTGCAGACTTCTGAAGAACAAAGAATGGTTGTGGGATCTTGCTTTCCTTACGGATATCACCGGACATTTGAACAACCTTAATTTGCACTTACAGGGTAAAAATAATGTATTTCCTACTATGTGCAACATAATAACATTGTTCAAAGCAAAACTTCAGCTTTTTTCTAAAGATTTTTCCCAAAATCGTTTGACTCATTTCAGTCACATGCATCAAATTGAAAATGAAAGTAGTAACCGAGCAAATTTTGAAAAGTATAAAAATTTTGTGAATATTTTGAAAACTTCATTTGAAGACTTCTAGGAAGACAAATACAATGTTGAACTATATGTAAACCCTTTTTCAATAGAAATTGATAATCTCGATAGGTCTCCGGCAGAAATTCAAACTGAAATTCTTGATCTCCAGAACCACACTGCACTACAAAGCAAATATAAAGAAATAATTTCTTCTCCTGTGAGTCAAGATTATATTGATTTTTGGAAATTTCTTCCTGTGGATAAACATCCAAATGTACGCAAAATTGGTTCTCTGGTATTTGTGCAAATTTGGCTCTACATATATTTGTGAACAATCGTTTTCAACAATGAATATCATAAAAACCAAGTATCGATCAAAACTTACTTACGATCATCTAAAAAATTTAATACTAATAGCATGTTCAAATACAAATCCAAACATTGATGAAATAATAAATAATATGCAGTTGCAAGTGCCTCATTGAGAGAGATTTGGATATTTTTTAAATTTGAAAATGTATTCTAATAAATAAATGATATGGAATAAAATTATTATACAGAATTTGTTTGTGTTACTTTTTTGTAAATTTATTTGTATGACTTCAAAAATTATTGGGTGGCACACAATGAATTTTTGCATTGATTTGCGGCACACGGCAGAAAAAGGTTGCCCACCACTACTCTAGAGCCTAAACGGTATGAACGACTTTAATAAAATTTCGTACCGTTACTTGAATATAATAATAATACATATTTTATTTTTCACAATGAATGATTATAAGGCTAGTTTATTCTTGGGCAACTCTAACAAAAATTGGATTTTCTATAAACCGGCTGATACGATTTTCATTTTCTATAGCTAACTAAACGACGAATTAGTATATGAGAAAGTTTGCACAATGTATGTTGTACCGAATTTTTAGTTTCTCATATACGAAGTATATAAAGAAAGTACAGTAATATCCCGCTACACGTCGGAGATGCGTTCCTGAAATTCGACATAATGAAACAATGTATAGCGAAACAAAGATTACCATAAGAACTATAACTTTAACAAAAACTGGATTTTCTAAAAACCGGCTAATACGATTTTTATTTTCTAAAGATAACTAAACGACACATTATTATATGAGAAAGTTTGCACAATGTATGTTGTACCGATTTTTTAATTTGAGTTTTGGAAAATATAGTAGTTCTGACTGAGGGCCACTAAAAATTTTGTTTTTATAATACATATCTGCAAAAGTAGAGAGAGAGGGTTCAGGGAGGGGGAGGAAGAGAGATAGATAGATAGATGCAGCTACTTTAAGTTTAACCAAAGATAGTCTACATGCGCATTCGTACATATTATTTTACGTATTATTTTAAAACGTGAAAAAACTTAACACGTTCCGTACGTATGGCTAGGATGTTCGTTATTCGAACATGCCACTTTACTGTAGCAAATATCTTATTTATTGATATCACCAGGGCCGTCTATAGGCGGTAAGCAGGTAAGGCACATTGTACAAACTTTCTCATACACAAATCAGTGGCGGATCCAAGGGGAGGGGAAGGGGGTAGCGAAATGGAAAAATCAGATTCACATTCATGAATCGGCCCAGTACGTCATATATAAGCTCATGTGCTCTTACATCCAAGTGCTTGAAAAGACATTATACGTAACTTAATGAAATTATGAATTTATTTTTACTTTCTCCATATGTAGTAATAGGAAGGTATTTTCATCACGAAAAAAATCGACTTCGAGAGTTCAGCAGAAATACATGTTTTGAGGTCCCTAGAACACGTTTAGACTATTTTAGGAATATTCTGTGTGTGTGTGTATGTGATTGTGGGCACTCGAACTCAAAAAGTACTTGCCTTATCTTTAGAAAACTTCCTATTTAACACTTTAGCATGAGCACAAAGAACTGATTAGTTTTTGGACAATAACGGTTAACCGGAAGTCGAGGTTTATTTGAAACCGATTCGGTTTTTGCGATATTTCTCCGTTAAAGCATCATAATTGTATATACAATTCTATACAAAGGTTATAGAGAATGTTATTTCCTACAACTTTCATTTGAAACAATTTTCTATAGCAGTTATTGTTTAGGAATTATTTATAAATAACCGGTTTTTCGGTTTCCGTCAAATATCTCCTTAAAAATGTAGGTATAGGTAATCTTAGTGAGGACCAAAGTTGTCGAGAATAATATTTCTCTACAACTTTGGCCCTTACGAAGATGACCAGTAACGACGTTTTTAAGGAGATATTTTACGAAAACTGAAAAAACCGATTATTTTCTATACATAACTCATTAACAATAACTGCTATGGTAAATTGTTTCAAATGAAAGTTGTAGAAATTTACACTCTCTATAATCTTTGTATAGAATTGTATGTACAACAATGATGTTTTAACGGAGAAATATCGCAAAACCCGAATCGGGTTTCGAATAAACCTAGACTTCCGGTAAACCGTTATTGTCCAAAAACTAATTAGTTTTTGGACATTACTGGTTAACTGGATGTCGAGGTTTATTCGAAACATGATTTGGTTTTGGCGATATTTCTCCATTAAAACATCATTATTGTATATACAATTCTATACGGAAGTTATAGAGAATGTAATTTCCTACAAACCTTCATTTGAAAGAATTTTCCATATCTGTTATTGTTCAGGAATTTCTTATAAATAATTGGTTTTTTTGGATTCCGTCAAATATCTCCTTAAAAACATCGTTATTGGTAATCTTTGTGAGGACCAAAGTTGTAGAGAATAATATTTCTTCCAAGTTTTGTTAAAACAAATTTTCGTAGAACCATCCATTTCGGAGATATTCAACTTTTTTCGTAATTTTCAGTATACAGCGTCACCACCATGTAGCGGTGAATTCTCTAAACATAATAAAAATGTACGTGCTTTACGGCAATATGGACGACTGTATTCTTTTATGATACAAAATAATAGTTTTGCCTCATAATGCTATTCATAATAATTTAAATATCTATACCCCAAATATGGAGAAAGTCATGTGTTGGCCACATCTGATTTTTACTTTCTGCATACGTAGTAATGGGAAAGTATTGCATTCATGAAAAAAATCGACTTCGAGATTTTAACGGAAATACACGTTTTGAGGTCCCTAGAACACGTTTAGACTATTTTCGGAATGATGTTTGTGTGTGTATGTGTATGTTATTGTGAGCGCTCTAACTCAAAAAGTACGTGCCATATCGTTACAAAACTTCATATATAACACTTTACCATGAGCACAAAGAACTGATTAGTTTTTGGACAATCACGGGTAACCGGAAGTCGAGGTTTATCCGTAACCCGATTCGGTTTTTGCGATAATTCTTCGTTAAAACATCATTATTGTACTTACAGTTCTATACAACAATTATTGAGAATGTAATTTCCTACATTTGAAGTTATTTTCCATAGCCGTTATTGTTTAGGAATTATTTATAAATAATCGGTTTTTTTGGTTTCCGTCAAACATCTCCTTAAAAACGTCATTATTAGTAATCTTCGTAAGGACTAAAGTTGGAGAGAATAATATTTCTTCTAATATTTCTTATAAGATATTATTATAATATTTCTTATAATGTGTAATTTCGCAGTATTTTTGTAGCTTGTTTTTGGTTTTGTGTTTTATTGTTAACAAGAAGTGGAATTGCTAATTCAATAAATCATTTGCACCTTCCAAAAAACCTGTAATTAGCTAATAGCAAGTTCTGAAGAAAGAAATGTTTTTCTGTTTAACTAACCAAATGTCTTACCATCCGGCACATTTCGACGATTGCATGGTAGCAACTTCCTGACAATTAAATGGATATTCTAGCAATCGCTAAGATTCGAATGATACCAAAGAAACTCCAGCGATCGAGAGAGAAGATGATGACGAGTAGAGACTCCTTGAGCTCGCCAAGAACCCTTCAGAGCGCTTGCTTTACACGAGTAACATTATGACATGTATTGATGTAGATGACAGTGTAGTCAAAGAATGGCGAAATTATTCAATTTCGTATCATATTTCAAAATACAGTAAGGCCTCAAAGCAAAAGAAGATTAATAAATATGTCAAAAAGCAGTGATATGAATTAAAACATCGATGGCTCATGTTTTATGTTAAAATCGCCATTCATATTCATGAGATACATTGTTTTTACGTTTTTAATACCTTTCCATCATATGAGGTATGTGTAATTACATGAGGGATCCTCTACGCATCGTGCATCGAATTTTGCGATTTGCCCAACCAAGCCCATCCTACATCAACCAGGCGACGACAACGGTAACCAAAACACGCAAGCGAACGAGGGTTTCAAATTTGGCGCCCATAAGAGCTCGCCGCCATGGGAGCATGTCATACCTGCTAATGTGACCAGAGAAGAGGATAAATAATGCAATGAATGATTTATAGGTTGATATAAAGGAATTATAAAATGATGAAAATATGGTTCAACTAATTTCGCTGCTATGTTGTAGATTGAGAAGTGTC